>OX276382.1:29510450-29994147 GCA_946251855.1 Alsophila aescularia
AATAATTTTAAAAAAAACCACCCCGCGGGCACTCATCTAATTAATAATGTTTTAAACGCCACGCCACCACAGAATAAATAATAGACGCCACGCGCCATGTCAAAAATACAAACGGCATAGCAACTTGCACACATACCTGTATATTAGGTACCTATTCCCGTTTTCCCCCACTTTTTGACACCGGGAAAAATGTTGCATTGTCCCCCAGTGTGGCCAACTTAAATAGTATTGTATCGTTTACAAGATATGAAGTTTCGCAATTCGAACACATACTTATATGTATATTTAAACGGGACTTAATCTCGCTGAAAACTAAATTTTTATTAACCTCGACTTTTCGATCAAGTTGCATGGTTAGTGGTCACGAGAAGACTGTAGTAGCGGGTGTCAGCGTCGAGAAGAGTGAGCGTTGTCTCCAACTACCCGCATTTGGTTAAGTAAAAATTTTGAATTGTCACGACACTCAACACTAAAGTCATCTGCAGATTTTTTCTGACATATACCCCGACGCGAACACTTGCTCACGGGATTCCAGGACACAGCCTATTTGAAACTATCCTCCTCTTCGTATGTTAATTATGGCGGCATCCCCATAACAGAGCTAGTTCGCTTCCAGCCACAGCAGATGGACTGGGCAGCAACGCTCCAAACATCTTTGTCCTTGCGCTCCAAGTTACAAGGGACACCAATTTTCTCTACTCTACCTCGAGTTCTTCACATAAGTAATACAACCGCTAACACTGGAACGCCCGCGCCGCGCCGGTGTGAAATTCTGATCCGTTGGGAATAACCCATTTATGTTAGTATGTACACGTACGGAATACTATTATTTATTCTGTGGTATAGGTACTTACCTAGAAGAAACCTGAACCCAGTATAGTATCAGCAGCTATACCTGCGCCATGTAGAAGAAACCGGAACCGGTATAGTATCAGCAGCTGCAACTGCGCCATGTAGAAAAAACCGGAACCGGTATAGTATCAGCAGCTACACCTGCGCCATGTAGAAGAAACCGGAACCGGTATAGTATCAGCAGCACACCTGCTCCATGTAGGAAATCGCGTAGGAATATTATAAGTCGTACCAGATTGCTGCAATCTTGCCAGTACCAGTGCGTGCTATTCACATGAATTGGAAATAAAATATATCTATTTAAGTTTACATAAGTTGTACTGATATGCGCTCGCCATGAGTCATGTGTCACCTATATTTTAGGACATGTTTGGCAATGATTGTCATTATATTCACGGAAATATAATATAATATATAGCTATACTATCATGCGTCACTCAATATAAAAAAAGCACCTACTTACATAGATACTAACCACAGAACTTAAAAAGTAGGTACAAAATATTACGCACAACATCATCCCTCATCCAAAGCCACAGCCTTTATCTTCCCACTGATGAGTTTATGCTTATATTATGTACTAGCTGTACCCGCGGCTTAGCACGCGTGGCCATTTCTCTAGGTTATAAAATATTTTTACAACAAAAAAAAACGCTTTTATTATAAAATAGTTATTTGTTAAGCAAGGCTGCAAAGTGATTTTTTGGCGAGAGTACTTGTATTGAAACCTGAGCGTAGCGAAGGTTTCAAAAGTACGAGACGCCAAATAACTTTGCTACCGTGCACAACACAAAACTTTTCACCTCACTACAGCGAGGAAAATGCTAGGTGCAAGACAAACAGCTAAAATAATATATTAAATTAGTGTTTATAATAATAAATAAAAAATGGACCGTCGCGGGATGCCTGGCAGATGTGTAAACATAATAGAATAGAGTCGAACAGAATCGAATAGAATAGAATCGAAAAGAGTCGAATAGGGTCGAATAGGGTTGCAAAGAGTCGAGAAGAATCGAGTAGAGTCGAGTAGAGTCGAGTAAAGTAGAATAGAGTCGAGTAAAGTAGAATAGAGTAGAATAAAATCGAAAATGAAAAGAGTCGAACAGAGTCGAGTAGAGTCGAGTAAAGTTGAATAGTGTCAAGTAGAGTCAAGTAGAGTTGAGTAGAGTAGAACAGAACAGAGCAGAATACAGACGAACACAGTCTAACAAAGTAGAACAGAGTAGAACAGAGTAGAACAGAGTAGAATAGAGTAGAACAGAGTAGAACAGAGTAGAACAGAGTAGAACAGAGTAGAACAGAGTAGAACAGAGTAGAACAGAGTAGAACAGAGTAGAACAGAGTAGAACAGAGTAGAACAGAGTAGAACAGAGTAGAACAGAGTAGAACAGAGTAGAACAGAGTAGAACAGAGTAGAACAGAGTAGAACAGAGTAGAACAGAGTAGAACAGAGTAGAACAGAGTAGAACAGAGTAGAACAGAGTAGAACAGAGTAGAACAGAGTAGAACAGAGTAGAACAGAGTAGAACAGAGTAGAACAGAGTAGAACAGAGTAGAACAGAGTAGAACAGAGTAGAACAGAGTAGAACAGAGTAGAACAGAGTAGAACAGTAAAGGTTGTCTGGAAGAGATCGCTTTTTAGCGATAAGACCGCCCATTGTCCCATTTATTTTGTATAAATGTTTTAGTTATTATTGTATTTTTTGTTCTATGTGGTGTACAATAAAGAGTTATCTATCTATCTATCTAACAGAGTAGAACAGAGTAGAACAGAGTAGAACAGAGTAGAACAGAGTAGAACAGAGTAGAACAGAGTAGAACAGAGTAGAACAGAGTAGAACAGAGTAGAACAGAGGTGAACAGAGGTGAACAGAGTAGAACAGAGTAGAACAGAGTAGAACTCATTAGAACACATTAGAACACATTAGAACACATTAGAACACAGTAGAACCAGTAGAACACAGTAGAACACAGTAGAACACAGTAGAACAGTAGAATAGAGTAGAATTGACAATGAAAAGATACGAATAGAATCGAGTAGAGTGGAGTAGAGTGGAGTAGAATCGAGTAGAGTCGAGTAGAGTCGAGTAGAGTCGAGTAGAGTCGAGTAGAGTCGAGTAGAGTCGAGTAGAGTCGAGTAGAGTCGAGTAGAGTCGAGTAGAGTCGAGTAGAGTCGAGTAGAGTCGAGTAGAGCCGATTAGAGTCGACTAAAGTCAATTAGAGTCGAGTAGAGTTGATTAGAGTCTAGTAGAGTCGAGTAGTGTCGAGTAGAGTCAAAAAGAGGCGAATAGAGACGAATAGAGTCAAGTAGAGTAGAATCGAATCGGATTTTAATATAATATAAATTAGTAATAAAGAATTTTCAGTGAATTGTCGGTATAGAAAATTATTGAATAGAAAGGTTAAAATTTTAAAAACTCTTTCCACGCTAGCGGGTAAAATGCAATTATGCACCCAGATTTCGAATGACAAACAGAATCTTTCCGAGCTTGTGAGGTGAAAATATAATTATCGCAGTTTTTACTCCCATAAAATTACCAAACAGCAAAACAACATCAACCAGATGTCAAGAACCAAAATCCCTAAAAACTGCACCTGTGCCACAATTTTGACATTTCTTTAGCTACGCCTTTTTGAAATAGCGCAGCGTGACTAATCATTTTTTATTTTTTGTCGTCTGTCTGTCTGTCTGTCTGTCTGTCTGTCTGTCTGTCTGTCTCTTTGAACACGCATCACGCAGAAACTACCCGACCGATTTTGATGCAACTTGGCACAATCATAGATTATGTTATGGATTAACATTTAGAATACTTTTTATCCCGAAAAAAACAATGGTTCCCGCAGGATAGGGGTTGAAAGTTATTTAAAAAAAACACATATCACGCTGAAACTATCGTACGGATTTTGAAGTAACTTGGCACAGTCAAAGTTTATAGTATGTGTTAAAATGAATGATACTTTTAATCACGAATAAATACGGGATTCCTGCGGGATATGCGTCTAAAGTTATGTTAATTTGAAAGGAATAATAATTGCACATCCGTTTATAAAACGGTACCGTAAATTCGGCACCTATACTACAAGTCAGAGTGGCACAGTAGAAGCGGTGTCTGGCTCGCAACCCAGAGGCACATGGATCGAATCCACGCGCTGCTATGAATGTTTTGCCTCAATATTTATAAGCATTTACATATTTTGTGCCTTTTTTTACATTTTCTTTGATTTTTTAAGGCTTATTTAATTTCCTGAAGTAAACCGTCAAGTTTTGTGTGAAAACAATATATATAATGGGAGCTATCCAAACGAATGGTCCGACTTAGGTGCGGTTTTTTATGTTTGCTAGCTGAGGTAATCGAGATGTTATAGTACGAGTTTGGTACGAGTATAGATAGCACAATGGCATCAACAACTCAAGCGAATAAACCAAAGGCATCAAAGTTCTCCCTCCGATTTAACTAGATGGCGCTGATTGACCTTAAAACACGCAATCATTTCATTCCTGCAACCATTAAAACTGTAACTGGGCTAAGTCTGTACGTGACTTTTTTTTGAAAATTTTAATTGAGATGAACTTCAAAATCGATTGTTTCTTTCATTGAGATATTATAATGTACTACCTGCGTACCTACATAATTATATAGTTATATCGGAGGTTTCTTCATAATGTCTTACTGGCAAAATGGTTAGTTGTCGGTATTGAAATGTGTACATACAGAGGTAGGTACATGTGTTGCTCTTCACAGAGAAAGTATAGAAAACTTTTTTTTTTAAATCAATCCTCATATCGTGTTGAAAAAAGCTCAAAAAGTAGGTAGGTAGGGTAGGTAATTATTAAGAGCCAGTTAAAGTGCCAGTAAGTACGTCGTTCTGTCGTCATAAAAAATAATTTGTACTAGGAACACAATGTTTCGTTGCATTAAAATTTGTTCGTATGGACCTCATAATAATGACCGACCCTTGAATCCCTTGATGCCCCATCCAATTTACCTCACCACCTTAATTACTCTCTAATCTGTGCCACCTTACCTTCGGAGATAATTTTCTCTACTCAATAACAAGACGTTCATGATAACAAGTTACTTCATTTAAACTAGATGGCGTTGTTTACCCTTAAAACACGCAAGCGGTTTGTTACGAAGTGGTTTGAACGTTAAATGAACTCGAACAACACGTTTTCTTCTTTTTTTTACATTATGGTCCCTAAAGGCTCTTAAAACGTATTTAGATGTTTTTTTTTTGATAGAATAAGTCGACTTCAGTTGTAAAACGCGCAGCGAAATTAAGCGAATTATTTACAGTAAAATAGTAATTTATTAATTAAAAAAATAAATTTAACTCATTCATGTCATGAATCTTTCATTATAAAAACCAGGGTTCAAAATACTTTCAAGTGGTTTGTAAACCGAAGCCTTGAAATTAGAAAATACTTGCACAGGAAATTGATCTTCGTGTCCATATAAATAAGGAGCACAATCGTGTTTGCGAAAAAAGTACTTGGAAGCGTGGAATTGAAAGTAAAAAATACTGCATAGGAAATTGACCCGTGCGCTTATGTAAATAAAGAGCACAATTGCGTTTGCTTAAAAAAACTTCGAAGCTTTGCAAGTTTTTTGAGCGACCTATCAGCCACCTAGGTTGTTGTGACCCGGCTGGCCGAGTGCGGCCGAACTCAGCCGAACCCGCCACCGAGTATGTAGGTGCGGACGTGGCGAAAGAGCGAGTTGGTGAGTAAAATACTTTCAAAGTCTTGCAAGTATTGCGGGTCCGCACCAGGGCGGCGTACTTACAAGCCAAAACCTGGTTTAAAAACCTGGTTGCGTAAATACCCACCTTCCCTAATTCCACGCAGGTGGCGTGGAATTGGCGTGAGTGGTCATACAGAATCCAGGCCCTGCTCTCAACTCAAGCCCTTGCGACTGATTTGAAAACTGGGGTACTTGGTATCTTAGGCCTTGCACGCACTGCCTTGCAGTGGAACGCGGTGCGTTTATTCTAGCGTTTATTTCACATTGTATTACATGCGTTTATTTCATATTATATTATATGCGTTCATTTCATTGCAATACGTGCACTTCTATGAAGTGTCATGGAAGTGCAAGTGTGTTGTACGTACGGAGTGCCGTACTTCACAGAATATGCGTTATAAAAAGGCAAGGCAGTGCCTTATTCCGATGTAATGCCGAGTAATCGATAAAAAACTATTTGACGGCTGAACGAATTTTTAAGAAATGTAGTATAATATTGTACTTTGTAGGTTTGGTCCTGGTCCTCCTGGTCCTCTGGACCAAACCTACAACTGGTCTGGTGGTGGTTTGGCTTTTGGTCCTGGAATAAAACGTGTGGGCTACTTTTAAATGAAATGACCACGCGGGCAAAGCCGCGGGCACAGCTAGTATTAAATAAAAATGGACCCTGCGCATCTAAATAAACCAGAATTGATCTATGAATTAAAATGTCGAAATGCTGAGGTCCATACAACAGAAACTGTACAAAATTTATAATCAAGGTTATCGACCTTACTTGATAGCTCGAATACTTAAGATTTTCAAATCCCGTATACATTTGAACAGGATACATACATACATCATGTACTATGAAAGTTTCATTGCTTTTATATTCCCGTACCTTACCATACATTTAAATGCCTACTTATGACAATTATAGGTTCCCTACTTACAAACAACCTTGTATTTAAGTTGTAAATAATGTAATTTTAATATAATTTCCTTTTACGGAGTAATGTCCACATTTTTATATTTTTCTTTTATTCACTTCATTAACTTTTCGGATTCATTATGAATATTGACCTCAAGTCCCTACGTATTGCTGCGAGTATTCAGTGCTATTGTACTTATTACATACTTTAATGCTTTGGTACTAACAGTAGTTAATACCCTACTTGTTAGCTATGTACTTTTTATTTATTTTATTTACAAACATAACATTCAGCCTAAAGCGAAACCAGTTCCATATATTATTACTTACTACACCTACACACAAAACTTCCAATACTGAAAAGAGCGGCAAATGTGATTACTCTATAAACCAAGCCTAGGTCACAAAACCAGTATTATCTTTTAGTTATTATACTATTACTACCTACCTTACTTATATTATTTTAACGTTCTAACACAACGTTTACTATGTACATACACGTACATACATACGTGCTACAGGCACGTCGTACCCTAAGGTACGTTTAGCCATTTTGGCAAACTAATTGTATATAAATATATACATACATACATTTACACATCACACACCACACACTCACCACACATACACATAGTACACAAACACACATACACTCACATAATCACCCTAATCAGCGGTTAGTGACTGTATAAATAAGCCTACACTATATTGTATGGGTTCCACGAGTAACCTTTTATATTATTTAAGGTTCCTCTATCTTATGAGTTTTATTTCCAAAGAATGGGAATAAGACTATGAATGATGATGAATGAATGTGTGCTCACAGGGCTCTTAAAGCATATATTCAATGCTTGGGAGGAGTCACAGGACGCAATTGGCGTTTTCTGTGATTTATCCAAAGCATTTGCCACGAAACATTAATTTTTAAATTGAATCATTACGGAGTTAATGGGAAAGCTCTCGATCTTTTATCCTCGTATCTTAGCAATAGAATCCAAAAAGTAGATGTAAATGGTGCGAGGTCATCAGGATCTCTCATTACAATGGGAGTCCCACAGGGTTCAATACTTGAGCCATTCTTGTTCTTGGTTTACATTAACGATCTTCCCTTTTTCTTAAAGAACTTATGTGATATTGTTTTGTTTGCAGATGATACTTCTCTAATTTTTAAGATTGACAGAACCTTGAATAATTTTGACGACGTTAACAAGGCAATCGCGCTAGTTCTTAGTTGGTTTACAACTAACAAAGTAATGTCAAATCCTAAGAAAACTAAATGTATCAAATTTTCACTAACCAATGTCTGAGGGGTTCCTACGAATTCAAGTATTTTAATAAATAGTGAGCCTGTAGACCTTGTGCAGTCAACCACATTTTTGGGTATTACTGTAGATTCAAAATTACAGTGGGGTCCTCACATATCGTTGTTGGCTGGTAGATTGAGCTCTGCAGCCTATGCAGTACGTAAAATTAGACAGTTTACCGATATAGCTACTGCAAGATTAGTATATTTTAGTTACTTTCACAGTACTTATTATGTCATATGGCATTTTGCTGTGGGGTAAGGCCGCGGAAATTCAATCAATATTTGTGGTACAGAAGAGAGCAATTCGTTCCATTTACAATATGAAATCCCGAGATTCTCTTAGGGAACGTTTTAAAGAGATCAATATTCTTACAGTGGCTTGTCAATATATATATGAAAATATAATGTATGTTCGGAAGAATATCAATACCTTTGTTAAAAATAGGGATGTTCATAATTTTAATACTAGAAATAAAAATAAACTAAAAGTGTCTGGATTTCGGTTAAAGAAAATTAGTGGTTCATATATGGGGAACTGTATACGATTTTTTAATAAGTTACCTGACGGCATTGATCAATTACCAATGCATAGGTTTAAAACTTTTGTTAAAGTAAATCTCATAAAGAAAGCGTATTACAATGCGATGTTAACGTTAAGTGAATGAAATGTTCAAAGTACTTTGTGAGATGTCTCAAACATACCATGAGATCACGTTGTTTTATACAACATAATTATCGAGTTAGAAGTTTTTACCTTATTTTTTTCCAGTATGATTGTTTGATGTTTGTGGGATATCTCATTGTCACTTTTACCTTTTATATTTGTAGTTTACATGTTTTGTTATAATTGTGACATTTGAAAAAATTATAAAGAATGAACAAATATGGAAAAAATACATCCCCGTAGAGTTTCTTGGTGCTCTCTTCTCTAACGGGCGTATTTCCGAAGCACCAGAAGTAGAGTCAGAAGGGTATTTCCTTTTCCAGTGTGAGATTAAACTCTGTTGGCACATGAAAGGGAAGTTTCCTTTTCAAACTCAAAGAATACTTAGTTTATCTAAATTTGTATTGATTTGATCTTTTTATAATATTTTATGTATATCTCTTTGTTCAGGAGATGTTAATTTTGACTTGTAAAAGTGCTATTATTTTTGCCTATTTAAAATAAAATACTTTGACTTTGACTTTGTGAATGAAAACATGCATGAAGACATGTCATTCCTTGTACAATACTTTTGTGCAAAACAATTAAATCAATAAATAAATAAAACGCCAAAAAACGAAGAAATAAATATATTTGCGGTTTAGAAATTTATTTAGATGAAATCTCTTGCTTTGTACTTATATAGAAGTGTATTGTATCTACCTACCTACGTCTTATGTATCGTTGTAGATTTACAAAAATGATCAAGTCTTGGAGAGACGGACAAATGGGAGCTCGACAGTTGATAATTATTGCATAGGACTTGATAGACAAGTACATAAATATATTGAATGTTGAATCTACTTGATTATACTAATAATATGATACACTAGCTGTGCCCGCAGCTTCGCACGCGTGTTCATTTCTCGAGTTTAAAAGAACTCTATGTGTTATTCCAGGACCTAAAATACCAATATACCAACATTTAATCAAAATTCCTACAGCCGTCAAAAAGTATTTTATCTATTGCTCGGCGTTTACACATTATTTTAGAGATAGCAAGTACACTAGTTTTTAAACCTTAAGCTATCTATCAGTGAAAATCGCATCACAATCAGTGTAGTAGTTTTTACGTGATACGCGAACAAATAAACAGACAAACAGAAACACACGATTAAAAAAATAATTGTAGGTATGATACACTAAAAATAAATCAAATGTATGAATTTGATGTCATTTAAATAACATTACAATAGGTTACTGTGCAATATTAATAACAATTTACACTTCTTGAAAAATCCGATTTCCTCAATTTTTTTTTGTCCAGATTACAGGGGAACTTTTGGCCCTACAGAGTTTCACTTGTACTTATAGATAGATAGATAGATGGATAAACGCTTTATTGCACACCAAATAAATCATACGCAGGAATAAACATTTAACTGAAATAGAGTACAATGGGCGGTCTTATCGCTTAAATCGATTTCTTCCAGACAACCGTTGAATGCATTTTGTTATATTAAAGTTAAATAAATGTTCTACCACTTTTTGCCATCCTCGTTGAATGAGTATTATAGCCAACATTCTGCTCGGAAGGCGGCTAAAACTACAAACAGTGGTGCTAAGGATAAAATGCCTGTTCCATGAATGTTTACCTCGTTACTATTAGAGTTACATTGTACAGATAATTTTGTAGATTGAGATTGAACAAATATCCAGTTATTATGGCCAAGATTTTGCCAAATGTTGACATTACCATACATGAATTTAGTTTCACATTGTGAAGGTAAAGTTTTGATAATTTTTGTCACGAGTTCAATTTCACCAATCGTGTAAGTATTGACTAACAGAATATTTGGAACTTCACAAGCAAGAGTTCTTTTGTATACAAATTTACAAGAATTGATATCATCCAGAACAATATTATGTAGATTTATCTTTGCTTAGAGCTATAAAGTTTTTTGAAGGAATAATCATAGTATAAATGAATGAATCAGGTGAATTTACATGAGGTATATGTAATGGAATACTTCTGTACAGGACGTATTCAATGTGGTAGACTAATGGTATTCTTATAACTTTTTTTTTTTATTTAATGTATAATATGTATTAAGTTCTGATATTCTTAATAGTAAATGTACCTATGTTTCTAGGATTCGTAATGCTAATAGGAAATTCTTTATATTTAGGCAGATGCCTTAGATTACTTTCTATGTCAGTATACAGCTGTGTCGGAGTTACAACTAAGGGAACAAGAAACAAGAGCAAGAAGCATCATAAAGTTCTTTCAGCATAACTTCGAAGTTACCTGGAGTCTTTGCAAATAGAACAAGATCGTCTGCATCTATTTAAGTAGGTACATTAATTTTGGGGATGTCTCGGGAGCGAAATAACATCTTACTGTTCCAAGCCAGCCTCAACTGCACGCGGTCATCCTGCTGGATAACGAATAAGGCTCTGTCAACCAACAGATGGCGGTATAACCATCCTAAAACAAGCGTAGCCAAATGACACAGGCAGGTGACGGACAGCAGCGTCACCGGTGCGAGAAGCTACGCCCTGCGATCGCCAAACCGCTTGCCCAGCGTGGTGGTTATGGTAAAAACCTCTATGCAAGACACAAACAAAAAATGGCCCCAGTTCCCGGTCGCAGTGCTAGTCCTGATCCTGGAAATGGCAGGGCAGCGGGTGCGAAGAATTCTCGGGCTACGGTAGGCCACCCCAAACAAAAACACATGATCCTGTCTACGTATAACGGACAAACTGTTATACCCTACTTCCCTTTGTCTTTCTGCACACCTATACATAAATCTGCCATAGTCTACATTTTCGTATTATTTCACCTCACTTCCCATATACCTATCTGACAGTTCAATTCCCAGATCCATCCGCGCCGGTTCATTTTATTCTATTTCTTTTTATATTTTAATTCAAGTTCAAAGTTCCATTATATTGGCCAATGACTCGTCCACCCACTGGCTTCACCAACTAGTGGGTGCACGGGTAATTCGCATTTACCCCTCCACCCACTGCACTCGAGTTGGAATTACCTATCATGTGCATTTTTTATTTTATTTATTAAAAAGCTTTTTCTCCCCATCCACTTAAGATTGGTGGTAGCGTAAAGGGATTTAAAAATTGGATATTCTGTGAAAATAATGTCTTAGACGAAAGTTATGGTGAATGTCTTTAGCAACTCGAAACTCAACATCATTGTTGGGAACGAGAGGCTAGAGACAGTCGATAAATAAGTCTATCTTGGATATACTATTTCTTCTGGTAAAGAGCATCAACAAAGAGAGATATCTAGGAGGATCCAGCTCAGCTGGGCTCCATTTGGCAAGCTCGAAAACATTCTAGAATCAACCGAATATCCACAATGTTTGAAGACTCGCCTTTACAACCAGTGAATCCTGCCCACCATGACTTATGGTGCCGAGACATGGATGCTCACGAAGGCAGCTGTGTATCAAATGAGAGCTGCACAAAGACCCATGGAGCGCGCCATACTTGGCATCAAATTACAAGACCGAGTTCGAAACAGAAATAAGACGCCGTACAAAGGTCAAAGACGTCGGAGAGTCTATTTTCAAACTCAAATGGTGTTGGGCAGGACACGTGGCAAGGCAGAGTGAAAACAGGTTTTAGTGTTCGTTGATAAATAAATAATGTTATCAGGAGCGTTACTTATTTATTTCTTTAAAGGTGTACTTAATTAGATTACACATTATCTTCCAGTATCCGCCATTTATGCCATTGACCTACTGTGACCTCGCGGTCACCCCACGAGTTACAACCACTTGACAAGCTGTCAACTGTCAACGTCAATGTCAATACAGATTTACTACATCTTTGATACAAAAAATGAAATTAATAATTACTTGTAATATAATGAGACATTTTTTACTACATACATTGTTTACCCTTTTATATAAAGAAAATAAAAACTACTTATGCCACTTAACATAATCCTTATACAATACAATCCATACCAATATATAAAAGTGAAACGTTGTCTGTTTGTTTGTTTGTTTGTTTGTTTGTTTGTTTGGGGAGCTTTCACGCGCTAATGGCAGGACGGATTTTGATGAAATTTGCAATGGAGATAGCTTATACCCTGGAATAAAACATAGGATAATTTTTATCTTGGAAAGTTGTAAGTTTTCACTGGAAAACTGGAAAACTGGAAAAATATTGATTACTCGCTGTAAGAAACGGTTGCCATGGAAACGAAATAACAAGTAAGTCAAAAAACATTAAGAGCATTGCTGCTATGCCTACTTTTGCATTTGTTTTGAATATCCTAGAAGAACATAGGATGCTTTCTTTCACGATAAACAGACGTCCACGCGGACGAAGTCGCGGGCGGGTAAGCTAGTACACTATAAGAGGAAACCGTGAAACTTCACAACCTCGACCCTAAACTGAAGAATCATAAAATCGTGCTCGAATATGATATGTAAGTCCAACAGTAACTTACACCATTTGTATCAACTACATTATATGATCTAAAACTATTTATCTTCCTTATACTTAGTATAGTACGTACGAAACTTAATGGCATCTGTGAAGTGAGCTGCTAGCGCGGCATCAATCATCTCCTCACCCCTCCAACACCCGCGCATACCTAATATTTGTTAAATGCGCAGCGCTTCGCGCCAACTTCACAGCCGCTATTAAGTTTGGTTCGGACTGTATCCGGTAACCACTCTTTACCTTGTACCTCTTTTTTGAACCAAACCTTTTGTCCAATCACTAATTCTGTTTTATTTCTAGAAATTCTAGATCTTACATTGTAGTTTTTAATATTTAAAGTTTTATGCATTTCCGTCTCTACATTTTGGTGTATTCTTGATTGTAAATATTGAGAAATTACAGGTTTTTTTTTTTCAGATTTTTATTCATTAGTGATTGTGCTGGAGAAAATGATATAAGAGCCAGAAACTGATGTGCTTGTATACTGTAACAAAGCTATTCTATAATCAATATTATCATCATAACATTTACGTAAGCGCGCCCTGCCATACCATTTTATTGTAGATATTTTGGGCTAGAATAAGTGAATTTAAATGCAAAGTTTTTACATTCTCTAGAATCAAACGAAACATGATCAAATAGTACATCGGAAGGCACTCCAAAAGTACAAAAGACTTCTACTAGTGTATTAATTATACTGGATACTAATTTACTTTGTATTAATTTAAGCTTCAAATAGCTTTCAATAGCTTTCAATTTTAAACTTATAATAATAATTAATAGTAAGATTGATAGTTTTTTTAAAGTTTTAATTTAAGTCTTTGTAGCCTTGGGGACGGAATTGCATGTACTCGTATATGCTCGTTTTTAACAGTGTTTCTAGAGTTGTGTGATCATTTAATACAGTACACTTTTGACCATAGTTGAAATAATTAATCTATTTTGTTGCCCATAACACACTAAGCAGTTCTTTTTCTATTTGTGAAAATCTTTCTGGCTTACCATTTTGTAGCAAACATTCCCCAAACCATCCTTTGATGCGTCACATTGTATGACCACTGGTCACTACCATCAAAACTTTGATGCGTCACATTGTATGACCACTGGTCACTACCATCAAAACTCTGTAAAACTGGTGCTTTGTTTTCTTTTTAATATGCATAAAAGTTGACTCATGAATATGTTTTACTTGTTTCATTTTATATTGAAATTTATTTTTATTAAATTTTACATTGTATTTCTTAGCACGCTCAAAAACCTTCTTTTTTTTTAAATAGCATCATGTTTTTCTTCTGACGCTGCTTTTATTAATAAATCATCGCAGTATATTACACCTGGAATATCTCCAAAGTTTTTTTCACTATAGCACAGAATAAATAATAGTACAAGTAACTATAGTGAAAAAATCTTTGAAGATATTCCACCGACGACCGACAAAAGGTAATCTTAAGAATTTATAACTTCCAAAGGGTGTACTTAAAGTGCACAAGTCTGTCGGTGATTTTGTTAGCTTAATATTATAAAATCCATCTGAAAAATCTAAAACTCAAAATACAGACTTTTCAGTTTAGACACAATTTCTTCACATGTTGGTATCAGATAATGATTTTTTACAAGTGCCTTATTAAGATCTTTAGGATCTAGACAAATTCGTAATGAATGATCTTTCTTTTCAATGATTACAAAGTTACTAACAAAACTTTTTAGATGAGGTACCTTTCCAATGATTTGCTGATCGTCCAAGCTCCTCAGCTTGTCTTCTAAACGAGATTTTATTGCATGAAAAACTCGTCGAGAAGGTTTTACCACTGGTTCAGTACCGGGGCGAGTGTTGAGCTCCAGGGGTCCCTCAAACTGGCCAACACACTGAAACAGTTTATGATATTTGTTAGTAATTATGTTTTTAGTTGCCGTACCAATGCTATATACATTTTGTAATATTTTAAACACTCTTAATGAGCTTAGGCTCAAGATTGGCCTAACATGTTCTTTTATAATTATGAATTTTATGTTAAATATTGTGTCTTTTAGTCTTATATTTAGGTAATTTTTTCCTAAAGGAAATATATGAAATGCCTCTAAAATTATTTTAGTCTCAGACCATTTAGGCATATCATCATCGACTATTTTATGAAGATCTCGTAGCGAAAGAACATTTACTTGAGCTCCAGTATCACACCTGAACTCCACTCTCTTATTTTCTACTGTTAAAGGTAGTATCCACACATTGTTTTTTACTTTCATGTCACCTAAGCTATGACATACTTTTACTAGTCACATATCATGAACAAACTTGTTTTCTTCTGAAGTGTTTTCATTGTTAATTAAACAAACTTCATTTATACATCCTGGGAAGGACGGTAGAATCTATGTATGTACATATGTACTTAGGGAAGGGGAGGGGAAGAGGGTGGTTGGGGGAGGACCCTCCCTCTATAAGGGAGGATGGCGGAAACCCATAATTTTTGAGAAAAAGCATAAAATATTTTTGAGGTTATGTATGAAAGACGTAAGTATGACAAAGCTAAAAAAAAACACGACGACAAAGGCGGGAGCTCTCTACGCTTCGGTCCCGCCTTCGTATTCTAACCTATCACGACCAATTTGGACTTCCGCCTAGCGCCTCTAGTGGTGTATAATGATTATATACGAATTGAAATTATACAAAGAAAAAATGCATTCAACTATGAATGACTTGCTAAATATACTTGTAATAACGAAACGCCGCCGATAATTGGTTCATTTTGTAAGTTTTATCATCCTCAACCTCAAAAAATTTTTTGGTTTCCGCCACTCCCCCATTCAGGGGGAGGGTTATCTCCCCTCCCTCTCTCACCCCATCCTCTTCCCTAAGTACATATGTACATACATAGATTCTAACGACTATCCACATCCTGTTTTGAAATGATTCTGCTTGCGGCAATTAAAACAAATTTTACCATATGCTGGTCAATTTCTTTGCCCATGCTTTGTGCCACATTTTTTACAATTGCATAAGTCCTTACTATTATTATACTTAGCTTTTATCTGGTGATTTGATGCACTTGCATTCCGAACAATCTCCACCACCGCAGACTGCTGCAGCATCACCTTTCATTGACTTCTTGACGATTCACTGGCCCTGCAGATGTCCACCGCCTTTTGTAATGTCTCGTAATCTTTTTGAACTGTGTAATTACAATTTTTTACTAATCTTCTTAAATCCGTGTAAAATAAATCAAAATTTTCCACTTCTTCTTGTTTCCTTTGATTGCAATTATATGTATTGATAACCTCGTTCTGCTAGGGAGTGAAATATTCATATGCATCCGAAAGTTCTCCAGCCCATTTAACATAGTTCACCTGATTCTTGTACCAATAATCAAAAACAGAAAAGATTTCTGATGGCAAACCAGTATTCCTGAGCTTCTTCCACAGCACTTCGTAAGATACCATGTCGAACGCTTTTGATAAATCAAGAAAACATGCGTAAACTCTACTAAACGTAAACTGGAGTTTTCCTATCAACATAGTATCTTACGGTGTGCTTAAGTGTGTATATTGCACTCTCCGTTGACAGTCCCGCTCTAAACCCAAACTGTCCATCATATAGCTTTAAATGATCACCTAGGTGACTGTCTAGTATCCGGTCTAATACTTTAGCAATAATTGTAGCTAAATATATGGGTCTGTAATTGGACTTATCAGCAATATTCCCCGTTCTGTTTTTAATTATTGGCACAACAATCGTCTTCATGAGATCTGGCGGAAGATAACAATGTGAAATGCAAAGGGAGTAGAACATGGCCAGGACCCGTGGCAGGTGCCCTCTCGCACACTGCAGGTGCTCGATGCTAAGACCGTCGTGGCCTGGAGAATTTCCCCTACTCATATTCTGTATCACTCGTCTTACCTGTTTAGCTGAGCAGCTAGTACTGCACACCGTGCAGGTAATAGCACCGAACACCTGCGGCACTGATATACACAGAGGGGAATCAACTTTAAAGTTATTTTTAAAAAGATTTGCTATACCTTTAGGTTCTGAAATTCCTTCAATGCTAACAGGAAGGCTAGGTTTTAAATTAAGCTTATTTGTGCTTTTCCAGAATTTCGAAAAGTTTTTTGATGACGATAAAGATGGATATTATAATCCATCTTTATCTGGTATCTACAAACTTAGTTGGTTTATACTCAAGTAGCTCTGGGAAGAAATTTGAATTTTCTTTACAAACTCAATACATACTAAACTTACTTAGTTAACCTAATTTAATTTAATTGATCTTTTTATAAGTTTTAACTTGTAAAAGTGCTATTTTTTTCCTATTTACATTAACTCCTCAAAATGCAGTACATTTCTCACTTTTAGGTTTCTACCAGTGGAATCAGCCCTTTACCTTTTAGGTAGGGATTGATGGAGCACCTTGGTTATTGATGTAAGTTTTACAATAAGGTAACTACATAGATGGCTACTGTACTCCGCTAAATTGTTTGCAAAAAAGTTTGTACGCGCGAGGTCTACAGCTCACTCACAGAGCCACTAGTGTTTTAACTTCAACTTAATAAAGTGTGCCGTTCACTGTCGAGTGTTAAGTTAAGGTATCGGTTGAAGTTGTTAGTTTCAAGATCAAATTAATTAACCTGTATACTTACCAAGTTTCGTCTAGATCAGTTGAGCAATGCGACCTGTAGAGGAGAACAGAGATCCGGACATTCGGAAGGAATTTGGAAGGACATACGAAAGCATTTTTGCCCAAGCTGAAACGGAGACGCTTCGCTCGTGCTTCGCACTCGCTCGTCAATAATACAGATGTTCATAAAACAAAGTACAAAAACTAAAACCTGACAAAATAGCCTTTGACACTCTTGCAATGAAGACGAATCGATTGATACCTCGCTTATCAAAATCGGACCAATAGACGCGTCGACGTTATGGTGGAACATACATACATAGACTTTAAACTCATTTCCCTTCCCTTGCTTCGCTGCAGTCAGCTAAAAAAAGATGTTTGTAAATAAAATTCAATATTATGAAATGATTATAGCTGTGTATATCATTAGGTATGTAGCTGATAAATTTGGGACTTGTTTCAGAGACTCCGTGGCGCAACGGTAGCGCGTCTGACTCCAGATCAGAAGGTTGCGTGTTCAAATCACGTCGGGGTCAGTTTTCTTTTTTCGTGTTTTGGGATTTTTTACCCGACTGCACGGAGGGTTGTGTGTTTGGGTTGTATGTATATTATATTTGTTTGTTTGTTTATACGTTTTTTAAGCGCGTCCTACAGTCTAAATGGGATGCCGCAGCCTTGATGGATTTTGATAAATAAGGTATCATTTGATTCGTCTTGA
The DNA here is from genome assembly GCA_946251855.1 of Alsophila aescularia. Classification (NCBI taxonomy): domain Eukaryota; kingdom Metazoa; phylum Arthropoda; class Insecta; order Lepidoptera; family Geometridae; genus Alsophila; species Alsophila aescularia. The sequence continues at coordinate 29,528,708 of OX276382.1, forward strand.
TAAGAGAGAGCTATATGATGCTATGAAATATCAAGAAAAGTAATATGGCGGCTTGCAGCTGTAAAAGATCTAAGAGACAATTCCAAAAATATTACTTACTAGTTTCACGCCCGCGACTTCGTACGCGCGGACTACTGTTTATCGCGAAAAAAAGCATCCTATTTTCTTCTAGGATATTAAAAACTAATGCAAAAGGAGGTATAGCACCATCGCTCTTGATGTTTTTTGACAGACTTCTTATTTCGTTTCCATGGCAACCACAGACACTTCTGTGATGCACTCAAGTGAGTAATCAACATGTTCCAGTTTTCCCGTGTAAACTTACAATTTTCCGGGATAAAAATCCTATGTTTTATTCTAGGGTATAAGCTATCTCCATTCCAAATTTCATCAAAATCCGTCTAGTCGTTATCGCGTGAAAGCTTCACAAACAAACAAACAATCAAACAAACAAACAGACAACGTTTCACTTTTATATATTGGTATGGATAACTAAACAGTAGCAAAATTGTCTTTTAAGCTTATTCAAAATTTAAATAATATACATAGTCTAATGTTGCAATCGCAAGTATTATAGTAAAGTAAGATATGTACGAGTAGGTAAATAAGAATTTAAAGCATTTCCGGGATAAAAGTAGCCTATGTGTTAATTAAAGGTTAAGGGTAAGCTACCTCCATACCAAATTAATTCAAATCCGTTCAGCCGTTTAAGCTTGAAGAAGTAATAAACATACACACACATTTGTATGTATGTATGATACATACAAATTATTGCCTTTATAAGTTATTATTGTAATTATTTTTGCGGGCGGTCAGCTCGTATTCAATAATTTTGTTCGCAGTCAGGTTATTGTATTTTGTAATCATTTTACTTGTTAGCATGATATCAGCATTATTTTACTTGTTTCTAGTTAGCATGATATCAGCATTATTTTACTTGTTTCTAGTTAGCATGATATCAGCATTATTTTATTTGTTTCTAGTTAGCATGATATCAGCATTATTTTACTCACAGCGTGCAAAAAAAACGGATACGATAAAATAGTAAAATACAGTTGACGAACGACGACTACAGAAGAGCAGCTGATATTTTTGTTTAATTTTGGATAACTAATATACTAGATAGGAGAAAAAAAAAAATTGGAGATGCCGGGGATCGAACCCGGGGCCTTTCACATGCAAAGCGAACGCTCTACCACTGAGCTACATCCCCAGATAACACTGGTTCTGAAATTAGCTAAGCGTTAATAGACGAGACAAAACTAAAACTAAATAAACGAAATGAAATTCTAACATTTTTTATCATATCTTTTAAGTAACTTGAAATGTTTGTATGTGTTGTTTAGGTCAAATCTTGCAAGCTGAATTAGAACCACTTCCTCTTATCCTAAGGAGTGGAATTGTTGCATATTGGTTCAGTTCCGATGACAATGCATTTTAAAAGTTATTTAACTTCACTTATATGTATGTATCTATATGTATATCTGTCTATCCTGGAATCTTGCAATTCAAGTTTTGAGCACTTCACGATTAGCTATCCAGTTGAAACTTTCAGGGTAGCTTACAAACCGATGACAAAGGAATAAAAATATAAAAAATGAAGAAAAAAAATATCTTAAAATGGTAAAATGTGAAAAAGCAATAAATAAATAAAAAGTGACATAAGTACATTAAAAAAGGTCGCAAACGCTTTTTTTTTTTAAGATATGCTTATTTATGGTAAGCATGACCTGAATCGACTTCCAGATTAAGGAACTGACGTGCAACTAAATATTTTGTAAACGTAACCGAATAGAAATAAATAAAGGAAACCTCCATAGACATATATGTGTAATTCTATGGAAACCTCATTAAAATTTTAAAATTGCTATTCTACGAGTTCATTTTTATGGACCGGATATCTACACTAATATGATAAAGAGGAAAGATTTGATTGTTTCTATGCTTGTATGTTGGTTTGTAACGGATAAACTCAAAAAATACAGAACCAATAAAAAAAAACTTTCACCTATAGAAAGCTACATTATCAGCGAATAACATGGGAAGAATAAAAATTTTCAAAAAATTTGTTACTCTCGAAATATTGCAATAATGTCATCCTAGGTATCAAATATACAGAACGGAATGACGTTGCCATGGAATTGAAATAATAGCATGTCTGACAAGTACGTGAGTAATAATGCAGTTGTCTATGGTAAAAAAAACACCACGATCGCTGCTGCCAAAGATTTTGAATTACGTTTACTGGCGTATTTTTTTAGAAGTTACGACGCGTATAAAAATGCTAAAAGTAAGATAAATGCCGCGGTGTGACCGCTACACGTGCGAAGCCGGGGCGAATACTACGAGTAGTAATCTATACATGTGCCAAAGCTGTTACCTACGGGCAGACCGACGGATGGATGGACAGATGGATATGACACAACTATTAGGGTTCCTCGCTTGATTACGGAACCCTAGAAAGAGGGAAGTTCTTATTGATGTAAGATTAGTCTTTGAGTAGGTAGAGCCTATTCAGGCGTACTGTCGGAGCACACACTACCTACATGGCTATGATGTGGTTAAGTACGAGGTGATGATATTGTTTCATTACTTTGAGGTCGTCGTGTGGTCAGACAGTTAGTGAACAACCGGCGAACTGGCTCTAATCTACAGTCATTACAAGCAGATTCATACATGTCATCCAGTGGCGCTACAACCCAGTATGAGTTTGGGCCTCCCGCCTCTATTCCTGGCTGCTCGGGTCCACCCTTTAGGTCTTCCCACCCTACCAGCCCGTCCTCGATGCCATCCCCCTCCTGCTCTTGGGTCTACCGCGCGGTTTCGTTTGCTGGGGTTTCCATACTGTCGATATGTTTGCGAACCTGCTGGCGTCCATTCTCTCGACGTGTCCAGCCCATCGTAACCTTTGGGATTTACGTTCTGTAAATCCCAAAGCTAACAATAGTTTCGTTTCCTATAAATTGATTTAACTCTTGGTTCATTCTTTTGCGGTACGTACCGTCTGTCTCTTGTACTGGTCCACATATCTTGCGAAGTACCATCCTATCTAAGACTGACAGCTGGTTCTCTTCTTCTACAGTGAGAGCCCAAGCCTCACAAGCATATGTCACTACGGTCTGATGATAGGTTTGTAGATGGCGAGTTCTGCCTGTGCTCGCACGAATGGAAACAGCTGTGTCCGAAAATTAATCTGGCTCTAGCAGACTCTTACACCATTGGTGAAATAAAACAAATCGATCTTAGTGTTTATTTTCATTGTTTTGTATAATGTGTACTGTTGTATAAGATAGGTATCATATAATATAGGATTATCACATTTTTAGGTAATAATTTGTGTGCCAGCACCAAGATTTAAATTATAACAAGAAGAAATACAGCCATGTCCATGAAGCGAGCCTAAGTCGTTGTTTGCGATATTTCTAATAAGCAAAATTCTTCTTTTTTTTATGTTGGAATAATTCAAGTATATACGTCAGTAACTCCCGTTTTTGCCGTTTAATATGTATAAAAACCTATTTAGTTTTCATAATATTATTGCAATTATTCCCAATTACCTAAAACTAAACAAAATAAGTATAGTATAGTATATCCTAACGACACTATCCTATTTTCCATCCCTTTTCAGTAAGTAACTAATAAATGAAAGCACCACCACCTTTCCATTCATAAGACATGGGACTAAATGCCTTGCTAACTATGGTCGCTGGTGCACCCATCCCCCGCAGCATCACTCGGCTTCCATGATGAACTCGGCCATCATGAGCTCCATGGAGGGCGCGATGCCGCGCTGCTGGCAGCGCGACTTGAAGCACTCCGCCACGCGCAGCACGCGCCAGCAGTGGTCTCCCTCGCCGTCGAACTGCTGCTCGCAGCCGTGGATCACTTCCACCATCTGCTTCGCCAGCACCGCGCCTGAACACACACACACACACACACACACACACTACTTTTAACTATCAAATAAACACTGGATATATAGGCACTAAATAGATAAGTGGACTAGTATGAAATGTGTCGCGCTGTATGCACCGGCGCCGCCTGCCTCCACCCGTCTCTCTCCACATCGTGACAGAGGCTCGCCGGCGTCGCCTGCCTCCACCCGTCACTCTCCACATCGTGACAGCCTCTACTCTCCGTGTTCTAGACAGTTTTGGAATTTTGTACAACCGCCACTTAAATGACCACCAATACGATAGGAGGATAGAGGCATGAAAGTGTCTAGTCGGCCACAGACTCAGTGGCAGTTTAATAGAGGAATATCTTAACATACGGTACTTGGTAGATGTTAACTTACCACTAGTGGCATTTTTTTTATTATAAAGCTCTCTCTGGTGGCGGACTAGACACTGCCTTAAAACAATTAAACACTGATTTATGAGAATTTTACATAACCATACCAATATATAAAAGTGAAACGTTGTCTGTTTGTTTGTTTGTTTGGGGAGCTTTCACGCGATAACGCCAGGACGGATTTTGATGAAATTTGGACTGGTGATACTTTTTATCCCGGAAAATTGTAAGTCTCCACGGGAAAACTGGAAAATGTTGACTACTCACTTTAAGGAACGGTTGCCATCACAGAATGGTCTGTGGTTGCCATGGAAACGAAATAACAAGTCTGTCAAAAAGCATCAATAGCTACTTTTGCATTGGTTTTTAATATCCTATAAGAAAATAGGATGCTTTTTTCGCGATAAACAGCTAGTAGTCCGCGCGTACGAAGTCGCGGGCGAGAAAACTAGTTTTACATAAAATCTGCAAACTTTGATTGTATCTATGTTCTGCAAAATTATAAAGAATATATTTTGATACAAAATATAAAATAATAATAAATAGAAAAAATAATGAATAGAAAATATTTTCTTTTTTGTGACAAAGTAAGTATTCAGGTTTGATTTCTGCAGAGCTGCAGATTAGAGGACCACATGAATTTGTAGTAAAAAGGATCCCCACACCAATCGGAAGAATACAGCAGTAGTAGCAGTAGTTTTGTCAGCGTGTCCACATCTGTGCCCCCGCGCTTACCGTTAGGGAAAGACTGAATAAACTTGTGCGTGTTCTCGTGGTGCATGCGGCTGGAGTCGGTGAGCAGGTTGAAGTACTGGCTCATGCAAAGGATGGCACAGCCCAGCTCGCGGTGCTCGAACTTGAAGTCGTCGCGCCAGAAGTGGAAGAACTCCTCCATCTTCTCCTCTGTTAGTTGACTCTAGGGAAGGGAAAAAATTGTGAAAAGAGTTCTACTCCTGAACACTTCAACTATACTTATACATCTGCAATACTCGGGGCAGGACGTTGCTGGCGGTAGGAAAGTCACCATCAGGCGTTAAGTCGTTAGCCACTAGAAAAGTAATCTATGAGATATCTGCATGAAATAGGAACCAGTAAGTACCACGCGGTATCCTGTAGATATTTAATATCGCTTCACAAACCTCATGAAGGCTGTGGTATTATGGCTTCTATAAATAAACGATCTACAATCAGCGCTTGCCTAAGATCAGACGATTAGAACTGATGGCAGATGTATCATAAGTGAAGATTGGTCATATACTTATTGTAAGATGCTGTAATCTACGTACATTGTTCTTTTCAATCAGTACCATACCATTATAACCAGCTCAGTACCATTATACTATTACTGAAAATAATGGTTAGTAGTCAAGGGCGGATCCAGCCTTAGATTCAGGGGGGGGGGGGGGGTCACACATTTATATTAAGCCTAAGTTCCAAAATTATACAATTCTAGATGTTCCTCGCGGTTTCACTCCCGTATCCTATACCCAAAGGTGGATCCATTTATTTATAGAGATTATATTATTTTAAAATTTTATGATAAGCGCGAGAGTAGTGAGCGGGAAAATTTTGAGTTATTTCTATCAGTGTGAGTATTAAAGCGAAACTCTGATTTGTACAAAGTATGTATTTGATGTAATATCAAAGCGCGAGCGCAGCGCGAAATTTTTACAGTGTTAATTTCAATCAGTGTTAATACACTATTCAATTAAAATATCATTCCAGAACGTGTAGAAATATGCACTGACGTGATTTAAACTTACGAGAGTAGAGATTAATAGAATACTGAGCTATATCTGACAATATAGTAAATGAAAAAAAACAAATCGAAAAAATATATATAAGAAAACTAAAATACGCAGAAATTTTGAGCTATTTCGATCTATGTAGAAGTTAAATAATATGTGACCCCCCCTTGGATCCGCGCTTGTTAGTAGTAAAGTTGTAATATAAACCTAGCACTAACAAGCGTGATGTGGAAGTGATTCTTCCGCGCATTCTTCCCTGGTAGGTACTCGCAAAATCTTCTAACGCAAGTAGCGTGAAAGACTGTTTGACGCAGCCCCTGTAGTTAGCTCAGCGTGTCTCGGGAGTCCCGAGCCCGAGAGCCCGAGGTCAAGAGCGTGGTCCATGCGCGAGATAACCAGCGAAACTGTGACCCTCACCCAGACTGTGGTCCTGGTACTCGCTAAGGCACTTCACACAGCCTTTTAGCTAGCAGTATACGAACCTCCTCCCGGCACTTGTCGAGCGCCTGCCCGAAGCCCAGCGTTACATCCTTCATGACGTTGACGTCGGCCCGCAGGCCGAGTGCGAGGCACACCGACAGAACCGCGACCCTCCCGTGCATACTGCCGCCCTGTTACTCACTCGTCAGCCTCACACAGCGGTTATATATCATCGGTCCTCAGCAGCCGACGATAATGGACCACCTCCTTAATGATGTACTTAGTAATTGAAATGGCAGTTATTATTTAAAAAAAAATGGAAGTGCCTGTTTGTTTATTAAATTGTTAGTTGGTTGGTATGTACGTATTATTATGTTATCTACATACTTCCACTTCTTTCAGATAATGCATGTTCATGGCTATTAATTATTTTGTCAAGAGAAACGCCTGCTGCAATGACAATAGCTATCATTTGACACTATAACATTTGAGATGCATAAAATCACAAGTAAACTTCAAGGATATCTTTCTTGCTTGTCATATGAGGTAGTCAATTATTTAGATATGGTTATAAGGATATCAAAAAATAATTAACAAAATGCGCATTGATTCAACAGATACCTATAATTAGACAAACGTGACTGACCTTGTACCTATTACTTATTTTGTAATTGAACTAAACATCAAAATATACAATGTAACTGCGCAGAGTGGCTGAGGATCACGGATGCCTAATTGCATATTTCCCCCTAGTTATAGTTAAACAGTAGGCGTGTCACAGCACGTCACGCTTTGTCATTCATAAGCATACAAGTGAAGGTCTAACAAGATAATGAGTTTATTTTTACATGTACAAATAGATGTTAAACGGAGTTCGAAATACGAAGCGCGCCCCAAGCCTGTGGCACAGAATAACATTAATAGTACCCCGTACGTGTGCGCTGTGCCTGTGGTCGGTACGCCTAGTACGGGGTTGCACATTAAGAAAACGGAAAAAAGTTTCGTGAGCTCGCTAAACTAACAGTTTTGGGTGTAATCGGTAGGACGAGTTCATGTTTTCAAATGAAGTTCACACGATATAAAAATTCGAAGAGCTCTATTGAACGAACTTCACACTACATATTTCTATCTCTCTTCCCACAAGCAAAAAAAGAGACATAATATAGTCCACCGTATTGGTGTTTGACGTTTTGTTTTTTATAGCGTTTTTATCTGTGGTTTTACTGGGAAAAAATATTACCGATTTACGTTTAATTGATGTGATAAATGGAAAGAACGTATTTTTCTGATTCTTTCGGTACCTTTGGTCTTTAATTTCGTTCAGTACTAACGAAGTTACAGACTAAAGTAACCCAACAAAACCTACTTATTTTATATTGAGTTTATGCCTTAAGTACGACATCTAGCTTCAATGTAATACTTGATTTTTGATAATTACTAGTTGGGAATCCTGAACTAGGTGTTTGTTTCATCAAATGAGTCATATTTGGCGAAATAGAAATCACGACATCACGACGTGACGTCATCACGACATTGAAATTGTAAGTAGGTAGATTGGTAGTGTTTTGCACTACAATTAATGTAATTTTTTTGGAAGTATTATTGTAGGTACACAAGTGCTACAAAAATACAAAATACAAGTTCAAAATAAGATAAAGTATCTATAGATATGAGTAGGTACTTAGGTACCTAACTATTAACTTAACTTGGTATCTAAAGGGATTCTTTGAGAGTTTCTGAGATTTGTATTTTCCCGCAGAGTATTAAGAGATAGGCAAAACCTTCTTTAATGAGCCCGTGAGCGGTGAGCCTATACCATTGCACAAAGTTAGTGTAACAGATGTGACTGGGTGTAATTAATCTCCGCCTACGTCAAGCTCCTGTCGCTCCCCTTCACGACGACGGTCAGTTCCTACAGCCTCCGAGGCTAACATCCACGGAAGACACCGTCTCGTTACCATAATGAAATAAAAAATCGCAAGAAGCTCTCACGATAATTTATCTAACGAGTAACATAACAATACTTTGAAAATGATCGAATTCGTCAAAGTTTACTACCACTAACTTGTCAAAGTGGCAACTAGTACTGCTAAAATGCAAACAATACTCGAAAAATTTATTTCGAATTCGAATACTACCATTTGATAAAACCAATCCTACCAATTTTAGTTCCTACAAGTTTCCGCAAAAGGCGCTGACAGTAAATGTATGGAACTAGGCGAAACTACATTTCGTTTTCAAAAATTATAAAAACTTGTAATAGGGGTACGGAACTCGGAAGTACAGCGCAGAGCGGTGCCTCTTTTAAGTCGTTTATCCATAGACATACCTATATATTTACTTCGTACGTTTATCAAATTTTAATATTGAAATACGATATGTACATGTAATGCTTTTTAAATGTCGGTACAAACTTAGTGTTACTTTTAACATCCTAGCATATACTTAATACAAACAAATTGTTTTAGTACTAGACGCAGGCGCACATGTTGCGCCGATTTGTCGCCGTCTTGCATCGAGCGCCACAAATGAGTCGCGCTATATTTCTGCTGGACGACGGCGGCGGCCTCATTTACGAAGGTCATTAACAATTCACTGATATATAGGCACATATTTTAATACCTTTATTATAAGGAGTGTGATGTATTCTTGTGGTCGCTGTGATATACTTAACGTCCAATGAAAAAGATGTAGCCTTTTTATCAGACTAGTACAGCGAAGCAAGGGAAGGGTAATGAGTTTAACAGTCTATGTATCTATGTATGTGGTTATGTGGATATTCCATCATAGCGTCGTCGCCCCCATTGGTCCAATTTTGACAAGCGAGGTGGCAATGGATTTGTCTTCAAGTACAGAGTGTCATAGGCTATTTGTTTCATGTATTTTAATGTCATAGCCTATTTTTTTACCCGACTACGGCAAGGCATAGTAAGGGTTATGTATTCAAACTAAAAACGTGGTCCAATTGTGACAAGCGAGGTATCAATCGATTCGTCTTCATGTAGACAGTGTCTAATTTTTACCCGACTACGGCAAGGCATAGTAAGGGTTATGTATTCAAACTAAAAACATGGTGCAATTGTGACAAGCGAGGTATCAATCGATTCGTCTTCATGTAGCCAGTGTCTATTTTTTACCCGACTACGGCAAGGCATAGTAGCCAAGTGTTTAGCAGCGTCGCCGTCGGGCAGAGTCGTGTTCGGTTCAGCGCCGGCATACTAGAATGAGTCTGTGTCGGTCTCCGAGTCTGTATCAGTCAACGCCCGGCAGACTCGTGTTCGGTTCAGCGCCGGCATCCTAGAACGAGTCCGTGTCGGTCTCTAAGTCTGTACCAGCGTCGCTTTCGGGCAGCATCGTATTCGGTTCAGCGCCGGCATCCTAGAACGCGTCTCTGTCGGTCACCAAGTGTGTGTGTGTGAACGTCTTAGAAAATAAGAATTCCTCATCGGCATATTCAAGAGTGAAACGTAGCAATGGCGGCGGCGTGTGTGTGAGTGGATACGCCATTGTGGTGTTTTGTGAGACACCTTATACATTTTGTCTTGACCGTGACTGACTGACTGACTGACTGACTGACTGACTGACTGACTGACTGACTGACTGACTGACTTTCTGACTGACAGACCATGCACAGCCTAACCTAGAGAATATACATTTTTAGGTAATATTTTTTGCACTCTCTTCGCGGACGATATTTCTGTAGTAACATCTAAAGACTTAAAAAATAATAATAATGATAGCATCAACGATACTATTAAAAATATTGTTGATTGGCTCCAAACAAATGAACTCAAGATGAATGTTGAAAAATTTAGTTACGTTCAATTCCATAATCAGGGGTAACGAAACAAAAATTAGATCTTAATTTTATGATGATATTAGATCTTAACTTTGTGCGAAGGAAAATAAATCACATTTTTGGGTCTAGTTTTGGATGAAAGGTGCTTGCTCGTGGATGTCTCACGTAGAAAAACTTTGTAGCAAGATAAACAGATTTGCACTTTCAAAAATTTCTGATAGGAAAACTGCCATTAATGCCTGCCACGGCATTAATGGCATAATTATTAATTATTTCAATTTATGTTGCCTCAAATTTCAGGTATGGTACCTATCCCATTGTGTTATAGAGCGTTTATAGCCCAAAAGCAATGCGTGAGTGCCATCAGCTAAGCTTCCCCATTGACTACCAGCAAGCTTTTATTCAAGGAACTCAAGCTATTGACCTTGCCAAGTCTCTACATCTTCGAGGCTTACGTTTTTGTTAAAATGAATCCCTTGCTCTTTCATTGTACTAGATACATCTGTAGATTCAATAGAAGATTCCCCGATAAGCTTTAAAAACGGAGATATGTAGGCGAAACAGTAATGTTACGCAATGTCAGTAAAAATATATAACAAGTTACCGGAATCAATAAAACTTTTCCCAATAAAGCAGGTCAAGAACAAATTATCAGCTTGGCTTTTAGACAAATGTTTTTACTCCGTTACTGATTTTCTGACATTGAAATATAATACCCATTGACATTTGTAATTCAATGAGAATACTTATTAGAATACTTTAAAAAATATGACATTTGATGAATATTATTATGCTTCTAATGTAGGTACAATGTTAATAATAAATATTTGATAAACATTAATTTTATAAATGTGTGTAATATTACGTACTTAATATGTAATTTTTAATTTTAAGGTTTTAATGTTCATTTATTTTGATATACCTAATATATTTTCTAACATTAATGTAACACCTTGTAAAACTACATTTATGCGAATAAATAATTAAATTTGAATTTGAGTACACTAAGTTTTGGGGGGCTGGAGGGGGGTCTGTTTATTACCTTCTCAGTATTAAACGGCTGAACCGATCTGGAAGAAACTTAAAAACAAAATAGTGTGAACCATGAGGAAGGACATAGGTACGTAGACAATATTACCACGTTTTTTTAAGTCCTCTCATGTTTGTCTGTCTGACTGTCGTTCAGGGTGGAATCTTGCAACTCAAATTTCGAGCACTTGCCGATTAGCTATCCGCCTGAAAATTTCAGGGTAGCTCACAACTCGATTACAATGCAATCAACAAAAAAAAAAAGGTTTTTAGATTAGATTTTTAATCTATATTTGCTGCTGGTTTACTTTTTAATCGGAAGAAAAGTCCGGCAGAGCCGCGGGCGCAACTTGTTAATATCAAACATAGTCAAATAAATATTTAGAAGTTTATATCGGCAAAGCAATTCTGGCAGCGCTTAGATTGCAAGCTCCAGATACATTAACGAGCAGCTAACCGCATTATAATTCTAATTGCCTTACCGAAGTGTCGGCTGCACTCGCAAGAGGCAGCGCACGTGCGGGCGCGTTCGGGCTCGTGAGGACGCGTGCGGGCGCAGTACGCCACCCGGGCCTTCATCGTCACGCGAAATCGTAGTATTGTGTAGAAATAAGCAAACATTCTTACATTAGCAACATTATTTTTTCCAACTTTCCAAAGTGAAAATCTTTTTTGAACCTACATTGTTTATATCAAAAACAGCGACCATAGTGTAAATAGAGCTCTAATTCTGACCATCTAATAATGTATGTTATAATGTTAATAATGTTTATTCTTATATCATCGTATAGGCCTGGCTTATATATCATTTTCATTGTTTTTTTTTTATTAGGTCCACCAAACTGGACGTTACACTTTAGTTTAACAAAAACATACAAACTAAGTTTATACATACAATAAATGCACGACCTTCTCGAGGTGAACACAACATGCATAAAATAATACTTAACACTTTTTAAATATCAGACTAAAATGAAATATTTATAATCTAAACACAAAACAAAATACTCATTTAGTTACAATTTTGAAAACTTTTTTTATGAAATCGATGGAATCGCCTTAAATATCCAGATCATGACAAATCTCATTGTAAGATGAGCACATTCGATATAGCGGAGAGTGATGGGCATAATTAGTGCGACACAATGGAAGGCTGAATGTTCTTCTGTTATGGACATGGCTGCATGAACGTGGCACAGCGAGTTTGACTTTCCTCAGCAAATCAGGATAGTTCATTTTCCCACTGACAATTTTGTGTAAAAACACAATATCAGCAACATTTCGTCGGCATTCAAGTGTAGTCAAGTTAAAATGAGCAAGCCTAGAGTTATACGACATCAAGCTGCGACATAGGTTATTTGCGTAGGATAGGTGATATAAAAACTATTTTTGCAGTCTTTCCAATCGGTGAACATGTACAGCATATGAGGGACTCCAGATTGAGCTGCAATATTCCAAAAGAGAACTAACATAGCAGTTGAAAAATCCACGGGATCACTAGGTCCCGTTTGATCATGATGGTTGAGCAAGATAAGTTGAGTGAAAATAATTGGAAAAAAGGTCGCTAATTCCTTGTTCTCCTTGCACATACTGATTGTCGAGGAGCATTTAGTTGGGGATTTCACTGCTATTTGATCTTAATGACTTAATAAATGTCCAAAAATACTTAGGATCTTTCTTTATTTGACTTTTAGATTGCTTTTTCATGTGGGTTAAGCATTCTTGCATGATCTTATCGTAACGATTACGCAACATTTGGTACGTTAATAAATCCCTTGGGTTCGAGTATTTCTTATATCTACAATGAAATTTTGCTTTTTCTTTATGAGTTTTAAGGAGGGAACTACTAAACCAAAAAGGATACTTATTGTTGCCTTTACGACACCTAGGTGTATTATTAGTGATGATAGGAGTGATCAACTCGTAAAAAATATCAACGGTTTCGTCGACTGTTTGACTTGCGTCAAAGTAGTCATCCCAGTTAATATCTTCTAATTCTATTAAAAATTTAGAGTGGTGAACTATTTATTTTAGGAGGTTTGTTTGCTTTTATTTTGAGTAATATATTTAAAGCCGGATGATGACCATCCAAGTTTACTAGAGGGGTGGGATAATTAGTTACAGTAAAACCGTTGGTTGAATTGGTGATTATTAAGTCTAAAGTGCGACCGTTTTCATTCGAGACTTGATTAATTTGGTTGAGGCCATTAAAAGAGAGAGTGACTATAAGCAAACTATCAGTTGGACTCGAGACACAACTGGGAAGCAAACAATTGGAGTTAATATCAAAACTCCACTGCAAATGAGGAAGGTTAAAGTCACCTGTCAGTAAGAGTAAGATTGATTTTTGTGGCATTTTGTGCTAAACAACATCTGTAATACTCAACATTAGGTTTTCTAAACGACTATAAGTGACAGGGGGAGGAAGGTATTGGGTGCAAATGCACACAGAGATCGTTGAGTTGCCTTGCTTTAATCTGATTACAACCCAGAGATCTTCTTTTGCGGACTCCCATTTCAATTTACGCACAGGTTCCAATTTTTTTAAAACTGCAATAAGAACTCCACCACCATCAGATTTGTCAGAGTTAGTTGAACCTCGGTCTCGCCTGAAGACCATAAACCTGCTATCAAAAAGTTCATGATCGAACACCGAGTCATTCAACAATGTCTCAGTCAACAGAATAACATCCGCATCCTGTTTTAATACATTATTTAATATAACTCCGGTTTTAGTCCTAAGACCTCTAACATTCTGGTAAAGAAAATTAATATTAATACATTTTAAGAAAAGTTTTACATAGTGAAACCACAAATCAAACTAGTCGAATTTGAGAGAAATCAGGTAATCCAAGTCCTTAACCAAAAAGCTCCTGGAATTGATATCCTTCCTCATAAAGATACGGCCGTTGCTTACCCACACGAACTGGACTTTTTTATCCTTTGCAACTTTTCGTGCAGCCAAGTGTAGAAGCTTGTTAGCGGGGGATAGATGCTCGCAAACGTAAACTGGCTTCTTTTCGCCAAGGCCTAAGTGTCATGAATTGAGCTTGTCGTTTTGATGGATCCTGTTGAAGGTTTTGACCGCGGCTAAGATTTTATCTTGGACCAGTGGGCTGGACAGTTTCACCACAATCGAGCGAGGTCTATTTGAGTCCTGGTTTATTTTAGCTACACGATGATAGTTAGATAACTCGAACTCAGGTAAAGAATACGGTGCCCACGGTGGTAGATAATTGCCGTATAACCGTGTTCAAGTTCTCAGACTTATGCTCTGGGACTCACTGAATTTCGAGATTGCACTCGCGAGATTGATGTTCAAATTGATTCAATCTGCCGTTTAGGTCAGTCACATGTGATTTTAATGTGCTGTTCTCAATCTCCAAGTTGTCTATCTTCTTGGATTTAGTATCTAAGTCTGCCTTCAGCAGTTCACACTTTGTGGACATAAAGTTGACACTTTCAGTCCGTTCTTGAATTTTGGTGCGAGTATCTGAACTTTCCGCCGAAAAATCACGTTTTATATCTCTAAGAAGCTTCGACAATGACTCATCAATTTTTTTGTCAATATAACTTTTTAAATTTTTGATGCTTGCAGTAGCTGGTGAATCCAATATCTGGACTGGGGTAGATTCGGAAGGCGTAACAGAGCTTTCCCTCCGTTTGTCCGCAGCTCTGCACTCCGAACACTTCCAAGTAGCCCTATAGGTCTTTGACTCCTTGGCAAAATTCTCAGCAGATATGCCTAAACACTGGCAGTGGTAAGCAGCGTTGCACTTGGAGCAAGCTCTGACATCACTCGCTTTAATTTGCTTAACACATTTACTACAGATGCTCATTTTGCAAAATTACCGATATCTAGGCAATTTTTAACCAATGGCAATACTATCTATGTTGTCAAAATGAAAAACAGTCTTGTCAGTTGAATTTGTCAACTTGAAATATATGCCAAAATGAAATTGGTCGCTGTCAGTTGATTATGACACTTCAAGTATTAAAAATATAAGGGTAATTTTGTACCGAACACAAATTATAAATAAAATTGGGTTGATATTTCCAACTTATCTGTAGTAGTTTTGTAGTTTTTCAACTAAAGAAGATCGTAGATAACGATACCACAGATATATTCCTTGGCGACTTCCACTTCACAAACACTTTTGAACAATTTTAGGACGAAATTTATGAATATTAATAAAAAGTTGTAAGAGCGTAATGTAATCAGTGGCAGGGTTGCCACCAAAGATGTTGTTTACACTTAGAGTAGTCTTGTCAAAACTATTTCGAGGCGTCTCAGATAATATCGCTCTTACGTACCTAAGTGTCTTGAAAGCGTACATATACGCTTATATTGTTCTAACGTTTGAGTCCTGTGAGGTGCTTATTTTGATTTTACTTATGATCAAACATAATCGTAAAAAAACTGCCACGTGAGTGTTTGTTTGAAAGTTACAAATAATGAAAAAATAATTAAATACAAAAAAACAGTGAGGATCAAGGTATCTAAGGATTATTTGGTAATAACGTGCCGTTATGAACAATTGTTTCGTTTTATGCTTTACGGTATTGGAAAATATTATTTAATGTAAAGTAGACACTATTTTACGGTTCATACTTCATGCGCCTCATCAAATTATAGTATTTCGTATTCTCGTTTAATTATTTTATTTATTCATTTGTATTAAAGTGTCACCATTAGTATTTCATTCATCATGCTCACTGTAAGACTACTGAAAGATCATTTAGTGGCAACTCCATGCTGGAATAAATTGTAAATTAGTGAAATATTGCAATTCACATAAACGATTTAAGATCGTCTTTTATACCGTAGTAAGATGATTCAAATAAAAAAAAAAGAAGAAATTCAATCATCATCATCATCCTATATCAGTCCACTGACGTAGGCCTCTCCTAATGCACGCCACTGAGCTCGGGCTTAGCTCTCCTTATACATTTTCTGCCAGCCGCTTTTCGCAGTTTGTCACTCCACCTGGCCACAGGGCGTCCGACACTACGTTTGCCTAAACGTGGTCTCCACTCGTGAACTCGTCTACCCCAACGGTTATCGGTTCTTCGGGAAATGTGACCAGCCCACTGCCACTTTAGCTTGCTTATCATTTGAGCTACAAGTCAAAGTCCTTCTCATAGACCAGAAAAGCAAGACACTAGGCTGGTTATTCTCTTCAGACTTCTGTATTACCTGCCTCAATGTGTGTATGTGGTCTATGGTGCTAAATCCTCCGTGAAACCCGGCCTGTTGAGGGGGCTGGAATTCGTCAAGTCTTCTTGCGAGATGATTTGAGATGACCCTGGAAAACAAATTATAAACTTGGCTCAAGAATGAAATAGGGCGGTACTGTGTTTTACTTGTCAAGCCCTTTAATTTAATATCCATATTGAGGGGATTGGAAAAAAAGAGTAATCCGTTATTTTGTGGTGCCGGCCATCTTGGATTTAGATTTTTTATGGTGTGCTGTATTCTACTAGTTAAGTCCTTTCATTTGATACCCATATTGAGGGGATTAAAAAAAAGAAGTAATCCGCCATGTTGTGGTGGCGGCCTTGGATTTACAATGATACTGAATACAATGATGTTATATATAAACCTCATTGACTGAATATACATAATTGTATTGTCGTCAAAACTATAGGCGTGTATCAAATTTCAGATCAATCGGTCAACAGGAAGGGGTAAAATTTCAATTAATAGATTTGACCCAAACAAACATATAATCAAATAAACAAAAATCAACAAACAGGTCAAGCTAGATAAAACCGTTTAACAAGCACAAATTAACAATTTATTTAATCCCCGACCCAAGCATCTCGATCACATCAGCTTTGAACCGCATCTAAATCGGTCCATTCGGTTTGAAGCTACGGTTCTCCCCCTTTCCTTTCCCCTCCCCCTCCCCTTCTTCCTTCCCCCCTTATAGCTAAGAACCATCTCGTTTAACTCAGCTTTCAAACATAAAAAACCGCAGCTAAATTGGTCCATTTGTTTAGAAGCTACGATTCTCACCCCCCTTTTCTCACCTCTCCCCTCCCCCCCACTCGCCCATATAGCTAAGAACCATCTCGATCACATTAGCTTTCAAACAGAAAAAACTGCATCAAAATCAGTCCATTCGTTTCGGAGCTACGATAACACAGACAGACACACACTCAGTGATACAGTGATACACACCCTAAACTTATCACCCGTCTCTTTGTTCGGGGGTTTAAACTATGATGGTGCAACAATGCTGGCTAAACTTCATGGGTAAGGTTCAGCCAGCATGTAAACTATAACAGTACTTTAACTTTTTTAACCATGTTAAACAAGGGCGCTTATTCGCTATGGCACACGAAATTCCTTGCCGAAAACGCGTGACGCCATTACGACATTTGCCGAACGATTCCACGCAGATATCCGCGTTACGTGCGCGTTACGTGCGTGGGTGGTCATAGCGAATAATGGCCAAGGTGTTTTTTCAATTTTTTTGTGTTTGCTTATCGTTAATACTTAGATACAAGTGTCAAACTGATATGACTATGGTACAAACTAAAGTAAAACACCAAAAAACGGTCAATTGCGTGTAGGACTTGCGCACATGATTCAGAAAAATGAGGCGAGTTTGCGACTCAGTTCAGTGAGTACGAATACATTTGAAGACACGTACCTACTCACTGAACTGTCTTCAAATGTATTCCTACACGAGGCCTAAATGTTGTTTTCATTGTTGGATAGCTAAAAAAAACAAACCAATATATAAAAATGAAACGTAGTCTGTTTGTTTGTTTGTTTCGGGAGCTTTCACGTAATAACGACTGGATGGATTTTGATGAAATTTGGAATGGAGATAGCTTATACCCTGGAATAAAACATAAGATACTTTTTATCCCGGAAAATTTTCAGTTTTGGAAAAACTGTTATACTGTTAAAACTGTTAGTTTTTTCGTGATAAACTGTACTCCGCGCGGACGAAGTCGCGGGCGGGACAGCTAGTCCATACTCGTACCAATATATAAAAGTGAAACGTTCTCTGTTTGTTTGTTTCTTTGATTGTTTGGGGATCTTTCACGCGATGACGGCTGGACACATTTTGATGAAATTTAGAATGGAGATAGCTTATACCCTGGAATAAAACATAGGATACTTTTTATCCCGGAAAATTTTCAGTTTTGGAAAAACTGTTATACTGTTAAAACTGTTAGTTTTTTCGTGATAAACTGTACTCCGCGCGGACGAAGTCGCGGGCGGGACAGCTAGTCCATACTCGTACCAATATATAAAAGTGAAACGTTCTCTGTTTGTTTGTTTCTTTGATTGTTTGGGGATCTTTCACGCGATGACGGCTGGACGGATATTGATGAAATTTAGAATGGAGATAGCTTATACTCTGGAATAAAACATAGGATACTTTTTATCCCGGAAAATTGAAAGTTTCTACGGGAAAAATTAAAAAACTGGAAAAAATGTTGATTACTCGCTGTAAGAAACGGTTGCCATGAAAACGAAATATCAAATATGTCAAAAAACATCAAGAGCTTTGGTGCTATACCTACTTTTGCATTGATTTCTAATATCGTAGAAGAACATGGATGCTTTTTATCGCGATAAACAGTAGTCCACGCGGAGGAAGTCGCGGGCGGGAAGCTAGTAATTAATAAATGGTGTACTTGGCATCTTAAGTCGAGCAATCGATAACAAGACATAAGTTAAAAAAATGAACCTGACTACGGCCGGGTCAAAAATAGCCCTTGACACTCTTGCGATGTAGATGAATCGTTTGATACCTCGGTTGTCAAAATCGGACCAAGTTTTTAGTTTGAACACATATCCCTTCCTTTACTTCGCCATAGTCTGATAAAAGAAAAACCAATGACATTCTATACCTGAAGACGAATCCATTGATAATACGCTTGTCAAAATCGGACCAATAGGGGTGTGACGCTATGGTTGAACATCCACATACCTTACACACATACATACAGACTGTCAAACTCATTACTATTCCCTTGCTTCGTCTTAGTCGTGTAAAAAAACGGTTCGACGGCTGAACGAATTTTGACTTTAATTTATGTAGGTAATATTGTTTTGGTCCCGGAATAACAAAGGATACTTTTATCCCAATATTAGTAGGATTATTATTAACAATAAATGAATATTTAAGCACATACTTGGAAGTATTTTCATTTTATACTGTTTATATTAGGTTATCCTGTATATAGGCTTTAGCGTTATCACCGCTATTTCGTGTCAAGCACTAGTGCAGACAACGTAGTCACTAACACAAATGAAACAATTGATATTCATGTGAGTGTAAGCGAACCAGTGCTACGCATTTACAACGTCAATTGACTACACTTATGTCTCAATTTAGTTTGCCAAGCATTCTCGGAACGTACGTGGGCGTGATTGCGTAGAGTTATTGTATGTGTTGGTAGTAGTAGCGGCGAGTTGGCGACATGCGTTCCCGATAGCTTGAAGTTGGTACACACCTATACACACATATATATATTATGTTATCCCGAAAAAACAAGTGTTCCCGCTGGATAGGGGTTGAAAGTTATTTAAAAGAACACATACAATAACACTTTATTGACACACTATTAAACAAATTACAAAATAGAAATAACATAAACAATAGGTACAATGAGCGGTCTTATCGCACATAGCGATCTCTTCCAGACAACCTTAGGATGGAAAGAAGTTAATTGCTAATAAGGGTCGGTAGTGTGGCAATATTAAATTTCTATACAAATTTAATGTAAATAATAAGAAATAAATAAAATATAAAATAAACTACACAGTAATAGTTACTTAAATACTATGTTAAAATATATACTAATAAAATATATATTACATAATTCAAGGTGTATAATTATACACACATAAATACATATCAAGTCAGTGCTAGTCAGTCGAGTTAAAGCGAGGACTGACTGTGAGGAGCTGGAGAGGTAAAAAAAATAACACTTAAACGTCTTAAAGCTATCAATAGATTGTGCACGTTTGATGGCGTTTGATGGAAGGGCATTCCAGAGGCGCACAGGTTGGACAGTAAACGAGGAGTCATAGAAAGAAGTAGTGTGTACTGGGGTAAGGAGGACTAAGTTTTCTGACGATCTTAGAGATAGGGAGTGAGAGGAATGAAGAAACTGGAATCGTTCCTTGAGAAAGAGGGGAGTAGAAGGGTTGAAGAGTATGTTGTAGAGAAGAAAGATAATGTGAGTATTCCGGCGAAGGCGAATAGGCAGCCACTTGAGCTTTGTACGAAATTCCGAAACATGGTCGTATTTCCCGAGGCTGAAAATAAACCTTACAGAGAAGTTTTGAAGACGTTTCAGCTTGTCCAGCTGCTCCTCTGTAAGATCTAAGTAGCTGGCATATATAGGCATAATCAAGAATGGGTAGTAGGAGAGTTTGAGAAGCTGCAGAAGCAAACATTTTCTGGCTAACCGATTGCAGTTGTGGACCCCAGGATAAACATCTATCAATAATCACCCCAAGGTTTTTCACCTGATCACTAAATGGTACAGTAACCCCGCCAAAACTATTTGTGGGAGTGTTGAAAAATACACACATATCACATATCACGCTGTAACTGCTGGACGGATTTTGATGTTACTTGTTACAGTCAAAGGTTATGTCATTATCATCATGTCAGCCTTTAAAAGTCCACTGCTGAACATAGGCCTCCCGCATAGAGCACCATGACGAGCGATCTTGTGCCACCTCCATCCACCGACTTCCTGCGATGGCTACAATGTCGTAGATCCATTGTATGGGTGTCTCCCCACATTTTGCTTGCTTGTTCAGCGGTTGTCAGTTCTGCGAACTATATGGCCTGCCCATTGCCACTTCAACATGGAAATTCTGAGAGTTATGTCGATAACATTCGTTCTTCTACGGATTTCCTCATTTCGGATTCTATCACGTAGTGAAACACCGAGCATAGCTCTCTCCAATGCACGCTGCGCAACTCTGAGCTTGTGTATGAGACCAATAGTCAGTGACCACGTCTCAGTGTTGTATGCCATCACTGACAACACGCACTGATTATAAACTTTCGTCTTGAGGCTCTGCGGTATCTGCGACGAGAAGACATGGCGTAATTTCCCGAACACTGCCCATCCGAGTTGGATTCGTCGGTTGACCTCTTTGTCGAAGTTGGATCTACCCAGTTGGATCATCTGACCTAAGTAGACATAGTGATCAACGGCTTCGATGTTCCCAACATAAACTGGCATGGGTACGGCATGGACATTTGACATGATGTTCGTCTTGCTCAGGTTCATTTTAAGACCCACCTGTTGGGAAACAATATTGAGGTCACTGAGCTCATTCAGCTTCGTCAACAGGATTTGCCCAATAGACAGATTCTATTGGGCAAATCCTGCGAACACTTTGGAGCCCTTGTTCCACTCTATTGCGTTCTTAATACAAGTAGTATTATAGGAACGCAAATCGTGTCACATTGACTTGGAGATCTGTTTATTAAGCAAGCTGTAACTCGACATACCCACTGAAGACTGCAGCCTCATCTCGCCTCGTTCTGCCATAAGTTTGAGTGTATGTATGCTCAGAGTGTGACGAGGTCAAAACCTCTTTCATAATAATACTCTTTTGATCTCTTAATTCTTTCATAATCCATTTCTTTTCATTTTGATAGTTGGTCATTATTCATTCTAAATACAAATATCCTGTCATTTTTTTACATTGATTTTTGGAGCAAAAGGGAAATATTTATTTGTTTAATATCGACTGTTTATTTTATTGTGAAGGTGGACTTATTTTGTTGATACTACGTGAAAACTCGACTAAACGGAATAAAAACAACGTGAGATGAAGTGAGACGTTACACTACTCACCAAGAACCCCCTTACTAGTCAGGGATTACCCTTTTATCATCGAGAAAGTTCAACAATTAGTATCTAATCGATTTTGGAATCATGTGTTTGTTTGAAGTCAGGTATATTATTACGGTATTTTTAATTTAGAAAGTTTACTTGTTTGTTCATTTCTCTCTACTCTCTGGCTGCCGATAAAAAAGTACCTGTTATTTATTTATTAAGTTGGTAATGTAAGTATTAGAAAATGGACGGAGACGAATTACGTTAGGTAGGTGAAATGAGTTATCAAAAGAGCAAAAAGACAAACATAGAGCACAAAAGTATCGTAAGTATATGTAGCTATACGTACATATGACAGGTACATATTTAACGGCATCTCCAGAAATACGAAGAAGGTTTCAACACGTTAAAATTCCGTTTCGCTGTCGCGTATGATGTGGCCATCGGCGCACCATTTAACTTTACATTTTAGTAATTACAATGCAAATAAAACTGATAATCCGTGTTGGGTGCATCGGCACAAGATTAAAGAGACATCATTATGCGGCTGCAGAGCGGTGGCCGTTTTGATTTTACCGTAAGAATATTTTGATTTTGTCATGGGACTAGCTGTACCCGCGGCTTTGCACGCGTGGCCTTTTTTAGGTTCAAAGTACCAAAATGTGCTAATCCAGGACCGCTTTAGACATTTAAATCTATGTTTCTTCAGACATGTTACGACATATTTTTTTTACTTGAGACTGTGAAACAACTGTGAATGCAAAAACTGGTGCAAATATTGTCTTATTTTTACTTTTCGTAGACACTTTTGCCATAAAGCTAACTTTTAAAGAACTATTTAGAAAAAAAAAATTGGTACCTTCAATTCAAGATGGCGGCCAACGCTCGACCCCTCGAGGTAGATTATTTGTAAAGACCTCTTAACTAAGCAATACAAATAAAAACATCTTCTACTCCACCATTTCTAGGGCAAAACCACCTAATTACTGGCCTACTACTATTGACACTGCGTGGCTCTACGCTAGGCGACACGTTTGTAGGCTGGCACTGCGCTTGAATAGCGTAGATTTTCGTTGCAAGTTGTGGTTTTTGAATATTGACTTTTATTCTGAAGGTATTAAGGTTTAAATATGGACGATGAATTGGGGCAAACCAGTAGGCTGATTCCCTAAGTAGTGAGGTTGAGTGATTGCCATCGCGCACCCATTGCGGGTGCTCTTGAAGGTCGCGAAGGATTTGGAATTCACTAAACAGTTAAAGCGCACCCGTCAAGCACACCGCAATCAACACTAATACCGGGTAACTAGGAGGCAGAATTATGTTAAACCTAACCTAAAAATACTTCTAGCAGAAATAGGACTTTTCAAATTTTGCCGGGTTTTATGTTCGAGTGATTATCTGCGGGTGGCGCGCCAGCCAACATAACCAATGGCGGCAAATGGCAATCTCCCTCCAACCAATCATCGTCTGAATTTATTTTCTGTTTTTCTCATTTAGAATCTATCTAAAATCTTGTTTCCGTGTTGATATTAAGTATAATTAAAAGTTAATTAGCACCGTAAGTTTCGTAGTGATCTAATAATATGCCATCGCATCGCGATGTGACTAAAGATTATCCTACCGTAAATAACATTTTTGTAGATTGTAGGTCTCTGTAAGAAAATCTACACATTAATATTATTTCTCAGCAGTAATAGTATGTACCTACTTCAAATAATTATTACGACTGCCTATTTCAAAATACCATGTTTCTATAGATATAGTGAATATAGTGCTTCTCAACTAAGATTTTGTTGAGGTAAAGTTAAACTTCAACTGAAAATAAACTTTGCCGTCGAGTAAAAATGCTGTTTATCATTAAGTCGTTCCTTGTACACTATTTTTGTACAAAACAATCAAATAAATAAATAAATAAAACGCCAAAAAGTGAAGAAAGAAATATATTTGCGATTTAGAAATGTATTTCTAGATGAAATCTCTTAATCTTTAACTTACCTATATAAAAGTGTATCTACTTCATAAAGACAATGTGGCTTTTATAATGTATCCAGTGCACAAAAATGATCAAGTCTTGGAGAGGCGGCCAAATGGGAGCTCGACAGTTGATATTTAAAGCCTAGGACTTGATAGACAAGTACCTAAATATATTGAATGTTGAAACTGCTTGATTAAACTAATAATATGATATATTTGTTTCAAGTGGATGCACACAGAACTGCAGTTCAAAGGAAGGTATAGATATCCGCTCTCCGAGCTCATAGGATAAAGCAAACTTCGATATAGGTAAAAATTATAACATTATTACATGATATTTAATACTCACACTAGATTTCGTTATACTTATACCTGCATTGACTCCTCATTGTTAGTAGAACTTCTCCTAATTAGGCTTTAGAAGAAAAGTATTAGATTTTAAAACCAGTAAGTATTTTTCTCAGTATCTTAGGTGTCCGTTTATCAGACCGCATAAGGAAAAGTAAGCTGCGCTCCAAAATGCAGATCGCTGACGTTGGTCAAAAAGCCGCAAGCCTTAAATGGAACTGGGCTGGTCACGTCTGCCACATGTCGGATGAGCTGTGGGCAAGACTCACCACTTAGTGGATCCCACACAACGTTAGACGACGTCGTGGCAGGCCCAGACGGAGATGGCGGGACGAGATAGACGCCTATTGGAAGGATTGGCCGCAGAAATCTTTCAACCGAGAGGAATGGAAAGAGGGTAAGGAGGCCTTTGTCCTGCAGTAGAATGACCTTGGCTGAATAATAATAAATAAGGTATTTTTCTATTTTAGGGTTAAAATCTTACTCTAGCTAAGAAATAGATAGTTAGGTTATGAAATACCTCACACATACTTGTCATATAGTGCTTCTACAAGATACTTACCTTTCACAATACATAACAACGCAATTTCATGTTACGATAAAACATGAAACAAAGTGTACCTAGGTATTAAACTATCTGGTTATTAGTAACTATGCATTATCAATGATCCTCACTAAACAAACACTGATATATATAGTAGTTGTGATGAAAGCACTCAGGTGCTTTTCGGTTGACGAAAACTCATTGCCACTGAATTCCTTGTGAGTTCGGATTTTGAATTACCGGTTCTAAATTTCCTAGTAAAATGTCAGTTTCCGTGAGGTAGAGTTAAAGTGAAGTGCTCATCGCCTTGATGACGTCATTTCACAAGCTCACTGAGCTTAGTGAATTCGAAACGAGTGATCGTTGGCAATGAATGGTCTAAGTGGCATTAACCTAACCGCACTTTAACTCTACGGAATCAGGCCCAAGGTCTTTGCTTCGAGTGTTTTGATGAATACCATATGTCACGTTAGCTTGTTGATACATTGATTACAATGTAGCATTTGTTTAATTGAGAAGTTTTTAAGTTTATTTGAGAAGTTTCTTGTTTTTCTTGCGTTTAGAGGTCTACTCGTATTTTTGTTCAAAATTTAGTTTGGTCTTAGACACTTTGATTTTTATACAAGATTTTGTACGATTATAGCGTAAAAGATTTTAGTAAATGTCATCGATGGTGTTAGAGTTATTCCTGTGTTTAAATGTCATAGTTACTTTTAAATAAACCATTATGCATAAAATATACTGCTCCGCAAAACTGCGGACTTGGCACTGGGGTTGAGATTTTTAAACTCTGTGCCAGACCCGCATATTAGCGGAATTTTCTATTTCAGTTATTTCTTAGTAAAAACTACTAAAACTATTAAAATATTTCCTAAAATAGGATATTGTAATGTTCCTAAATCATATTTTATAAAAAAATAACGGATTGGATA
Organism: Alsophila aescularia; assembly: GCA_946251855.1. NCBI lineage: Eukaryota > Metazoa > Arthropoda > Insecta > Lepidoptera > Geometridae > Alsophila > Alsophila aescularia. The sequence continues at coordinate 29,554,631 of OX276382.1, forward strand.
TTCTCATGACATCACCAAATCCTAGTTGGCAGCGAATCTGTTAACAGCTGGTCTATAAGAAGTCGAGCAAAACCTCTGATCGATATCTTGCTACCTCCATTCAGCCAATAACGGAATCATCTGTGGAATCTATTGAGATATGCAACTGTAAAGTATTAATTGAAATCTCATTTGACGGCAAAGACTGACAGCATAGGTGAAGTGGTACACCGAACAAAAACTGTAAGTTTATCTTAAATTTATCCCGTGGGGATGTCATTTTGTCATTTTTGTATTTCAGACTAAAAAATGAAACAACATTCGTTTGAGGGGTTAACGGACCTCCGCTTATCACTGCTTCTCTGACTCGGTCTCGTCACGGTACACACATAGCTGCACGCGATACAATAAACGTGCTCATCATATTTTTGCTTCTGCTTTGCCGTCCTGTCGGCATCCTTTGTCAATAAATGCATCGATAGGATTGACGTCGGCACACTGGCTGGGTGGTCCTACTATAAGTAGCGAGCTATCGCGGGCTCTTCGGTTCACATATACAACAAGGGTAGGCGACAACCAGCCAGCCCAGATAGTAGAACCTTCTTAAACATTGTACCATCTTGCATTGGTAATGCAGAGAAGGACAGTCTCTCTCTACTGCAGGTAATACCTACATAATTGGCAATATTTGTGTTATGAGCGTGACTTCATAAGTCATAAGATAATATGGATATTGAACTATGTTTTTTAAATCGATTGTAGCCTAATGGTTCACTTAGAATCAAACGATCCGCACCAATAACTTTTCTAAGTATCGTGCGTTTTTTCATCGCTCCGTGCTTCGGAGGGCACGTTAAGCTGTCGGTCTCAGCTGTTATTGATAAATAGCAGTCGTTAAGCCATGTCAGAGGCCCTCGGGTGGCGTGATACCAGAGGCCAGCACTACCTCATACGACAAACAAACAAACATTATGGTTTTTAATTAATTTAGATAGATACATAAAGCAATCATTATTCGAGATAGATACGAGAAGGTATGATATACCTACTACTGAGGGAAAAATTGGTCACGTAGTATGGGTACGGTCCGTACGTTCCCTAATTGCCATGTACATGCGTCATCTATAGAATTATAACCGTACCAATATATAAAAGTGAAAGTTTGTTTGTTTGTTTGAGGAGCTTTCAAGCGATAACAGCTGGACGGATTTGGATGAAATTTAGAATGGAGACAGCTTATACCCTGGAATAAAACATAGGATACTTTGTATCCCGGAAAATTGAAACTTTCCACGGAAAAACTGGAAAATTTTGATTACTCACTTTAAGGAACGGTAGCCATCACAGAATGGTCTTTGGTTGCCATGGAAACGAAATAACAAGTCTGTCAAAAAAACATCAAGAGCATTGATGCTATACCTGCTTCTGCATTGGTTTTTAATATCCTAGAAGAAAGTAGGATGTTTCGCGATAAACCGTAGTACGCGCGTACGAAGTCGCGGGCGAGAAAACTAGTATCTACATATAATACAACTGTAACCAAAGTATTTGTACATGGAAGATAATTTAGAAATAAACATTTTTATTTTAGTAAATGAAAGTAGTAGGATCCAAAAATATCGTTTTAGAATTTTTGTCTGTCTGTCTGTCTGTTTGTGTATATGTCTGACTGTCTATCTGTTGTCTGTAAGTGACTTCATCACGCAAAAATCACTGGACGGATTTTGATGCCGTTTGCTGAATCGTATTTCTTGGAGTCATGCGGAGGTTTTTGTCTTTGTTTCATCAAATTATGTTCATCCAAAAAGCAGTTACAGATATTTTTATATTTCTATGCGCCACAGTTTATTAATTTTTTTATTTTATTTAATTGCTTGTTTTTTTTTTAAATTAAATTCTTATTCATCGTATTGAGTACACTAGTTTTAAATCAAAACCTAAGATACAACAGTGAAAATTGCACTACAATCGGTCCAGTAGTTTTAACTACGAATTCGAAACGAGTGATCGTTGGCAATGAATGGTCTAAGTGGCATTAACCTAACCGCACTTTAACTCTACGGAATCAGGCCCAAGGTCTTTGCTTCGAGTGTTTTGATGAATACCATATGTCACGTTAGCTTGTTGATACATTGATTACAATGTAGCATTTGTTTAATTGAGAAGTTTTTAAGTTTATTTGAGAAGTTTCTTGTTTTTCTTGCGTTTAGAGGTCTACTCGTATTTTTGTTCAAAATTTAGTTTGGTCTTAGACACTTTGATTTTTATACAAGATTTTGTACGATTATAGCGTAAAAGATTTTAGTAAATGTCATCGATGGTGTTAGAGTTATTCCTGTGTTTAAATGTCATAGTTACTTTTAAATAAACCATTATGCATAAAATATACTGCTCCGCAAAACTGCGGACTTGGCACTGGGGTTGAGATTTTTAAACTCTGTGCCAGACCCGCATATTAGCGGAATTTTCTATTTCAGTTATTTCTTAGTAAAAACTACTAAAACTATTAAAATATTTCCTAAAATAGGATATTGTAATGTTCCTAAATCATATTTTATAAAAAAATAACGGATTGGATATTCTCATGACATCACCAAATCCTAGTTGGCAGCGAATCTGTTAACAGCTGGTCTATAAGAAGTCGAGCAAAACCTCTGATCGATATCTTGCTACCTCCATTCAGCCAATAACGGAATCATCTGTGGAATCTATTGAGATATGCAACTGTAAAGTATTAATTGAAATCTCATTTGACGGCAAAGACTGACAGCATAGGTGAAGTGGTACACCGAACAAAAACTGTAAGTTTATCTTAAATTTATCCCGTGGGGATGTCATTTTGTCATTTTTGTATTTCAGACTAAAAAATGAAACAACATTCGTTTGAGGGGTTAACGGACCTCCGCTTATCACTGCTTCTCTGACTCGGTCTCGTCACGGTACACACATAGCTGCACGCGATACAATAAACGTGCTCATCATATTTTTGCTTCTGCTTTGCCGTCCTGTCGGCATCCTTTGTCAATAAATGCATCGATAGGATTGACGTCGGCACACTGGCTGGGTGGTCCTACTATAAGTAGCGAGCTATCGCGGGCTCTTCGGTTCACATATACAACAAGGGTAGGCGACAACCAGCCAGCCCAGATAGTAGAACCTTCTTAAACATTGTACCATCTTGCATTGGTAATGCAGAGAAGGACAGTCTCTCTCTACTGCAGGTAATACCTACATAATTGGCAATATTTGTGTTATGAGCGTGACTTCATAAGTCATAAGATAATATGGATATTGAACTATGTTTTTTAAATCGATTGTAGCCTAATGGTTCACTTAGAATCAAACGATCCGCACCAATAACTTTTCTAAGTATCGTGCGTTTTTTCATCGCTCCGTGCTTCGGAGGGCACGTTAAGCTGTCGGTCTCAGCTGTTATTGATAAATAGCAGTCGTTAAGCCATGTCAGAGGCCCTCGGGTGGCGTGATACCAGAGGCCAGCACTACCTCATACGACAAACAAACAAACATTATGGTTTTTAATTAATTTAGATAGATACATAAAGCAATCATTATTCGAGATAGATACGAGAAGGTATGATATACCTACTACTGAGGGAAAAATTGGTCACGTAGTATGGGTACGGTCCGTACGTTCCCTAATTGCCATGTACATGCGTCATCTATAGAATTATAACCGTACCAATATATAAAAGTGAAAGTTTGTTTGTTTGTTTGAGGAGCTTTCAAGCGATAACAGCTGGACGGATTTGGATGAAATTTAGAATGGAGACAGCTTATACCCTGGAATAAAACATAGGATACTTTGTATCCCGGAAAATTGAAACTTTCCACGGAAAAACTGGAAAATTTTGATTACTCACTTTAAGGAACGGTAGCCATCACAGAATGGTCTTTGGTTGCCATGGAAACGAAATAACAAGTCTGTCAAAAAAACATCAAGAGCATTGATGCTATACCTGCTTCTGCATTGGTTTTTAATATCCTAGAAGAAAGTAGGATGTTTCGCGATAAACCGTAGTACGCGCGTACGAAGTCGCGGGCGAGAAAACTAGTATCTACATATAATACAACTGTAACCAAAGTATTTGTACATGGAAGATAATTTAGAAATAAACATTTTTATTTTAGTAAATGAAAGTAGTAGGATCCAAAAATATCGTTTTAGAATTTTTGTCTGTCTGTCTGTCTGTTTGTGTATATGTCTGACTGTCTATCTGTTGTCTGTAAGTGACTTCATCACGCAAAAATCACTGGACGGATTTTGATGCCGTTTGCTGAATCGTATTTCTTGGAGTCATGCGGAGGTTTTTGTCTTTGTTTCATCAAATTATGTTCATCCAAAAAGCAGTTACAGATATTTTTATATTTCTATGCGCCACAGTTTATTAATTTTTTTATTTTATTTAATTGCTTGTTTTTTTTTAAATTAAATTCTTATTCATCGTATTGAGTACACTAGTTTTAAATCAAAACCTAAGATACAACAGTGAAAATTGCACTACAATCGGTCCAGTAGTTTTAACTATGACTTAGTACCACACTTTTAAAATTAATACATTTTTCATTAAATTTCTTGGCTCCTATTTATCGCATTGAGATACCAAGTACACCAGTAACTAATGTTTAAAAAAAATGAGCCGTTGCGGTACGCCTGTCAGATGTGTTAACATAGAATATGGCCGAGCTGAGGCGAAAGTCGCCGCGGGAAATCGGGAAAAACAACTATGATGAAGTTTTGAATGTAGGTAGGTAGGTAGGTAGGTACTCGACATGCTCAAAGACTGAAAGATATCGCAATATCTGAAGACTCGTCCATACAACCAATGTATCTTACCCACAATGACTTTTGGTGCCGAAACATGGACGCTCACCAAATCTGTGCACAAGATGCGAGTCGTACAACGGGCCATGGAGCGTTCCATGTTAGGCGTTAAGTTGAGCGACAGAGTTCGAAATACGGAGATCCGAAGAAAAACCAAGATGGAAGACATCGGTTTCCGTATATAAATATACACAGATAATCGCCTTCCAGCATGCAAAGAAGACGCAAAGGGGATTTTTGGCCAATAAGTCCTAAAACCCCCTTCGCAGGGGATCGAGTCGAAGGGGATTTATGAAATAAGCCAGTGGCGATGGGTGATGGCAAGTGGAGTAGGTCTCTCACAGATTGGCGGCCACGTGTGAACAAGTGTAGCCGTGGAAGACCAGAGCAACGATGGGTCGATGACTCAGTCAGTTTATAGGAGAGACTTGGCACAGATTGGCTCAAGACAGATATGTTTGGGTTGCAGGCCGGATAACCTCCAAGAGTGCCCGACTGTTGCTGGTCCCTTTCGATGCGTTTCATCTGGGGGGGCCCGGGCGCTCGGCGCCGGCTCGAGGAGGTGGGAGGAGGAGGCGACTCCTCCTTCGTATTTGTGGGGTCACTGGTGGAGAGTCGGGGGGCTCTCCATCGGCTTGCACGCCCCACCGGTCGTGGTGAGGGGTGACTTTGGTGAGCAAGGTTGCCCCTGCACAGGCGGAGAGGCCCGATTGTGTCTGCCACTGGGGCAAGATGGTAGAATGCAACCGCGACCCCATCTTGCCCCACCTCGGTGGAGGACTGCTCACCATGGGGTTTTAGTGGGTAGGACGGGCAGTCGCCCGGTGAGTCCCACATAGCCGCTGGGCCTTCCCCGGGCTCAGTGGTATGCGTAAATGCATTTCCCCATGAAAAAAAAAAAAAAAAAAAAGACAGATATGTTTGGTGTAAGAGGGCTTATGCCCTGCCGTTGTGGCACAATGATGTGGTGGGTTGAGCTGCACAATTGAGTTGTACAGTATCTACCTATAATGATGCTGACACATTTATCCCGGAATTTGGAAAGTCCACCCGGGAAATTGTGTAAATGTTGGTAGATTGGTTGTACTCGCTTTCACATCAAAACGGCTAAACTGATTATTTATTTATTTATTCATTTATTTATTTTATTTAAATTTACATTATCATTACAGACAAATCTAATGCGACAATGTACTTAATTACTAACACATTTAAGGGCAGCATCAGTGAATTTCACCAAAGTACATGTGAAAATGTCTAAATCGCTGTGTTCAGCGATTACAGAACGTCACTTGCTAATAAGCCCCGTCCCAAATAATATATAAAGTGAAACGTTGTTTGTTTGGGGCGCTTTCACGAGAGCTGGACCTAATTTAATAAAATTTTGTACTTAGATGCTTAGGTCGCTATGGTATACATACCATAGAGACCAACATATTAGGATACTTTTATCCCGAGAAATTGTACACGCGGGCAAAGCCCCGGGGCGCTAGTAATATGTATTTTGATCTATGACAGCGTTTTAATTTCCTGACAAATACAAGTACAACCTGGGTGTCTTCAAGTCTATTTCCTCCTATACAGGCAAGCATGCTCCAACTAAGGCCGCATCGTAAGTAGTACTTATTATTTATTCTGTGGCATCGTCACTTCCATCAGATGTGATGCTGTCCTGGTTATATATTTGTCTATTTTGCATTAAAAAAATAGTAGTGATATTCGCACTCATAAACACACACCCACACACCCACACACATACACACACGCGCACACACACACGCGCGCACACACACACGCACACACACACACACACACACACACACACACACACGCGCAGACAGCGGTCTGTCAAAAGGTCTGAGCTCGGAAATCTTAAATGCTGTAAATAAATCCACAGCACTGATTTTCAGCTTAAACCATAATTGGTAAAGTACGGTCTTAGAAAGTATTGTTAACGTGTTGACACCGCACACACGCGTTCTACACGGTAGGACTTTGATCTTCGGCATATTCTACCACGGCTCGATGTCGTGAGTGGGAGCGGGTGCTCAGTTGCCCATAATCGGATGGTAGACTCTCCAAACCTTCTGTCACATGAAAGCTCTTTTGGACATTAGGTAAGGGTAAGGTGAGGCGAATCTGAAAGTGTTTGAACTACTTTGGAATACAATCACGCACAATCGAAACCACATACATAGCTATCATATATTATTTGCTGCTAAAATAACTTATTTTTTCTGCCCAATAATTTATGTCTTCCTTCTCAGCCATTAAAATATTCGCGAAATAGTTTCTGTACTAACTGTATATTGTTCTGCGTGAATCCGCGAGTCTGCCGGTAATTAGCAGTAATTATAGCGAAGCGTCCTCGTCGCCGCAGCTTTGAATGCGCCGCCTTGCCGCAGCGACGCTGCGCGCGCGCCGCCGTGTGGGTTCCAGCGGCCTACTTTACTGCCTCCTGCGAGGACTCTACATTTCTATGCATTTAAGTTGCGCATTATCAGCATACCTAATTACTTGCATTTTCCACTTAAAGGTTTCTAATTGAAAAGTTGACCATTGCTTTTTATTCATCGCATTCACATCGGCGACAGGTTCTCTGATGTGATTTTTTATAAAGATTAATTTATTAATCACATACTTTAGTTATACATTTTAAGTCAAGTGCCGTAAAATATATATGGTCACACTAAAGTTACACTAATTAGTACATACGAGTATTAATAACAAATTTAAGAAGTTGCGGTTAAGTACTTAGTTTACTAAAGTAATACTACTTGTACTATTATTTATTCTGTGGTAATACTTACTAAAAGTTGTTTATTTACTAACATATTTTACACAATGTTGTAAATCAAATTACAATATTGACGAACACTTTATATTAAGTTGATTGACATTGAAGAACACAACAAAAGTCTCCGATGAACATCGGCGGAACCGGAAGTATAAACAAAAATAAAACAATCTTCTTCTACCTCTCTGTACTATAATAAAACTGTAACAGGGCTAAATCCGTACATAAATCTTATACCAACAGTAGCTACCAAACGAAAGGACCAAACTTGATGTGGTTTTTTATGTTTGAAATCTGATGTGTTCGAGATGGTTCTTAGCTAAATGGGATGGGGGGAGGTGAGAAAGGGGGGGAGGTGAGAAAGGGGGGGGAGTGAGAAAGGGGGGGTGATGTGAGAAGGAGGGAGGTGAGAATGGGGGAGGAAGAGGTGAGAAAGGGGGAGGAAGAGTTGAGATTGTTCTTAGCTATAATTGGGATGAGAGTGAGGATCGTAGCTTCCAAACGAATGGGCCAATTTTGATGTGGTTTTTGTGTTTGAAAAATTATATCTTGGGATATTTAAAAAAAAACGAAAACCCAACGTTTATGGCCGAGCTGACATCGGGTATACTTTCTAATTTAGGATTTTGCGTAGCGTATTTCGAAATATACCTCCACACAACGCTACTGCAATGCAACACAGATAGATTCTCAAGGCATCGCGCATAAAGAGCCTAAAACGGGTATATATTAGAATACGAGTATAGCACAATGGACTATCTTACTTCCTTAACACGGGCGTAAGTATTTTTATTGTAGGACCTCTACACTAGAGAGCGTAGTATCTGTACTTATAATAAAGCATCATGAACAAAAAAATCTGTGCAGATAATTAAGGTTTGATTTAAAAACTGGGGTACTTGGTATCTTAGGCCTTGCGCGTACTGCCTTGTGGTGGAACGCGGTGCGTTTATTCTACAATTTATTTCATATTGTATTATATGCGTTTACTCGTATTTCACCGCAATACGTTAACTTCTATGACACTCCGTACTTCACAAAATATGCGTTATCAAAACGCAAGGCAGTGCGCGCTAGCCTTATTCCGATGATTAGATGCCGAGCAATCGATAAAAAACTATTTGAAGGCTGAACGATGTCACCTGGCAGTTTAGATTTAGAAAGAAATAGAATAATTAAGAAGCCTACCTACTTGTGAAGTGGCGGTAGGTGTAGAAAAAAAATATATAAAATAGTAAACTACCAGTGTAATCAGAAATAAAAGTAAAAGTATCTCAGGTAGTTGATAGAATCAGGCGTTACTTTGCAGAAATCCATATTTGACTGAGAGACTGAGAGTGTTTATTTGTTTGTTGAGTCTCTCAGACCCGCACTCAACGAGTCAACATCACTTGAACATGCCTCGTGCAGAGGCATAACATGTGTCGTATTGATGTCAGACGTTTGGTATTTGGATTGAGGTATATGTTTTTTGTTGTGTATTTATAATATATGTATATAAATATATAAGTGTTACGATACTTGTATTTCAGTAGGGTTTGTTTAGCGTGGGGGTTTTATATTGTGTATTATATATATATATATTTTTTGTGGCCTCCTGGCCTTTGCTTTCTTTTCTATTATATTTTAGAATAGTTCAATTTGGGTAGGGTTTGTTTAGCGTGGGGATTTACGTATGTTTATTTTTACCATTTATCATTTGTCTGAATAACAATTTTGGCGGAAGTATCTTTTTTATTTTGTTCATCTCAGGTAGTGAGTTACAGGAGGTGGTGATGTTCGTGTTATTGTCCCTCACGGATTGGAACTTAGCTGAGAGGACTTGAAAGACGTTCCACGGTTAGATGGTGCAGAAGTAGTGGTACAGCAAGAAGTAATGCAGCAGTGCGCAGAGCAGCTCCCGGGGGACAGGTGTCCACAGACCCGTGGCAGCGTGATGGTCGGCGTTCGAACCCTAGCGTATCAAAGAATAAAGAAAACCCTAGAACGGTAGAATTAGACGCCTTAGTCCAGGTTCAGTAGGTCTGGCTGCCGTACATCACCAGGGCGCTTATTCACTATGCCGCATGAAATTCCTTGCCGAAAACGTGTGACGTCAGTACGGCAGTTGCCGTACGATTCCACGCAGATATCTTAACGCAGCGCGTAACGTGTCTTATTGGCAATAGAGAATAATGGCCCAGGTCTTCGTTCCTTGGGACGAGGCCTCTTTCAGTTAAGCCCCAAGGAAGTAGATGTGGCAGCCAGTATGATACATAAGATTGTGTTAAATTAGTAATAAAGTTAAAAGTAAAGTACAGTTGATAATAAATTATCACGAAATGCAGGGAATACAAAAACGGTATAAAACCGGTACATACTAAAAATTCAAGTCATTGCGAAAGCGTTTGCTGGTATTACTAAATACAACCAACAATCATAGTTTGACCGTATTAACTTTCGCAATGACTTGCTAAATGAATTAACTAAAAGAAAACTAAAAAATGAACAAATTCAGTAAAATTTTCCGTTACTAAATTTAAAATTTGTACCGGGCGATATTGCAATCCAGGTCTGCAATATCAAAAACCTGGCACGTAAGATACACAGTAAAGTTATACACAAGATTATAGATAAATATAAAACTATCAGTTCGTTCTATCACAAGCGTTACATATAATTTTTTAACCAAAATATTAGGGCCTGATAGCCATTAGGTTAGAGCAAGAAGCAATTTAGAGGTCACACGATATATGAAACACTTACCCAATAAAGGGGTTTTTTCACTGTGTAAACTGGTAAACAATTACTATAAAATTAACTCTGGACAAAGGTTTCTCCAAAATTACTCGCAAAATGATTTAGAAAACGTTATCCAAGCCAGCAGGAAATGACGAGGCTAAAAGAACTATTCATCACCACAGGTTAAATGGTCTCTTTTATTAGGGTTATCTGTGATGGTTGCGTTCGGAATTTTAGCGTAGCAGCATTCTGTTTCAATCAGAACTTGTATTACAGTCATTCAATACGGTGCGTTAGAGTCGATATTGCGATGAAAATTGTTTACAACAAGTCATATTGGCTTAGTAAAATTTCTGTTTACGATTGTAGATTACACTAGCTGTACCCGCGGCTTCGCACGCGTGTTCTTTTCTCTTGGTTCAAAGTACCGTAATGTGCTATTCCAGGACCAATATACCGACATTTGAACAAAATTTCTTTAGCCGAGAAAAATACTTTATCAATTGCTCGGCTTCTAACTCACCGGGTTGAGATACCAATTACACCAGATTTAAATCAAACCCTAAGCTATCTAAAAATGGAAACCGCATTGAAATTGGTCCAGTAGTTTTTACGTAATACGTGAACAAACAAACATGCAAGAAAAACACGAGTAATAAAAAAAATATTGTTTAATACCTTTTTTAAGCACCCAAGAGCATTTTTTTCATTTGAATTCATTTAGTAGTTTGGGTGCGATGCGCGGTCAAGATACGGACAAACAGACACACAAAATTAAAAAGTAAAACAGTTTGGCTTCATTATCGAATATAGAGAACCAACCAAAAAATATTTTTATTACTTAAATATTAACATAACTTTGGACCCATATCCCGTTGGAACCCTTTACTTTTTCGGGATAAAACGTGTCCTCAATTTTAACCCATCATATAATTTAAGACAGTGCCAAGTTGCATCAAAACCCGTCCATTACTTTCAGCGTGGTACGTGTTCTTTTAAGTAAGTTTCAACCCCTAAATAATAACCCATAAAATTTTCGATATGTAAAGTATCCTATGTCCTACCTCGTAGTACGAACTCAAATCATACCAAGTTTCTTTTGAATTCATCCAGTAGTTCCGGCGGCGTGATGCGCGGCTAAGATACAGACTGACAGACATACAGACAAAAATGAAAAAACATACAGTTTAGGCTTCATAATCGAATATAGAGTAACTTCAAAAAAAAAACACTATATCTTTAATGTACAGAATTTGGACCCATATCCCTCAGGAACTCTTTATTCTTTCGGGATAAAAAGTATCCATAATTTTCACCCATCTTATAAACTATGTCTGTGCCAAGTTGCATCAATATCCGTCCAGTAGTTTCAGCGTGCTGAGTGTTCATTTAAATAATTTTCCACCCCTATCCTGCAGGAACTCTTTAATTTTTTCGGGATGAAAAATATCCAATGTTCTATCTCGAAGTGTGAACTCATACCAAATTACATTTGAATTAATTAAGTATTTTCAGCGTGGTGCGCTGCCAAGGTACAGACAGACAGACAGACGGACAAAAATTAAAAAAATACAGTGTTGGGATTTTTACCCATTATCTAAACTATGACAGAGCCAAGTTTCAACAAAATCCGTCAAGTAGTTTCAGCGTGATACGTGTTCTTTTAAATTACTTTCAACGCCTATCCTGCAGGAATCCTTTAATTTTTCGGGATGAAAGTATCCAATGTTCTATCTCGAAGTGTGAACTCATACCAAATTACATTTGAATTAATTAAGTATTTTCAGCGTGGTGCGCTGCCAAGGTACAGACAGACAGACAGACAGACGGACAAAAATTAAAAAAATACAGTGTTGGGATTTTTACCCATTATCTAAACTATGACAGAGCCAAGTTTCAACAAAATCCTTCAAGTAGTTTCAGCGTGATACGTGTTCTTTTAAATAACTTTCAACGCCTATCCTGCAGGAACCCTTTAATTTTTCGGGATGAAAAGTATCCTATGTCCTACCTCGAGGTATGAACTCAAATCATGCTAAATTTAATTTGAATTCATTGAGTACAGACAGACAGACGGACAGACAGACAGACAGAGAGACAAAAATTAAAAAATGCTGTTTTGGCTTTAGTATTTAATTTAGAATGGCCCCCAAAAAAAAATTACAAAATATTTTTAATTTACAGAATTTTGGACATTATCCCGCAAGAACTCTTTATTTTTTCGGGATAAAAAGTATTCTCCATTTTAACCCATTATATAAACTATGACTGTGCCAAGTTGCATCAAAATCCGTCCAGTAGTTTCAGAGTGGTAAGTGTTTTTTTGAAATAACTTTCAACCCCAATCCTGCGGGAACCCTTTCATTTTTCGGGATGAAAAGTAGCCTATGTCCTACCTCTTCGTATGAACTCAAATCATCACCAAGTTTCATTTTCATTCAGTAGTTTCGGCGTGATGCCTAGCCAAGATACAGACAACAGACAGACAGACAGTCAGACAAAAATGAAAAAAAAAAACAGTTTTGGCTTCAGTATCGAATCTAGAGTAAGGTCCAAAAAAAATTCTAAATATCTTCAATGTACAGAATTGGACCCGTTACAGTTTTATTATAAGTATACATATACATAACGTGTAAATGGTCATACTAATTCAAAGACAAGAAATACTTAAAATTTTGACAGCACATAGACATTTTAAGGTTACCTGTTTATTTTATTGTGAAAGTGGACTTATTTTGTTGATACTACGTGAAAACTCGACTAAACGGAATAAAAACAAACGTGAGACGTTACAACGAATTTTGAAGAAATGTAGTATATTGTACTTTGTAGGTACTTTTGGTCCTGGAATAACACGTGTGGGCTACTTTTAAATGAAATGACTACGCGGGCAAAGCCGCGGGCACAGCTAGTTGCTGTATAAAATAGCATGGTTCAAACAATCGAATTTAAATGGATAAACTACTAACTAAAAACAAAAACTATTAATCCAATTACGATACAGTTTATATGCGACCAACCTAAACGTTTACTCTTACAAATTAAAAAAACGGATTAACGGAGAAATCGGTGAGCATACATAAAAAACATAAAGTCGAACATAGAACCTCCTCCTAAGTTGATTAACAAATTAAGAATCTATCATTGTGAACATAATCATCAACACAGTAAGTGAGATTTAAGCCACTCCCAAAGCATCCCATTGTCGCCCTGACTGATCTTCGGCACTATGTTCCAGCTGCCGCCGGCTCCGTTCATCCAGTCGGTTTCATCTTGTCGTGAATAAGACCTATTGTGTCCGCCATCCATCACCAGCCCATACATAAACTGCTCAAGCTTGGCGCAAGTTAACGCCTGCCGTCGATGCGCGAGCTCGTCCGCACGCCTGACAATGGATCAGTATTTTCCGTTTTTTAATGAGACGGATGTGCTTGCGCATCTCGTTACTTCGGAAACAGACTGCTTCACTTCAAGTTGAGACAGACCGGCGGGCAGCACGCGGGTAACCAAGTAATGATTCTTACAAGTAACTACGCTATCCAATTAAAAAACATCTTCGGGCTAAACTCCTGTAGCCTCAGTTTTTATGTTTAAATGTTTCGATCTAGTTTTTTTATCGTTAACATTACATCATTACATCATTTATCGTTAACATTACACAGTTTTTTTATCGTTAACATTACATCATGTCTCACCGCAAGCAAAGATGCCGTTATTCTTTATTTGCAATTAATTTGAAGCGGCTTGAAAATACGCAGTTTCAATACGTAAGTCTGTTTACGAGCGAGAGTCAATCTCAAACGTAAGGTTGGCAATATTTTATCAATTGATTATGGACTCTTTGAGTACGGGGTGCGTTTTATGGGAGTTTCGAGCACATTAATTCATACACTGCACTAACGTAACGAGATCCTTGGATTTTTATGATACACGAAGCAAATTAACTGTAATTATATGATAATTCAGATTTAATTTTCACAACACTACAATGTTATTAATAACTACCTGTATGTACCCACGGCTTCGCAAGCATGGTCTTTTTTATAGGTTCAAAGTACCATAACGTGCTATTCCAGGACCGATATAACAACATTTGATCAAATTTTCTTTAGTCGACAAAAATACTTTTATCAATTGCTTGGCTTCTAACTCACATTGAGATACCAGTTAAACCAGTTTTTAAATCAAACCCTAAGCTATCTAACAATGAAAACCGAATTGCAATCGGTCTAATAGTTTTTAAGTGATGCGTGAACAAACCAACATACAGACAAACAGACAGACCGACACGATTAAAAAAAATGTTATATTCGTGTTCAATACCCTTTCTAAGCACCCAAGAGCATTATTTTTATCTTCTTTTTACAGCCTTCTTCGTACCTATTCTTTATTATAAGTATAGATATAGGACTGTGTCAATTTGCATTAAAAAAAACCGTCTAGTAGTTTCAGCGTGATACGTGTTTTTTTTCAACCCCTATATTGCGGAAACCCTTTAATTTTTCGGGATGATAAGTATCCAATGTCCTCGTAGTATGAACTCAAATCATACCAAGTTTCATTTGAATTCATTCAGTTGTTTCTGTGCGATGCGCGGTCAAGACGGATTTGATGGCTGGATAAACATACAGACAGGCACACAAACATATAAAGTAAAACAGTTTTGGCTTCAGTATCGAATATAGAGAATCATCCAAAAAAAATATTATTTATTAATTAAAAATTAACATAATTTTGGACCCATATCCCGCAGAAGCCCTTTAATTTTTTGGGATAAAACGTGTCCTCAATTTTAACCCATCATATAACTTAAGACGGTTCCAAGTTGCATCAGAACCGTTAGTTTCAGCGTGGTACGTGTTCTTTTAAATAATTTTCAACCCCTATCCTGCGAGAACCCATTAATTTTCCGGGATGTATAGTATCCTATGTCCTACCTCGTAGTATGAACTCAAATCATCCCAAGTTTCATTTGAACTCATCCAGTAATTCCGGCGGCGTGATGCGCAGCCAATACACAGACAGACAGACATACAGACAAATGAAAAACATACAGTTTAGGCTTCATTATCGAATATAGAGTAACCTCCAAAAATAAATTTTCAATATCTTTATCGTACAGAATTTGGACCCATGTCCCGCAGGAACCCTTTATTTTTTCAGGACAAATAGTATCCATAATTTTCACCCATCTTATGAACTATGTCTGTGCCAAGTTGCATCAACATCCGTCCAATAGATTCAGCGTGCTACGTGTACTTTGAAATAATATTCCACCCCTATCCTGCAGGAACTCTTTAATTTTTCGGGATGAAAAGTATACAGTGTCCTCTCTCGAAGTATGAAATCAAATCATACCAAATTTCATTTGAATTCAGTGAGTATTTTCGGCGTGATGCGCTGCCAAGGTACAGACAGACAGACGGATAGACAGACAGACAGACAAAAATTTCAAAAATACAGTTTTGGCTTTATTATTGAATATATAACGGCCTCCAAAAAAAATTACAAAATATCTTCAATTTACAGAATTTGGGACATTATCCAGTAGGAACTCTTTATTTTTTCGGGATAAAAATTATTCTCAATTTTTACCTATTATATAAACTATGACTGTGTCAAGTTAAACAAAATCCGTCCATTGGTTTCAGCGTGATACGTGTTCTTTTAAATAACTTTCAACGCCCATCCTGCGGGAACCCTTTAATTTTTCGGGATCAAAGTATCCTTTGTCCTACCTCGTAGTATGAACTCAAATCATACCAATTTTCATTTATAATTCAGTAGTTTCGGCGTGATGCCTAGCCAAGATACAAACAGACAGACAGACAGACAGACAAAAATGAAAAAACTACAGTTTTGGCTTCAGTATCGAATATAGAGTACCATCCACAAGAAAATTACAAAATATCTTCAGTGTACAGAATTGGACCCGTTACAGTTTTATTATAAGTATATAGATAGATAGGTCTTCGTCATTTTTCATGGCTCAAAATATAATTTATCTACTCGCACGTAGCTTAGTCATTGCCGCCTGAAAGCTCCCGCGGATAAATACAATAAAACATATTATCATTTTGGCATTTACCTTCTGTCGTAACTTGCAAGTAGATTGTGGAGCCATTTTAACATACCACAGAAATATATTACAATCAATAAATATGCTTTTAGACATCAACAAAGAGGAAAACGGATATGTTCTGACAAAAAAGATATATGAAAGTACACCTTACCCATTTTGTAGCTTGGGCTGTCGACGTAAGGACTGAAACTTATCAGCATTTATGAGAGAAGTTTTCCTGACTCACATGCCGGTAGCTGATGCCGGGGCAAAAACCGAGGTATTTAGCTCAAGACATGATTTATTGACGTCACTGTAATGGAAAATTATGTTATTGATCGTTTGCTTTGTTTATGTTACGGCCGACCACCAGCATGATTATTTACTTGAGAAAATGTCTACTTCGTTTTTTTTTTTTATTATTACGGACTAGGCAATCGTTTGACCACGATCTTACCTGATGGAAAGCGATGATGTGGTCGAAGGTGTAGCATGCTTGCCTAGTAGATACCTATTCACTCATAACTTGAACACACCGGGGTTATAATTTACCGGAAACACTGACGAGGGCAGGGCATTCCACTCCACATCCACATTCGAGAAGTTTGGTGTGATGATGTTGCCTTGATTTCTGTCACAGGGAGGATGAGATTTCTTATTTGGGAAAACGGTGCTCATTCTGAGTTTTTTATAACATAAATTGACAAAAAAGCTGATGGCCCTCTTGATGGTAGAGTTGGTAAGAGATCACCGTCTCTTATAAAACATTTTTTATATGGTCTGCAAGAGGATACTCAACAGTACACCGGAAACCATTCGAGAAGAAACGCCCCGAAAATTTAATCTGATTTTTCCCACATATTTTTTTAGTTCATACAACAGCTGAAAAATATGATAGGTAAAAGTTTTTTTGACAACCAAAAAAAAACAAACAAGAATATACATTTACCTTAAATCGTGTACAATGGGAGGTCTTATCACTTAAACTGATTTCTTCCAGACAACCTTTGAATAGAGAGGATCACATTTAGTTGTCATGGTGCTCAATAATAAAAAATAATATATATAAAAGGTACGTGAACTTACTAGCTCCCTAATAAACGACACAGATACAAATATATTAAAATAAACTACACAGATACAAATATATTAAAATAATTAACACTATAACTTAATTTATTCCAATTTGAGATAAGTAAAATATTTTTATCCGTTCCTTAAAGACGTTCAATGATGGAGACTGAGGTATCGGTGACTGGTAGACTGTTCCATAGGCTGACAGCTTGCACAGCAAACGATGAATCGTAGAATGTTGTAACGTGCAAGGGTATTTTCAACTGTATTATCTGAAGCGCCCAACAACCGGGAATGTCCTGAGTGAAGAAATTTAGAGCATCCTTTGTGGTAGGGAGGTGACGCAGGATTGAAAAGTATAGTATAAAGTAGGGAAAGAATGTGAGTATTCCGACGAAGGCAAATAGAAAGCCATTTGAGTTTATGTCGAAAGTTGGGAACATGGTCATATTGGTACTTGGTATGACTTCGCGGGAGGACCATAGATGAAACTTCATTCCACATCTTGAGTGCTTCAGAGGTGAAAAATACCAGTCATGTTCTTTTGACTTCCTCGATACAAACAATACTGCTGCTGTTCTGTAAATGATCATAATCAGAATAATTTATTTGGTCATATCAGTTTACATGTCACAACACAATAAAAAGTAGGTACAAATAGAAAGGCGTGTTTACTTTTAAATAAAATAGTTTTCCAAAAAAAACCTGTGTAGTCATTACAATCATTACCATTAATAATAATATCCAAAAATTCAATGCCAATAAGAATAAGAAAAAATAAATAAATTACAATACCAAGTACATAATATGAATTATGTCTATTTTTAATATCGTTATAACTCTACTAGCTGCGCCCCGCGGTTTCACACGCGTCCCTCAGGACCCCTGCATTTTTTCGGGGTAAAAAGTAGCCTATCTGTTAATACAGGGTATAAGCTACCTCCATACCAAATTTCATTCAAATCCGTTCAGTAGTTTTTGCGTGAAAGAGTAACAAACATGCATCCATACTTACAAACTTTCGCGTTTATAATATTAAGTAGGATATTAGGATACGTGTGACCACGAGTAAATAAAATTCCTCGTGGTCATACTTGTGACACAACGGTGTGACCACAAGTACGTCACCGAGATTTCCTATTCTTAATCAATATATCATATTTATTCTTCATGTCACACATTATATCATAAATTGTATCATTATTAGGATTCAAATTGCCGATGTCTCTAATCTATATACTTATAATAAATCTATATACTTATAACAATTCTGTACATTGAAGATATTATGATATTTTTTTTTGACCTTACTCTATATTCGATACTGAAGAAAAAACTGTATTTTTTTTCATTTTTGTCTGTCTGTCTGTCTGTCTGTCTGTATCTTGGCTAGGCATCACGCTGAAACTACTTTATGAATTTGAATGAAACTTGGTATGATTTGAGTTCATACTACGAGGTAGGACATAGGCTACTTTTCATCCCGCAAAATGAAAGGGTTCCCGCAGGATTGGGGTTGAAAGTTATTTCAAAAAACACTTACCACTCTGAAACTATGTAACGATTCGATTTTTAATGGGTTTTAGTCATATTGTAACGATATATGAGGTTTTATAGTAAATTTCTATGAGCTGACAGATTCCGATGAAAGATGTGATGAATTGGTTTTTAGGCCAAACTCGCCAACCACCGAGATAGTTGGTCCGGTGTCTAACGCCGTTAGGGTATACGCTTAAATCAATGAAAAGTAATTTTGAGAATAAAGGGAACAAAAAATAAAACGGGGTGAGTCACACCAAGAGTGGGGTGAGTCGGGATTCTTACCCCATCCGGTCGCTTTAAACGTGAGGACGCTATATCTTTCTTCGGAATCACTCAAAACTTAAAATACTCGTTACTACTTTGAAATTAATAAAATTACCTGGATAAACTTAGACCGGAACGAGCTTCAAGAACTATTGGATCAAGACCGTTCGGTAATGTACTAGCTAGTGGGTACAATAGTGAAAGATAAAACATACAACAATCAAATTCACCAATACAATCTTTATTATTCTTGGTTTAACTTTGCCTACTTACTTAAAATCTTAAGAACCGTGCCGTAGGTACGTTGGACGGCCATTCAAGCTAGCGTATAATAGTGGAAGATAAAACATGCAATTTAAATTCACCAATACAATATTTAATATTTTTGGTTCAACTTTGCCTGTTTACTTAAAGTCTAAAGAACCCATGCCTGCAGATCCAACTCAGCAGCTAAGAAGTACTAAGATCTAAGATTACCCTGTTATAACTAGGGTCGATATAGAACTGACAAAATTAAGTA
Source organism: Alsophila aescularia (assembly GCA_946251855.1). Lineage (NCBI taxonomy): Eukaryota > Metazoa > Arthropoda > Insecta > Lepidoptera > Geometridae > Alsophila > Alsophila aescularia. The sequence continues at coordinate 29,574,432 of OX276382.1, forward strand.
TTTACCCTAACAAAACAAGTGATGAGTTGCCGGCCGGCAGTGCAGTCTAGCCGTTATGTTAGTGAAGGTAAATCTCCATCCGACGTTTCAGCAATGTCCGATTCGCGTGAGAGGCAGCCAGGCTAGACCCCTTAGGCGTTGTAGGTGTCCAGCAGGTCGGTGGGGAACCAAAGTTCAACACTCCTTAATGAAATATATGCATAAACATGCCAATACGATACCGCACTCCAAGAACGTGGCAGGAATCGTTGGATATAAAGTCGTCGTGGCGTATCCTAACACGGCGCCTTTCTAGTTAAATCCGGGGGGGAAGAAGCCTCCGTCGTGTGGTGTCTCAATCTGGGGGTTCACTTCCAGACGAAAGGTACGGAACGCGGTCTCCATGCTTCGGTACTGTTATACTATCATAAAACTATATACTGTCACTATTAAATTATGATATTGTATGGGTTTGCTTTGGAAAAAATCTACGTTCTTAAATTTGACATTCGTTGTATTTAATTGGTTTGTTTAATTTTATTTTCTGACGTATTTTTTATTTTCTGTTGTTTAATTTTATTTTCTATTTGATTACGGGACCGTACCGAACAGAACGCGTCCTTTTGCTTTGATTGCTAATCAATGCAAAGATAAGTAGAACCTACGGTAGAGGTCACTACTTGTCTCCGTGTTTATCAATTGTACTTTATTAATTATTTATTTATTATCTGATTCCCAGTTATTCCTTGTTCCTTTTGTATATATCTGAATGAATTGACCCAATGAGTGTTCTCTTCGATGTGTTCCGTAGTGCATGGACGTGTTATATTTATCGAAGTGTTTATAACCTTTGTTTTTGTTATGAATACGTGCGGCGAACAAAATAACCGGCGATTGTTTTCGTGTTGTGTTGTGGCTATATCTCTGTTGTTTATTTACTCCAAAAACGAAGATACATTCTAATATGTGAGTATATTGAACCATATGCAATTATAATTCTAGTTTTACTATTATAAAGATGCGTTTCTATTAGTTGTTTATGTGCTGTCTTGTTTATTCCTACTTTTACTTGACGAATTGTTGTTTTGTATTGCTAGTTATAGGTTTATTGTTTTTTTATTTAAGTAGCGTTTTGTCAACGCTACAACTACTAGATGGATTTTGATGCAACTTGGCACAGTTATAGTTTATATGATGGGTTAAATTGAAGATACTTTTTATCCCGAAAAAATAAAGAGTTCCTGCGGGATAATGTCCCAAATTCTGTAAATTAAAGATATTTTGTAAAAATTTTTGGGGGCCGTTCTTTATTCAATACTAAAGGCAAAACTGTTTTTTTTTAAATTTTGTCTTTTTGTCTGTCTGTCCGTCTGTCTGTCTGCACCTTGGAAGTGCGTCACGCCGAAAATACTCAATGAATTCAAATGAAATTTGGTATGATTTGAGTTCATACTTTGAGGTAGGTAGGACATAGGATACTTTTCATCCCGGAAAATTAAAGGGTTCCTGCAGGAAAGGCGTTGAAAGTTATTTAAAAGAACATGTATCAACACTGAAACTACTTGCTGGATTTTGTTGAAACTTGGCACAGTCATAGTTTATATAATAGGTAAAAATTGAGGATACTTTAATCCCGACAAATAAAGTGTTCCTTCGGGATAATGTACAAAATTCTGTAAATTGAAGATATTATGTCATTTTTATTGGAGGACGTTCTATGTTCAATACTAAAGCCAACTGGACGTCTGTTTGTCTGTACCTTGGCAGCGCACCACGCTGAAACTATTGGACGGATGTTGATGCAACTTGGCACAGACATAGTTTATAAGATATAATAAGTGAAAATTATGGTTACATTTTATCCCGAAAAAGTTAAGGGTTCCTGTGGGATATGGGTCCAAATTCTGTACATTAAAGATGTAGTGTTTTTTTTTATTTGGATGTTTCTCTATATTCTATTATGAAGCCTAAACTGTATGTTTTTTATTTTTGTCTGTATATCTGTCAGTCTGTATCTTAGCCGCGCATCACGCCGCCAGAACTACTGGATGAATTCAAAAGAAACTTGGTATGATTTGAGTTCGTACTACGAGGTAGGACATAGGGTACTTTACATATCGAAAAATTTATGGGTTATTATTTAGGGGTTGAAACTTATTTAAAAGAACACGTACCACGGGTTTCAAGTAAAGGGTTTCTGCGGGATATGGGTCCAAAGTTATGTTAATATTTAAGTAATAAAAAATATTTTTTGCAATGTTCTCTATATTCGATACTGAAGCCAAACTGTTTTACTTTTTAATTTTGTCTGTCTGTTTGTCCGTATCTTGACCGCGCATCGCACCCAAACTACTAAATGAATTCAAATAAAAAAAATGCTCTTGGGTGCTTTCTTTCTGTTTGTCTGTATGTTTGTTTGTTCACGCATCACGTAAAAACTACGTGACCGATTTCAATGCGGTTTTCATTGTTAGATAGCTTAGGGTTTGATTTAAATCTGGTGTAATTGGTATCTCAATCCGGTGAGTTAGAAGCAGAGCAATTGATAAAGTAGTTTGACGGCTGAAGAAATTTTGTTCAAATATTGGTATATTGGTCCTGGAATATACCAACATTTGACACATTATGGTATTTTGAACCTAAAGAAAAGAACACGCGTGCGAAGCCGCGGGTACAGCTAGTGTCAAATAAAATTTTCCACGGGAAAACTGAAAAAAAACTGATTACTCGCTGTAAAGAACGGTTGCCATGGAAATGAAATAACAAGTCTGTCAAAAAACATCAAGTGCTATACTAGCATCAATGGTACTATACCTACTTTTGCATTGGTTTTTAACATCTCGTACTAGCTTGCGGGCGGGCAAGCTAGTACGAGAACATCATATAAATTATAGTTTCTTTAAGTCAGTGTGTATTTCACCCGAGCAGTTGATATTAAAACTCCCCATTACAACGCATTTTTTGTCTAGTTTGCTAACCTTATTAAGCATAATTCAAAGTTAACTAGATATTGATTTACACTAACACAATTTGTACGATAAACACAGATTATTAATATGTCATATCTGATTAATGCTATTGCAAAAATTTTCTGATAACTGCACTAGATCAATATTTTCTACTCACTTTATATCCGCGCTAGTAAAAATACAATACCCACCGTGCTCTTGCTGAGACGTATGAATGAAGAGACGTCCTTACCTGCTGTGTGTTCAATTTGTTGGATTTCAAACTACATACCTGAGTATTTTTTTTAATTCTGGCCTAATCTAGTTACAAAGCTTCTACTCAAACCACACGGAATGATATTATGTTTGCGCCGAGCTTCGTACCGCCCGTTAGTTTGCATCGAGGCTCAAGGGACGCTCGATGCAATATTACCAATTTAGCATCGTGCGTTAATTTCGCTGCAAAAAGCCTCGGTTGAACCCAAGCGACGGCCATGACGTCCGCCATTGGAGCATAATTGCACAATCGGGAACCAGATAATTGCTTCTTGGAAGGTGAGCCGAGGTAGACGGATACAGCACCAGAGTTCCTCGATACAAGCTCCGAGAAGTGGCTTTGTGTCTTATTGTAAGACATGTGGGGTTAAATTGTCATGCAATGTGTTCGTTTTAAGTGCGCTGCGTGCTGCTAGCTTGGGAATGTTGCAGCGCCTGGAGATTTTACGTCAGTCGTCTGTTTGTGTTTGCAATGATCTTTACATTTTGAAGGTTGTAATGACTGGGGTTCCTAAATGAGACGACACAACGTTTATTCGTCCAAAAACTTGGCATATAACTAATAAATAAGCGTCGATGAAATGGCACGACCCCTTACACTTTTTACTCTAAGAGTAAAATTGTGCAAAAATTACCGCCAACAAATATAGTTAGTTGCCGCACTTATGAAGGTTGCAACGCCACTAAAATACATGCAATTCTTGGAAAGAGTCTTTAACACTTATTTTATCTCGAGTTCAATGACGTTGTCAATTTCCCACCTTAAATGTGTATGAATTCGGAAGGTGATGAAGATTGAATGAAGCGTGAGCACTACGGCCAGCGATGTTCACATACGCTCTCAGAGGCTAGGCTCTTGACTATAAGGGTGGACTTAGCTGGAACTCGCTCTCGGTAACGGCTTTTGCATGTAGTAGGTACAAGCGGAATGGACGCAACCCGTGTCGCCTAACGTCATAGACAGCTCCGTCGGGCGATTACACCCCAAGGCCTAAGGAAGGGTATTTCCTTAGGCTGTATTAAGAGAGAACTTGAAATAGTACGGTTGGAATTGGGAAAATTGGACTCAAGTTCTAGAAAAACTTTCTGAACTAAAGCTTTCGAGAAGCGAAAACTTTCTGTAAAATATACGTACTTCTATTATAATTTTGTTAATCAGCAATCACGAAAACTATATAATTGCAGCGAATTTGATGTTTCAGTTAATACTGTTCTTAATCCGTAATCACGAAAACGTCTGGCTCAGTCTCTCCGCCCGTTTTTCCTACCCTCATCCGCCGATCTTTCTTACCCACTTTTTAATATATTAGTTATTTTATCCCGGAACAAGTAAGAAGCATTTAATTTTATTATGAACGACGAACTGTATTCCATGAAGTCCTGCGGAGGTTTTTATCTTTGTTTTATCAAAATCGGTTCATCCAAAAAGTAGTTACAGAAATGCTTATATATATACTTGCGCCACAGAATAAAGAATATGGAGGTACTTGTTGAGGTTGTTCAATTTTAAGATCTCTTAATTCCTCTTGTAGGTCTGTGTGTCTCAATATGCCGAAAGATATCTTCGCTTGATGATATGTCCTCAACATCAGACTCGGCAAAATCTGTCGATTTGTTTTTTTTTTCAGAGTATTTTACCCAAACATGGCTTTCATCATCGTTGTAACCAATAAGCATATCTTTTTTGGCTTTTTTGTCCAATTTCATGCGTGATGCCAACCAATATATAATTTTATTCATCCACTGCTGGACGTAGGCCTCTCCTTATCAATGCCACTGAGCCCGATCTTCAACCCTTCTCGCCATTCGCAACTCGTCGCTCCACCTGGCCAACGGTCTCACTAGGTTCGCCTAATCGTGGTTTACACAATAAAACTCGCTTACCCCAACAGTTGTCGGTTCTTCCAGTTATTATTACTATTCGAGTTAAGTCACGGGCGAATGCTAGTACTTGATAATTATTTTTTCCTACGTATGTTTTTTTTTCACTTCGGTGCATATCAAAGATCATTTCTATGATCTTTGGTGCATGTAGAGTAATAGACCATCTAGACTAAATAAACGTGACATTTTGCTAGTACAAAATTAGAATAAAACGGAATCTATTTTACGCCAGTAAGCGTAATTCAAAATCTGTGCATTTGACCGCAACAATAGATTCAAATTAGCATGTGGAAACTTTTTTATGAATTTATTACGAATAAGCTAATAGTTATTTCGATTTTCATAATCGATTATTATTGTTTTATAGTCCGTGATTAAGATGTCGCAATGAAAATGGAACATCCCTTTCCGTCACACCAATAAATTACGACATTGTTTTGGGAACATTTTGACTGTAAAAAATACGAAACTTCATGCGCGTTATCTCAATGACAGCCGTCATGGAGATCAAGCTATAAAAATCAAAGTATAAACAATAATATAATATTTAACTACGGAACCATTGAAATATAACACTTTGCAAAAAGGCTTCACGATGTACCACAGCGCTGTTACGGGACTCCGGCGCGATCGAGATTTCTAGGCATACTCTGAGCTAACCTGTGGCACACTGCAGGCTAGATCGTTCCCTTACAAATGAGATAATAGTAAAATGTTCGAAATGTTCTCGAAACCTACGCCTTACCTCCATTCTGCAGACAGACGTACTAGCGCGAGCACGCGTCACCTTTTCTATAAATAATATCGTAAATTCATTGTTATATCCCTCTAGGGTGAGTTCCTATAAATAATTACTTCAACCATTTAGCGCTAATACTAAATAATAGTTTAGTTCAATGTGTAATAGCTGTTCCGCGTCACCATAACGAACTCCGGTACCTACCTATCTATTTAAATTGTTAGTACCACAGTCGCTGGGCTTTGGACTTCAGTATCGTTATAGTGGTGGCGTGGCACAGCTATGGGAAAAGATATATCCGCTTCCAGGATCAACACCATTGATGATTTTTTTGCTGAGGATTTCTGCTGAAGAATTCCGCTGATGATTTCCTTTGAGGATCTCCGTTGATGAAGATCTTTCTACCTACACTGCATTCCACCTGGCCTGAGTCCTGCCGGTTCGACCCACTCCCGTCGGTCTGGTTCGGCTCAAGATCTGCATCGTACCAGCCGCCGAAGAGTCCTGGAGACGACATCGACGCCACGTACCGCTTCCCTACGGAGCGTAGTTTAGGCCAGTGACTCGTGAAGTATACCTAAACACAAGAGTGCGGGACGGGTTTTGTTTGAGCAAGGTCGCAACTAAATTATAAAAGAATTAAACAAGTCAGTACTAACTATTTGCTTTCATAATTTTCCCACCGCTGAGGTAGGTCTACCTATCTGCCTGTGTGTCGTGGGTGGCCTAACGACGCAACGCCGCAGGGTACTTATAATAAGCTAATGAACATATTTTTTTTAAATCATGTATGTATGTTTGTTTGTTTGTTTGTTAGTTTGTCTGTATTTTTGTTCGCACATCGCGTAAAAACTACTGGGCCAATTGCGATGCGGTTTGATAGCTTAGGGTTTGACTTAAATACTGGGGTACTTGGTATCTCAATCCGATAAGTAGAAGCCGAGCAATCAATAAAAACTTTTTTAAGGCTGAAATATTTTTTATCAAATGTATGGTATATTGGTATTTTAGGTCTTGGAATAGTACATATAGTACTTTTAACCTTTAAGAAATGACCACGCGGGCGAAGCTGCGGGTACAGCTAGTTTATTATAAGAACTGCAAAGGAGAGGAATGCTCTGCCCTCGCCAGTGATTCCGGTAAATTATAATCCAGGGTCTGCAGTCTCGACATATTGATAGTGATTTCTTTACAAGCGAAATCGGTACATACCGATGACAAGTGTTAGATTTGACAGATATTGTCAAAAGATATCGATTTTTATCGGTATTTATACTGACGTTGATCATGATTGACATCGATATTTGGCAGAGACTACCAAATATCGTCATAATCGGACTTTGCGACCGATTTCGGTTGTAAAGCAATCGCTGTCGATGTCGAGACTGCAGGCCCAGGTGTGTTCAAGTCAATAGTGAATAGGTATCTACTAGGCAAGCGTGCTACACCTTCGACCACATCTTCGCTTTCCATTAAACGATTGCCAAGTCCGTAATAAAAAAATACAAAACATTGTTATGTTTCTTTACAATAAAACCGTTTAACTTAAAATATGATTTTTACTTATTTTTTTCACTTGTGTACACCTGTATGCAAGGTTTCTAGTAAAATGTGAGGACTCCTTTAAGAAAATAAGTACATTTTTAAGTAGGTCTCTGAATAACAAATCTCATTTCCTCGGCTCAATGATCGATATTGGGTACTTCGCTAATGTTCGCGCGCCCGTAACTGTTGCGCAAGTGCGATATGTATTAGTATTACCAATCCACTTATTAGCTGAGTAATTAACAAACTGCAGAGAATTTGCTTGGACAAGAAGGTATCTCAGCGGAAGCGAAGTAGATTTAAAATGAAATTTTAGTCAGTAATATTCATGTTTCTTTAATGTTAAGATTTTCCTCGCCTTCCTATACTAAAGCGGATATCAGCGTTTTCGGACAAGTAAAAAACTGATGCACAGTTCCTGAAAGAATGGCTTGCAAATCCGCCCTAAAAACTGATCGATAAGTCCAGAACAAGACATAAGATCAAAAACTAAAACCTACGTTCGGGTGAAAAATAGCCCGTGACACTAGCGATGAAGACGAATCGATTGATACCTCGCTTGTCAAAATCGGACCATGTTTTAGTGTGAACATAATTAACCCTTAATTTGTTTCACCGTAGTCTGGTAAAAAAAAAGATACCGATTTGACCTTGCTTGTCAAAATCAGACCAATAGGGGTGACCCTATAGTGGAACATCCACATACATAATATACATACATAGACTGTTAAACTTATTAGACTTAACTTATTAGACCGCGGCTGAAGCAAGGAAAGGGTAATCCCTTTCCTTGCTTCAGCCGCGGTCTGGTATAAGCGGCTTGCAAAAATTAAAAACAATTTACCCGACTATCATAATAAACAAATAATTAATTAATTGATTTCAGCAAATTTATACTTGCATATGTACACTATCGTTCATTAATGTTCATGATCTCTCTTTGTAATCTAAAGTTGCCTGGAAGAGACCGCTTAGTGATAAGGCCGTCGATTGTACTATTTCAAGTTAAATGTTGACGTGCTATAATATATTTTTTTAGTGCAACAAAGAGTTAACTATCTATCTAACAAATTAGCTCCAGGAAGAATGTTTTGATTTGGTATTTTTTTTGTTTAAAGATAATTTACTTTCAAGTGAGTGGGTTATGTACCTACCTACAATTCCATCCCAGATACGTTATAAAATAAATCGATCGAAGATAAGCGACGGCGTGTGATCAATAAACTGTCAAAGCTACAATATCTTATTTACATTAGGGTTGCCAATACAACAGAAAATAATACTTATTTAACGAACGGGTTGCAACGATTGGGATTGGGCGGCATGGTCGAATCCGACCGCTAACATAATATAATTCCTGGTAACTCAATGATTTAAATATAGTAAGAAAGTAAATAAGGTGAAATCGACATAAATGTCAATGTACTACAATGTTATAATATTTGTCTTTTATTATTTAACATATAGTAGAAGTCAAATATTATTGTAAAATAACGATGTAAAATCCCCGTGGTAGCCCAGCCCTACCAGTGGAGTTATTACTGGCAATCTGTAGCAGAATCTAGATAATTTAAATATATCGCCGCTTCCCGCTCCCGCATACATAAAACTAGACCACAGATTACTTTCCAGTTATTACAAGCATTTATAAATTCTCCCATTCGTCCTGCAATAATACTCTATGATGGTAGAGTCCTGGGCCCCGACCACAGAACTTGGCTTCAATCAGATTGTCAACATCGCTATCACTAACGCCTTGCGATAGAGTCGAAAATGCTATGAAAAAAGTGATAATCAGATTGTAACCAAGTTTTGTAATAGGGCCACTGTAGAGTCTGAGACAGATTGTTTCACTTAGAATGAGTCGCTTGCGTGCGCTTCCACATTACTCTACCGATTTAAATTAATAAACCCTTGTTTAAAATACTGTAATTACAGAGCTAAAGTAAGGCTGCACTTAAGTACACTTGGTCATTTTCTTGAGAGTAACATTAATGTGAAGAAATGCTCCCATTTGTTAGATACACCGCTATAAAACTACGTATATCTAGGGATTATTATTGCCATTATAGTTGTGAGCAAGAAGGTATAAATAAAACCTTCTTGGTTTCGTGTTTAGGAATACTCTTATGTAAACAAGACGTAAGTTTAAAATGTAAAAGCTGACTACGGTCGGGTAAAAAATACGAGTAGCTTATGAAACTCTTGCGATGAAAACGAATCGAATGATACTTCGCTTGTCAAAAAAGTCGGACCAAGTTTTGAGGTGAAACGTTTTTAAAATCACTCCGATACAGTCATACCATGGGGTTCCATGACTAAAAGAGCAACTGTAACAAAAAGGGGTATATCGTCTCTCAAAAATCTAATTTTGGTGTAATATTTTAGCTTATATAGTCTGCTCAATGATGTAATATTTTTCAAAAATAAATAGTATTTTAGTAAATCCGTTAGATTTTGTGTTTATATTGCCTTCATTTTGTGTTTATCTCTAAGATTTCTAAACCAATTTATATGGTTTTTCTTTTCTTCAAAAGAGTAAACTTTCAGCGTAGTCCCTTATAAACTTCATCAAAACTGGTTCAGTAGTTTTAAAATCTATTTGTTTAAAGTTTATGTTCTCTAATATCTTGGGATTTCTGAACCGAATTAGATGATTGTTTTAACTTGAGTCAGAAGACATCTAGTGTGGTACTGTATAAATTTCATCAAAATTGGTTTAGTAGCTTTAACAGACTTTAATTTAATTCACTGTGTTATTATGCTTTGGACTAGTTTGCAAATCAATTTTAAACCATTTAACGACGTCTAAAGATGCTGAAGTTTTGCACATGGGTGTAGTAGTTCTGATGACAATAATTATGGTAGGTACTATTGATCTGACCTGATGATGGAGCTAGAACGTAGTCAAAGAAACTCAGCAATCGGATGGTGGTACCCCTTTGAGTTTGGGCTCATTTGGTTAATCTTAATGGGTTCTCTGTTATTAGGTGGTATCCAAAGTCTGATATGGAGTCGCAAGATAGTAAAAGAAACCCTATAAGCCAATGACACCCCTTCGAGTTTATACTCGTTTGGTTTGTCTTGATGATATCTCTGGTTTTATGTGGTATCCAGAGTCTGATAATGGAGCTGGAAGGTAGTCACAGGATCTCAACAACAAAATGATGGAACCCGTTCGAGTTTGGGCTCATTTGGTTTGTTTTGGTGAGTTCTCTGGTGTTATGTGGTATCCAAGGTCTGATGATGGAGCCGGAAGGTAGTCACAGGAACTTAACAACAAAATGATGGAACCCGTTCGAGTTTGGGCTCATTTGGTTTGTTTTGGTGAGTTCTCTGATGTTATGTGGTATCCAAGGTCTGATGATGGAGCCGGAAGGTAGTCACAGGAACTCAACAACAAAATTATTGAACCCTTTCTAGTTTGGCCTCATTTGGTGTGTCTTGATGAGTTCTCTAGTTTTATGTAGTATCAAGGGTCTGATGATGGTGCCGGAAGCAATCGCTGTCGATGTCGAGACTGCAGGCCCAGGTGTGTTCAAGTCAATAGTGAATAGGTATCTACTAGGCAAGCGTGCTACACCTTCGACCACATCTTCGCTTTCCATTAAACGATTGCCAAGTCCGTAATAAAAAAATACAAAACATTGTTATGTTTCTTTACAATAAAACCGTTTAACTTAAAATATGATTTTTACTTATTTTTTTCACTTGTGTACACCTGTATGCAAGGTTTCTAGTAAAATGTGAGGACTCCTTTAAGAAAATAAGTACATTTTTAAGTAGGTCTCTGAATAACAAATCTCATTTCCTCGGCTCAATGATCGATATTGGGTACTTCGCTAATGTTCGCGCGCCCGTAACTGTTGCGCAAGTGCGATATGTATTAGTATTACCAATCCACTTATTAGCTGAGTAATTAACAAACTGCAGAGAATTTGCTTGGACAAGAAGGTATCTCAGCGGAAGCGAAGTAGATTTAAAATGAAATTTTAGTCAGTAATATTCATGTTTCTTTAATGTTAAGATTTTCCTCGCCTTCCTATACTAAAGCGGATATCAGCGTTTTCGGACAAGTAAAAAACTGATGCACAGTTCCTGAAAGAATGGCTTGCAAATCCGCCCTAAAAACTGATCGATAAGTCCAGAACAAGACATAAGATCAAAAACTAAAACCTACGTTCGGGTGAAAAATAGCCCGTGACACTAGCGATGAAGACGAATCGATTGATACCTCGCTTGTCAAAATCGGACCAAGTTTTAGTGTGAACATAATTAACCCTTAATTTGTTTCACCGTAGTCTGGTAAAAAAAAAGATACCGATTTGACCTTGCTTGTCAAAATCAGACCAATAGGGGTGACCCTATAGTGGAACATCCACATACATAATATACATACATAGACTGTTAAACTTATTAGACTTAACTTATTAGACCGCGGCTGAAGCAAGGAAAGGGTAATCCCTTTCCTTGCTTCAGCCGCGGTCTGGTATAAGCGGCTTGCAAAAATTAAAAACAATTTACCCGACTATCATAATAAACAAATAATTAATTAATTGATTTCAGCAAATTTATACTTGCATATGTACACTATCGTTCATTAATGTTCATGATCTCTCTTTGTAATCTAAAGTTGCCTGGAAGAGACCGCTTAGTGATAAGGCCGTCGATTGTACTATTTCAAGTTTAATGTTGACGTGCTATAATATATTTTTTTAGTGCAACAAAGAGTTAACTATCTATCTAACAAATTAGCTCCAGGAAGAATGTTTTGATTTGGTATTTTTTTTGTTTAAAGATAATTTACTTTCAAGTGAGTGGGTTATGTACCTACCTACAATTCCATCCCAGATACGTTATAAAATAAATCGATCGAAGATAAGCGACGGCGTGTGATCAATAAACTGTCAAAGCTACAATATCTTATTTACATTAGGGTTGCCAATACAACAGAAAATAATACTTATTTAACGAACGGGTTGCAACGATTGGGATTGGGCGGCATGGTCGAATCCGACCGCTAACATAATATAATTCCTGGTAACTCAATGATTTAAATATAGTAAGAAAGTAAATAAGGTGAAATCGACATAAATGTCAATGTACTACAATGTTATAATATTTGTCTTTTATTATTTAACATATAGTAGAAGTCAAATATTATTGTAAAATAACGATGTAAAATCCCCGTGGTAGCCCAGCCCTACCAGTGGAGTTATTACTGGCAATCTGTAGCAGAATCTAGATAATTTAAATATATCGCCGCTTCCCGCTCCCGCATACATAAAACTAGACCACAGATTACTTTCCAGTTATTACAAGCATTTATAAATTCTCCCATTCGTCCTGCAATAATACTCTATGATGGTAGAGTCCTGGGCCCCGACCACAGAACTTGGCTTCAATCAGATTGTCAACATCGCTATCACTAACGCCTTGCGATAGAGTCGAAAATGCTATGAAAAAAGTGATAATCAGATTGTAACCAAGTTTTGTAATAGGGCCACTGTAGAGTCTGAGACAGATTGTTTCACTTAGAATGAGTCGCTTGCGTGCGCTTCCACATTACTCTACCGATTTAAATTAATAAACCCTTGTTTAAAATACTGTAATTACAGAGCTAAAGTAAGGCTGCACTTAAGTACACTTGGTCATTTTCTTGAGAGTAACATTAATGTGAAGAAATGCTCCCATTTGTTAGATACACCGCTATAAAACTACGTATATCTAGGGATTATTATTGCCATTATAGTTGTGAGCAAGAAGGTATAAATAAAACCTTCTTGGTTTCGTGTTTAGGAATACTCTTATGTAAACAAGACGTAAGTTTAAAATGTAAAAGCTGACTACGGTCGGGTAAAAAATACGAGTAGCTTATGAAACTCTTGCGATGAAAACGAATCGAATGATACTTCGCTTGTCAAAAAAGTCGGACCAAGTTTTGAGGTGAAACGTTTTTAAAATCACTCCGATACAGTCATACCATGGGGTTCCATGACTAAAAGAGCAACTGTAACAAAAAGGGGTATATCGTCTCTCAAAAATCTAATTTTGGTGTAATATTTTAGCTTATATAGTCTGCTCAATGATGTAATATTTTTCAAAAATAAATAGTATTTTAGTAAATCCGTTAGATTTTGTGTTTATATTGCCTTCATTTTGTGTTTATCTCTAAGATTTCTAAACCAATTTATATGGTTTTTCTTTTCTTCAAAAGAGTAAACTTTCAGCGTAGTCCCTTATAAACTTCATCAAAACTGGTTCAGTAGTTTTAAAATCTATTTGTTTAAAGTTTATGTTCTCTAATATCTTGGGATTTCTGAACCGAATTAGATGATTGTTTTAACTTGAGTCAGAAGACATCTAGTGTGGTACTGTATAAATTTCATCAAAATTGGTTTAGTAGCTTTAACAGACTTTAATTTAATTCACTGTGTTATTATGCTTTGGACTAGTTTGCAAATCAATTTTAAACCATTTAACGACGTCTAAAGATGCTGAAGTTTTGCACATGGGTGTAGTAGTTCTGATGACAATAATTATGGTAGGTACTATTGATCTGACCTGATGATGGAGCTAGAACGTAGTCAAAGAAACTCAGCAATCGGATGGTGGTACCCCTTTGAGTTTGGGCTCATTTGGTTAATCTTAATGGGTTCTCTGTTATTAGGTGGTATCCAAAGTCTGATATGGAGTCGCAAGATAGTAAAAGAAACCCTATAAGCCAATGACACCCCTTCGAGTTTATACTCGTTTGGTTTGTCTTGATGATATCTCTGGTTTTATGTGGTATCCAGAGTCTGATAATGGAGCTGGAAGGTAGTCACAGGATCTCAACAACAAAATGATGGAACCCGTTCGAGTTTGGGCTCATTTGGTTTGTTTTGGTGAGTTCTCTGGTGTTATGTGGTATCCAAGGTCTGATGATGGAGCCGGAAGGTAGTCACAGGAACTTAACAACAAAATGATGGAACCCGTTCGAGTTTGGGCTCATTTGGTTTGTTTTGGTGAGTTCTCTGATGTTATGTGGTATCCAAGGTCTGATGATGGAGCCGGAAGGTAGTCACAGGAACTCAACAACAAAATTATTGAACCCTTTCTAGTTTGGCCTCATTTGGTGTGTCTTGATGAGTTCTCTAGTTTTATGTAGTATCAAGGGTCTGATGATGGTGCCGGAAGCAATCGCTGTCGATGTCGAGACTGCAGGCCCAGGTGTGTTCAAGTCAATAGTGAATAGGTATCTACTAGGCAAGCGTGCTACACCTTCGACCACATCTTCGCTTTCCATTAAACGATTGCCAAGTCCGTAATAAAAAAATACAAAACATTGTTATGTTTCTTTACAATAAAACCGTTTAACTTAAAATATGATTTTTACTTATTTTTTTCACTTGTGTACACCTGTATGCAAGGTTTCTAGTAAAATGTGAGGACTCCTTTAAGAAAATAAGTACATTTTTAAGTAGGTCTCTGAATAACAAATCTCATTTCCTCGGCTCAATGATCGATATTGGGTACTTCGCTAATGTTCGCGCGCCCGTAACTGTTGCGCAAGTGCGATATGTATTAGTATTACCAATCCACTTATTAGCTGAGTAATTAACAAACTGCAGAGAATTTGCTTGGACAAGAAGGTATCTCAGCGGAAGCGAAGTAGATTTAAAATGAAATTTTAGTCAGTAATATTCATGTTTCTTTAATGTTAAGATTTTCCTCGCCTTCCTATACTAAAGCGGATATCAGCGTTTTCGGACAAGTAAAAAACTGATGCACAGTTCCTGAAAGAATGGCTTGCAAATCCGCCCTAAAAACTGATCGATAAGTCCAGAACAAGACATAAGATCAAAAACTAAAACCTACGTTCGGGTGAAAAATAGCCCGTGACACTAGCGATGAAGACGAATCGATTGATACCTCGCTTGTCAAAATCGGACCAAGTTTTAGTGTGAACATAATTAACCCTTAATTTGTTTCACCGTAGTCTGGTAAAAAAAAAGATACCGATTTGACCTTGCTTGTCAAAATCAGACCAATAGGGGTGACCCTATAGTGGAACATCCACATACATAATATACATACATAGACTGTTAAACTTATTAGACTTAACTTATTAGACCGCGGCTGAAGCAAGGAAAGGGTAATCCCTTTCCTTGCTTCAGCCGCGGTCTGGTATAAGCGGCTTGCAAAAATTAAAAACAATTTACCCGACTATCATAATAAACAAATAATTAATTAATTGATTTCAGCAAATTTATACTTGCATATGTACACTATCGTTCATTAATGTTCATGATCTCTCTTTGTAATCTAAAGTTGCCTGGAAGAGACCGCTTAGTGATAAGGCCGTCGATTGTACTATTTCAAGTTTAATGTTGACGTGCTATAATATATTTTTTTAGTGCAACAAAGAGTTAACTATCTATCTAACAAATTAGCTCCAGGAATGTTTTGATTTGGTATTTTTTTTGTTTAAAGATAATTTACTTTCAAGTGAGTGGGTTATGTACCTACCTACAATTCCATCCCAGATACGTTATAAAATAAATCGATCGAAGATAAGCGACGGCGTGTGATCAATAAACTGTCAAAGCTACAATATCTTATTTACATTAGGGTTGCCAATACAACAGAAAATAATACTTATTTAACGAACGGGTTGCAACGATTGGGATTGGGCGGCATGGTCGAATCCGACCGCTAACATAATATAATTCCTGGTAACTCAATGATTTAAATATAGTAAGAAAGTAAATAAGGTGAAATCGACATAAATGTCAATGTACTACAATGTTATAATATTTGTCTTTTATTATTTAACATATAGTAGAAGTCAAATATTATTGTAAAATAACGATGTAAAATCCCCGTGGTAGCCCAGCCCTACCAGTGGAGTTATTACTGGCAATCTGTAGCAGAATCTAGATAATTTAAATATATCGCCGCTTCCCGCTCCCGCATACATAAAACTAGACCACAGATTACTTTCCAGTTATTACAAGCATTTATAAATTCTCCCATTCGTCCTGCAATAATACTCTATGATGGTAGAGTCCTGGGCCCCGACCACAGAACTTGGCTTCAATCAGATTGTCAACATCGCTATCACTAACGCCTTGCGATAGAGTCGAAAATGCTATGAAAAAAGTGATAATCAGATTGTAACCAAGTTTTGTAATAGGGCCACTGTAGAGTCTGAGACAGATTGTTTCACTTAGAATGAGTCGCTTGCGTGCGCTTCCACATTACTCTACCGATTTAAATTAATAAACCCTTGTTTAAAATACTGTAATTACAGAGCTAAAGTAAGGCTGCACTTAAGTACACTTGGTCATTTTCTTGAGAGTAACATTAATGTGAAGAAATGCTCCCATTTGTTAGATACACCGCTATAAAACTACGTATATCTAGGGATTATTATTGCCATTATAGTTGTGAGCAAGAAGGTATAAATAAAACCTTCTTGGTTTCGTGTTTAGGAATACTCTTATGTAAACAAGACGTAAGTTTAAAATGTAAAAGCTGACTACGGTCGGGTAAAAAATACGAGTAGCTTATGAAACTCTTGCGATGAAAACGAATCGAATGATACTTCGCTTGTCAAAAAAGTCGGACCAAGTTTTGAGGTGAAACGTTTTTAAAATCACTCCGATACAGTCATACCATGGGGTTCCATGACTAAAAGAGCAACTGTAACAAAAAGGGGTATATCGTCTCTCAAAAATCTAATTTTGGTGTAATATTTTAGCTTATATAGTCTGCTCAATGATGTAATATTTTTCAAAAATAAATAGTATTTTAGTAAATCCGTTAGATTTTGTGTTTATATTGCCTTCATTTTGTGTTTATCTCTAAGATTTCTAAACCAATTTATATGGTTTTTCTTTTCTTCAAAAGAGTAAACTTTCAGCGTAGTCCCTTATAAACTTCATCAAAACTGGTTCAGTAGTTTTAAAATCTATTTGTTTAAAGTTTATGTTCTCTAATATCTTGGGATTTCTGAACCGAATTAGATGATTGTTTTAACTTGAGTCAGAAGACATCTAGTGTGGTACTGTATAAATTTCATCAAAATTGGTTTAGTAGCTTTAACAGACTTTAATTTAATTCACTGTGTTATTATGCTTTGGACTAGTTTGCAAATCAATTTTAAACCATTTAACGACGTCTAAAGATGCTGAAGTTTTGCACATGGGTGTAGTAGTTCTGATGACAATAATTATGGTAGGTACTATTGATCTGACCTGATGATGGAGCTAGAACGTAGTCAAAGAAACTCAGCAATCGGATGGTGGTACCCCTTTGAGTTTGGGCTCATTTGGTTAATCTTAATGGGTTCTCTGTTATTAGGTGGTATCCAAAGTCTGATATGGAGTCGCAAGATAGTAAAAGAAACCCTATAAGCCAATGACACCCCTTCGAGTTTATACTCGTTTGGTTTGTCTTGATGATATCTCTGGTTTTATGTGGTATCCAGAGTCTGATAATGGAGCTGGAAGGTAGTCACAGGATCTCAACAACAAAATGATGGAACCCGTTCGAGTTTGGGCTCATTTGGTTTGTTTTGGTGAGTTCTCTGGTGTTATGTGGTATCCAAGGTCTGATGATGGAGCCGGAAGGTAGTCACAGGAACTTAACAACAAAATGATGGAACCCGTTCGAGTTTGGGCTCATTTGGTTTGTTTTGGTGAGTTCTCTGATGTTATGTGGTATCCAAGGTCTGATGATGGAGCCGGAAGGTAGTCACAGGAACTCAACAACAAAATTATTGAACCCTTTCTAGTTTGGCCTCATTTGGTGTGTCTTGATGAGTTCTCTAGTTTTATGTAGTATCAAGGGTCTGATGATGGTGCCGGAAGGTAGTCACACGAACTCAACAACAAAATGATGAAAACCCTTCAAGTTTGGGCTCATTTGGTTTGTTTTGATGAGTTCTCTGGTGTTATGTGGTATTCGGGGTCTGATGATGGAGTTGGAGCCGGAAGGTAGTCACAGAAACTCAACAACAAAATGATGGGAACCCCTTCGAGTTTGGGCTCATTTGGTTTGTTTTGATGAGTTCTTTGGTGGTATGTAGTAAAAAAGGACCCATAAATCATTACAGCATTTACAACTTATAAATCCATTTGTTTTGGGCTTATGTTTCCTCATATCTACGAGATGTGTACCCATTTTTTTAGAGTTCCATTTCATTCCAGTGATATGATAGATAATTTTCGTCAAAACTAATTTAGTTGTTATATATGTAGGTTTATTCATCCTTGGTTTTAATTTACCAACGCTTTGAGTCTAAAGTGTACTATTTTCTTTGGGATATATTCATTCCGATGTTAGCTTAGGCCATTAAACTTCACACTAAAAATTTTATATTTTGTATACAACCACTAAAAATAATAAAATAATTACAATTGAGCCAGAACAGTATCACTTTTTAAAAATTACCAACGTAATAATAATGCAAAAATACAACATAATATTAGAAAGAGTTTTTTGAAGGCGGTGCCAAACTCATACGAACTTATTTTGACTTTCACGCGTTCACTTACTAACCTATTGACACGAATACAGCAATTAAGTAAATGATAAAGTTTTTGTAAATAATTTCTTTAATAGCTAATTATTTTATATAGTACGTCAAGCCGTTAATACATTATATTTTTGAATAAACTCAACCATATTAATAAATATGGCTCTGTTAAAAAATATATAAAAAAATACCATAAATAAATACCATATTTATACATTATTTTTTTTTGTGGCAGTACTAAATTATTTTTATGTCTTGTATTGTGATGATGTATATCCTTAAGAAGGGTCATATTAGATACATTTTTTCTTACATATAATAGGTTCTGGTATATAAATTCCCTTACCATCGTCATAATGTTAAGGTCCCTAAACTTTTATCTGCAAGAGTCTCTCCATTTTAATCTTAATATGTACCGGATAGCACGATTTTTTTTTCTTTGGAGTTTTTTTTTGAGTATGATTTCTTTACCAGCATCAGCTGCCACCCTCAGAATATTATTCCCTAAGGCATCAACGAATGAAAGTATGCAAAATATGTATCCCTGGCAGCTGCCTTACCACCCAGTTCTTTTTTTTTATTGCGTATGTTGCTGAACTTTACTTTTTTGATAGTTCATTTATGTGTATTTCCCATGCGGTCAATCCACAGCCCCAGAAACTTAACATGGTCAGTACAACTTAGAGATAGGTAATTAAATGAGACCTGTATACATTCAGGCAGGTTGTTCATTTTATAATTTTTCTTTTGTTTGTCCAAACAAATTCAATATTAAGCGTGATAGTGACAATTTGCGCCAGATGGTCTGACTTTATGCCAGGTAAGACTAACATTTTTCGTTTCCCATGAGCCAGTAAGAATATTATCTAAACATGACTTACAATTTGGAGTTATTCTAGTGTATTAAAAAAATTTGTTGCTCAAGGATAAAGCTGTCAAGTACATCGGAGATATCATTTCTTGAGTATTTATCTAAAGCAAACTTTATGTTGAAATCCCCACACACAATTAGATTTTATTGTTATTCTTAGTGACTTTGTCAAGGCACCCTTCAAGTTTTGACACAAAAGCACTAAGATCTGCTGAGGGCGACCTTTAGACTACAATTATGATAGCACCTGCGAGCTCCACACAAATCGACATATTGTTCACATCTTCTTTCTTTTTGAATTTAATATGTTGCTTTAACAAAATAAGGCAACCACCTCCGTGTGACTGCTGCCTACAAAAAACTGCGGCTGTTTTATAGCCTCTAACTTGAAATACATTCAGATTGTTATTATTAAGCCAAGTCTCGGTCAGGCACATGAAATCTGCTTTTTCTTCTTTCACGAACAAACCTAACATGTCTTCCATTTTAAATACGCTTTGTGCGTTTTGGTGGCAGATTATTACTTCATTGCTTGTGTGAGTAGATCTACTTGAAAATTTGTCTGTAACAGCTTTACAGTCTCTGGAGTGCTATTCGTGTCAATGGCCCCTTCGGACAGAACTATCAGATTTTTATTTCTATAAAGACTGGTCAGGCAGGCTGAGGCTAAATATGAGCCTAGCCATTTAAAATTAACCTTTTTGTTAAGCTGCTTTTCACTCCGTGTGTTGATATCTACAATGCTTAGGTTATCATGAAGTGATGTTATGGAGTAAAGTTTATTAATAATCTTCATGATTTTGTCATCAGCTGCTGCTATGTTTTTATATGCCACCGTAGTTATGACTAATTTAATATCACGTTTTTAAGTCTTGTAGCTAGACACTTAATTCCTGTGATATATTCATTAGTGTTATCTATTATGGTGTCGAAATCTCCAATTATTTGTATTACTATAGCGCCATTTTTAAGACTTGATGTATTCTGTTCATTTATGATGTTGTTATACTTTTGTATCAATAGAAGTGATTTGTGTCAACTTGTGTCAATATCGTAAAAGCTTGTACCAAAATGAAAAGTAAACAAAAAAGAACTACAAAGGCAAATATAATCAGTGCAAAGGTCAAACTAATAAAGCCGTAAACAATGATAACCAGTACTAAATCAACGAAATTAATGAAATTACAAACAATTTGACTGTGCAAAGTTAGTTTTTCTAGGTTGCAAATAATTAAATGGGACAAACTGCATGTTGCATCGCAACGAAATCAGAACAAAACAAACAGTACAACTGACACGATATTTCACTATCTAAAGTAACTGTTACCGTGGCGTGTTGGTCTACGTACGCTACTCACAAATTTTTTGGCCGTTGGATTTTTTGGTAATTTTTCAAAGAATTAGACCAGTTTAAACAACTAGTTTGAACGAAGCCAATACAAAATGGAAGGAATCAGAGAAATGATTAAAAAACTACAATTCGATGTAAATTTTCATAATTTGGCTATTTCAGTCGCTAACAGTGGCGTCTTGGATATCCACCCATATCATTCACATAATATATTTTTAATTTTATTTGCATGTCTGCATATCATGTCATTGTTTTGATGTAACATGACGTGTTATGTGTTAGGCGTGTAGATAGTTTTGCAGTTTTTTAATTTGTATTATCTAACTTTATAAATAGAATATCTACATTCATCTTTTCCATGTAAATTGTAGGTAATGTCTTTGTCCTCAACCTAGCTTTGAACATATATGTATGTGTACCAGCCTTGCTTGTTATGGTTGCTCTGATTAGCTGTACGCACATGTATTTATGTTGCAATCCAGATCAAAACTGTATTTTTGTTATTTCATATTATTTTTTGATTGTAATGTGTTTTGTGCGTCTAAATAAATAAATAAATAAATAAATGAGACTAAAAACTCGCTTATTGAGATGGAAACAAATATCACAAAGAACATTAATAATAACATTAAAACGCGTCACAGACGGCTAAGATTCGATTATATTTTATCTTAAGATAAAATATCGCTCGCTATACAATTTATCGAACGATATGGAATTTATTAAAAGATGTCATCTTAAGATACGAAATATATCGTAACAGATACAAAATATATATTAATATACTATCTTAAGATACAAAATATATCGTAAATGCTCTACAGGTTGCTCTGTTTTGTTTTCGTGACGTTTTTTTTAACCCCTAAACAAAGAGACTGGTGTTATAAGTTTAGGGTGTGTATCACTGTTGTGAGTGTGTGTGTGTGTGTGTGTGTGTGTGTGTGTGTGTGTGTGTGTGTGTGTGGGGGGGGGGGGTGTGTGTGTGGGGGTGTGTGTGTGTGTGTGTGTGCGTAATTGTGTTTGTGTGGCATCGTAGCTCCCAAACGAATGGACCGATTTTGATGCGGTTGTTTCTGTTTGAAAGCTGATATTATCGAGATATTTCTTAGACATATGGGGAGAGGGAGGGGGGAGGTGAGAAAGAAAAGGGGGGTGAAAATTGTAGCTTCCCAACAAATGGACCGTTTTAACTGTAGTTTTTTTATGTTTGAAAGCTGGGGTAAACAAGATGATTCATAGCTATAATGGGGGTGGGAAGTCGGGGGTTATATACATTTTTAATTAGTGCTTGTTATTGGTTTAATTGGCTGTGCCCATGGCTTTTCTCTAGGTTAAAAGTTACCTATGTCTGTGCCTATGTGTTTATTCCAGGAACATAAGTACAGACAGATTAACAGAAAGAAAAACACGATTTAAAAAAAAGTATATTATTGTACTTACAGTACTTTATTTAATGTACCCTGTTTTTTTTAATTATCCTCATTGTTTTTTTTTGTTTATTTTTTTCATCAATTTGCATATCAAATTCGAAATCAGAATCGTCGTCTGATGAGCTATCTAATAAATCTAATAGTGAAACTGTATTACTCATATTTTATCATCCTGTATGTAATGGCACCTAGGGCGGCCAGCGAGCGAATGAATAATTTCAATATATTATTGTATCTTAACCGTGTGTGATACCCTAAGATGCTATAATATTCTATATGCAGATATCGTAACATCAAATATTATCGTATCTTAGTCGTCTGTGACGCCCTTAATGAAATATTCGGAAACATCCAGATTAAAGTACAACAACTTGAAGAGAAAATCGAATCTCAGGAACGGAGACTAGACACATGCTAGAGAACACAGAGACAGCGAAATGTTGTCACATTCGGAGTGGAGGAAGGCGAGAGGACTTACAATGATCTCACAATGAAAATATTAGCAATACTGAACGATACCATGAACATTCATTGCTCTACGTTTGAAATACAAGCTATTAGGAGAATTGGAAGAAACCAAGGCAAGACCAGACCAGTTGTTATAACTCTCATAACACTAGGGAGAAAAATTGAAGTCCAGAGAAAATGGAAAACACTACAAAATACAGCCTATTCTATTACAGAAGACTATTCGATGAAAGTTCTGAGAATAAGGAAAAGCCTGTACGAACAAGCAAGAATTGAGAAACAGCAAGGTAATAGGGTGATTATCAAATACGATAAAATCATAGAAATACCCCCCGTCCCCAACTCAGAACCAAACGAAAAACGTAACACTAAAAGAGCTTTGTCACAAACCCCGCCACAAACTATTACGAAAAACACAGCTAAAGAAATACAGAGCACAAGTCACACTAAGAAGAAAAATAAAATATCTTCTTACTGGGGTCACACCTTCCAAGCTACACAGACAGCAAAGGAACTATATAACAAGCCAGCGGGACTGCAACAACAAAAAAGACAAGAGCAATAGCAATCAAAGAACAAAGCCACTCCTACCCCCCCAACACGGCCGGTCCCCGCTGTGGGAAATTACCATAACCCGCCAGAATACCAAACAAATTTGAGTGATGCAGGAAAATTCACGAATATGAATGAAAACCTTTATATTTGTACATACAAAGCCAAATCACTATCGAGCGAAGAACGAATGATCAACCTAAAATATACATTAAGAAATATTAAACACTACTCTCTGAAGTGCGAAGACAAGGTAACAACATAGAAGAAGATAGAGAATATAATTATTCTGTTATTATGGACTTGATAAACATCACCTAGGGGTGGTTTCTTGATACAAAAAATATACAGGTTGTAGTTATGCATCCCCGCCATATTTGCAGAGGTAGGTATACTCCACTTACAGAACACGAATCATTAATAAAACAAGTACAAAAAAATATGAATTAAAAATAAGTAAAAAAGTTTATAAAAAGCGATATGTGTACGCGATCCTAATTTGAAATCACCCAGTGTGGCAAGAGCTTGCGTCCACACACACTAATGAAGCCTTGTCGCGTGTATTGCCGCTTTCACGCACACTACGCGCCGGCCGCGGCGTGCGGCGCGGCAGCACCCCAAGGCTGGCGCGGGTCATTGCCCCGGTCGTTGCCCGAGCCACAGAATAAAGAAGTAATCGAGCACTCAGCTGTTCGATCACTCACATTTGTTTTTTTTTGCCTACGCCCACGCGACGTGTTGCTGGGTGCCACACAGAGCAATTCCAGGAGTTAATTCAATGTAAAAGTGTTAAAAAAAATACACAAAACATTAAGACATCGTGCTCAATTGTGCATTGAAAATGAAGGAGGATACTGAAGAGTATCAAGGTAACGTAAATTGTAAACTTGTTCATAATTTTTTTCATTCCAATCGAACTGTAAATAAGCTGATTCAAATTTTTTTACCACGCCGGAAATTCCTAACTAATGTCAACGTTGATGATACATTCTCACTTGCATTAAGTTTATTTATACCAACTGATAATTAAAGGTTCACTATTTATTCTGTGGCGCTGGCGGCGGCGCGCGGCGCGTCTATAGGAGCGCGCACACATACCTACTATACATGTGCGTGTGTCGTGGGGTTCTACTCCAAAACAAAGTTGGGCCTACTACGATTCATCAATAAAATATTTTATTAAAAATTCCACCTCCAGTTAAATGTAGGAATTAAATAGTATTGTTAGTTGATTAAGGTATACCTATTACAATCGACTCTGCGAATATGGCGGGGATGGAAAACTACAACCTGTATAAGCCAAACATCGTAAGCTTCAAGGAAATATCCGCTACTGATACTGATACTGAACCTAAATTTTGACTCAATTACAATATCTCTGATTCAAGTACATGCGCCAACTTCAGATGCAAAAGATGATGAAATAGAGATATTCTATTTTACTCTATACAAGGCCCAAACAATCTCAGAGAAGAAATAAATAGTAAGATGGAGGAGGCCCATACCCGAAAGGGGTCCTAACTAGTAAATTTTTTAATTATTTTATGATCAATATAATAAGTTAAGTTAATAAGTTTAGTTAAGGAATAAATAAAGTCTTTTTTTATTATTTATTTATTTATACATTTATTTATTTATTTATTATGCACATCCACATCACACATATTAAAACACTTAAATCTAATAATACACAATATGCTTTGCTGATATGCGTGACATGTTCGGCGTGCATAACATCGACCACATGTACTCGTAAACATAATAAAAAAAAAAACTAGTAAAAAATTAATAGAAAGATTAAAACAGAAAATAAAAATAAGATGTTAGATAGAGGAACTGTGTGTGTTGGGAAAAAAAGAATTTAAATATTTTGCGATTGAAAACTGTTAATGAGTTAAAAAATATATCTAATTCTTCTATTTTTGGCGAGAAATCATTGTGTTCGTTTGAGATACGTGAAGAGTGGTTTTTTAGTCCAAGATTTGTGCGTGCGGCAGGGATGTCGTGGATAGTTGTAGGGAACAGACAGGGGGAAAAGTTCAAGTAATTGGCTACATTGTATTTTGCCGTTTATGTTTTTGTGTAAAAAGGTTAAATCTTAAATATCACTACCGGCTATGACTCACGTGTAAATAGTCGAAAACATCGACCTAGGTTTCGAGCGTATCCGACGCTCTTCTTCAGGAGTTCACGCTGCGAGATCCCGACGCCCACTGCGGGCTGCAGCCCGCTGAAAGCGGCGCGTGAGATGCGGCGGCGACTGGGAACGGGGACGCCCGGTGCACGTACTGCTCTGCACCGCCGTCGACGGAGACTGAACTCCTGCTGGTGGTGGCGATAGAACTCCATCGCTATCCATTACATCATCGCCAAACGTGCTGCCACATACAATGCTGACCGTGTTACACTCCAGACTACCTACCACTTGCTGCGTCGAGGAAACATTAAGCACGGTTTTCCAAGCTGGAGGCTGAGTCTACCCACGATCCCGGTTGAAATTTGGCAATCGAGAGATCTCTATCGCCTCACGCGCTTTTCGAGGCACAAAGAACTTCTCTCGAGCTAGTACCGAGGGTTTGTCGAACCTTATGTAATGATTCGAACCGGAAAGACACGCATGCTCTGCAATGACCGACCCAGCTGTGTCCAGATTCTTAATGCTCCTTATGTGCTCGGAAAGTCTAGTTGTGATGTTGCGTCGAGTTTCACCAATATAACTCTTGCCACAATCACAAGGTATTTTATATACACCGGGCACGTTTAATGGGTCTCTATCTTTTGGTGAACGTAAATGCTGTCTCAGCAAACCCGGAGGACGGAAAAACGTCTTGATACTGTACTTCCGCCGTAAAAGATATCCAATTTTGACCGTTACTCCTCTTACGAACGGTAGATACATCGGAGACCGTTCCACCCGAGGGGACCTTCCACGTTCACTAGGATTTACCAACCGAGCACACTGACGCCAAACATAACCATTATTTTCAAGTACCTCCCTTATATGCCTCAGTTCAGTCTCCACATATTCGGGGTCACACAACTTGAACACAACCAAGCTTTCAAGTTGTGTGACCCCGAATATGTGGAGATTGAGTGCTAATCGAGTTTTTAGGGATGTGGCGTATACACTGTAACTGGGCTAAATTTGGACATATTTTTTGAAAACTTTTTATCCCGAAAAAATAAAGTGTTCCCGCAGGATAAGAGTTGAAAGTTATTTAAAAGAACACGTAACACGCTGAAACTAATGGACGGATTTTGATGTAACTAGGCACAGTCAAAGTTTATATTATGTGTTAAAATTTAGAATACATTTTATCCCGAAAAAATAAAGGATTTTTAAGGGGTCCAAAGTTTTGTAAAATTTAAAGTAAAATATATCTGTTTATAGAACGGTACCGAATATCGTCGTTCTTTCCACTAAGCAGTGTGGCGTAGTGGTAACATGCATAAAAATGTGATCCAGACGTCCACAGATTGAAACCATTTGAAAATATTTTGCCCATAATTATAAGCATTTACATATTTTATGCGTTATTTTTACACTTTCCTTGATATTTTCAAGGCTGCTGTAATTTTCTGAAGTGAAACTTCAAGTTTTATTTGAAAACTATCTATACATTCTATACTATAATAAAACTGTAACTGGGCTAAATGTGTACATAATATATTTTTGGAAAATTATAATTGAGATAAATTTCAAAATCGATATGAAGTACAAAACGTATTATTTTTATGTATGTGTGTCTGTCTGTTTGCCTGTCTCTTTGAACACGCATCATGCTGAAACAACTTGACGGATTTTGATGCAACTTCGCACAATTATAGCTGATGTTGAGGATTAAAAGTAAGAAAACTTTTTATCCCAAAAAAATAAAGGGTTCCCGCAGGATAAAGGTTGAAAGTTATTTAAAAGAACACGTATCACGCTGAAACTACTGGACGGATTTTAATGTAACTGGGCACAGTCAAAGTTTATATGATGTGTTAAAATATAAAATACTTTTAATCTTGAAAAAGTAAAGGATTTTTAAGGGATAGGGGTCCAAAGTTTTGATAAATTTAAAGTAATAAAACATCCGTTTAAAGAACGGTACCTAATTTTGTCAATCCCTCCACATACATTTCCTTGATATTTGCTGCTGTAATTTTCTGAAGTGAACCTTCAAGTCTTATTTGAAAACATGCACATATAAAGATGACTGCGCGTTTATTATATCTTGGGATTTTGATAATATATTATAACATAGTGACCGTGTTGGTGTCGGGCATGTTTTTAAAAAAGCAAAATCCAATGTTTATGGCCGAGCTGACATCGGGTATACTTTCGAATTTAGGATTTCGCGTAGCGTATTTAGAAAATATACCTCCACACAAAGCTACCGTAACACAGATTTCTGTCAACAACCTTTTAGTGGCGATCCGACATGCTCGTGATAGGTTAGAAGACGATGGCGGGAGCGAAGCGTAGTTAGCACCCGCCTTCTATCTATTTATATCATTATTTTCTACTCGTATTTTTATCTATTTATATCGACTTCTAACCTATCACGGCCATGTCGGGTCGCTACTGGAGGTTGTTAACACAGGTAGGTAGGGGAAAGAGCAGGGGGAAGTGGGGGAAGGTGGGTTAAGTGGGGGAAAGGTGAGGAAAGGTGGGGGAGTATAGGGATGGGTGGGGATTGGTTGGTGGGGATGGGTGGCGATTCGGTTCATTTAAGTCAGATTCCGCTTGTCGCGAGGCGGTCCCCGGGTTTGGGTTGCTCCCACTATTCCAGGACACAAACCTCAGTGACACAGAATTACAGGAACTTCCTTCCGCTTGATTCTAGCACACGGCGGGAGCAGACTCGGCAGGCCAGAGTCTGATATCGCCCGGCTCTTGCTTAAAAGAGTTCCGCGCGAAGCCGTTCATCGAGTGCAACGCGATCGGGTGCTGCAACTCAACGATGTTCCTCAAACCAGAGCAGCAGACTTTCAGATTTTTTATATTAGTGTTAGCGAAGGAAGGACGAAAGATATATTTTTGCCAATTAAATCAATGAAAACACTAAAGTGGAATGTTTTTCTATTTTGACCAAAAATCAATGTGTATGACAGGATATTTGTATTTAGAATGAATAATGAACTATCAAAATGAAAAGAAATGGATTATGAAAGAATTAAGAGATCAAAAGAGTATTATTATGAAAGAGGTTTTGACCTCGTCACACGCTTTCATCAGAAAACATATTAGGCTGTTATTTTTCTGAAGAAAACGGAATTCCTTTTACGTCAGATTTCATTTTTATATAGTGAGGATTTCGATGACAGTTGTCAAACTTAAAACAGCTATTAGATAGTAACTACGAATACTTTTAGATAAATCCGTAAACTATGTAATTTTTGACATTGCCTTCCATTTTTGACATCTGCTGTCAATACTAGATATTTTGAGGTTTGCTATCATCTGTCAATTTGACAGCTATCATATGAAATGAAGATACCGATGAAATCTATCCCTTATGAAAAGAACTAGTAGGTTTTTTACAGAAGTAATAGGCCTCATCGATCTCTTCGTTTTGGATGATAGTTGTCAAACTTAAAAGGGCTATAACTCCGAAACTATTGATCCTAGTCTAGTAGTTTCTTTACTGAAGTGATAGATCTCATCGATATCTTCGTTTTGGATGACAGATGTCAAACTTAAAAGGGCTATAACTCTGAAACTATTGATCCTAGACTAGTAGCTTCTTTACATAAGGGATAGATTTCATCGGTATCTTCATTTCATATGATAGCTGTCAAATTGACAGGTGATAGCAAACCTCAAAATATCTAGTATTGATAGCAGATGTCAAAAATGGCAGGCAATGTCAAAAATTACATAGTTTACGGATTTATCTGAAAGTATTCGTAGTTACATCTATAGGCAATAAATTGCCTCGTAGGTAAGTAGGAGTGTCTAATTTCTCATATATAGTGATATATCACCTGTCATTTATGTCATTTTCAGGTATATTTGACATTACCTGTCATTTTTGTCATCGGGAGTCATTGTTAACATTAACTGTAATTTTGACATGGCATGTAATTTTTGACATTGCTTGTCATTTCTCACGTCAGCTGATAATACTGGATGTTTTGACGTTTAACAGCTGTCATCTGTCAATTTGATAGATGCTGCTATCAAAAAAAAATTGCTGCATTTATACCAGAAGACCAGAAATACGGAAGAGGTAAAACTTAAGTCTGTAAGAGGATAGAATTTTCGATCCCTCCTCCTCCTCTCCATATTTGAGTTGAAATCTGTGAAACACGTAAACACGTGAAAGTTTAAAAATTAATAAAACACACGAAAAAAATTACATAGTTTTTTCTGTCTAAAAAGGAAAAAAACTGTTCTCATTCGTCAGAAAAATAACAGCCTAATATTTATACTGACGAAAGTGGAATCTGACAAAAGTGAACCAAATCTGGGTGGGGATGGGCGTTGACGGGTGTGGATGTGTAGGGATTGATAGGGTTAGGTGGGGATGGTTGGGGATTAGTGGGGATGTGTAAGGATAGGTGGGCCAATTCGGTATAACTCGCGATTTGTACCTGGCGTAGACGTTTCACGACAAACAAATGTGTGACACAGCCCCACCCGTTTTTTTAAACCGTGTCTGCTTGTTTTTTTGTTCGCGCATCACGTAACAACTGGGAATAACTTAAAAACTGGTGTACTTGGTATCTCAATCCAGTAAACAGAAGCCAAGCAATCGTTAAAAACTATTTGACGGCTGAGTGAAAATTGGTATTTTGTACTTTATAGGTACTTTTGGTCCTGAAACAAATAGATAACACATAGGTGACCTTAGAAATATCCCTGAGAAATTACCACACGGGCAGAGCTGCGGGTGTCCCGCTCAGAATCATAAAACTGGATGTTTTTGTGATATTTAATTCGGTATAACTCGCGATTTGTTCGTGGCGTAGACGTTTCACGACAAATAAACGGCCCCTTCTTTAGTTTGATCACATAACATACTTTGCTTCGCCGTAGTCGGGTAAAAATAATTGCCTATGACCACTATACCTGAAGACGAATCGATTGATAACTCGCTCGTAAAAATCGGACCAAATGGGGAGACGCTATGGTGGAACATCCACATACATACACGCACACTTACTTTTCAAAATCATAGGCAGTTTGTTACTACAGTCCGGATATATTATGTAAACCTTTCTTTAACCCTATTCACATTGGTAATTGGTAGGTATTTACATTGATGATAATCTAAACTTAAAAAACAGTACCGTGACTTACCTACTGACTGACTGACAGACAACGTGTGGACCAAGACAATTGAAAGGAGGATATGTTCTTTGAGTATCCTAGAGGTGCACTAAGCTACGAATATTCGTAGGCACTAAGGAAGTATTTTTTGGAATTCGATTTTTAAGAGGTTGACGGGGGCGGCAGATTGCGCGCGCGTGTTGCTGCGCAGGGCGGCGTTAGTGAATTAAATACAAGGTGCATGCATCGGCAGGAGGTTCCCAACCGTGCAGCGACCACCGGTAGGTTCCTAACCCTAAGGTACCATACATGTTTAGGTTTCTTATTCAATTATTGAAACAAAATAAATGAGAATATTGATATTATTTATTGTATGCAAATTATAAAGCATATTCATCATTATCTACCGGAACACGTCCACTGGTGAACACCAGCTACGGCCCATTTCCTGAATCCGATATGCTGCTACTTCTCTCAGCACCCGCGGGGTGAGAATGAGTGGACCTATTACTAACCCATTTGATAAAACTAAAATAAAAGAAAGTGAGTTGCTAAGTTAAAGGCTAAAAACATTTTGATAACGTCCAGACTTTCACAGGACTGTGTTACTTTTGGGGACGCGAGGGGCATAAATGCATGCCTTCCATTCATGGAGTGAAAGCGTTGGTTTTCGATGAAGGTGTAGGTAAATATTTAATATAATAGGAATAAAGGGAGATCAGCCAGTAAGAGAAGAAAAGGACACTAACCTGTGAATTCCTTCTTGTGCCGTGCCTGGAAGTTTCTATGGATGGAAGGACTTCTGTGGGCGGCCGCCCTTTTCGAACTTTCTGGATGTAGCACTACACTCTTCGTATAATTATTGTCAGTTTATTATAAGGAGGACACACACGGATTGATATTAATGTTCGTATGATTGCGGTGGACGAAATTACTTCGTATTTTATATATTTTTAAGCGAGGCGTTGGTAGGTATATAATAATTGTTTTTCTTGCAAGTAATTCGCGCCGCTGCTAACTTGCCACTGACCTTGACCGAGTCTCGTTGCCACGCGGTCACACAGAATTGCATCGCTAAATTGCCCCCATCTCTTTCTAACTGGCTGAGAAAGCAAGGGACGGTGCTAATGTACTAAATAAAGCGTTGCGGCAGAGAATGCGCGCGAACAACTTTTTTGGCCATACATCATCACCATCCTTCCTCGTTCTTGAAAAGCCTCTGACGACAATAGCAGCCAGTAATTAGGGCAACAAAGGCCCGAGGCCGGCCCAGGCGGCCCGCCTCTCCCGCCAGCCGCCAATCACAACCGACGCACACCCGGAAAACTACGGATTACGTCACTTTTCAATGAGTAAACGAATCTCCATTACGTCAGTTAATACTTACAAAGTCTTGTTTTTTGTACTTACTATCGGTTAGTATACGGAGAATGCAGGGCGTATCTGTGAAGTAGACGATCGTCGATTTGTGTTCATTATTTGCTTCAAGTCATGCCGCGTGCCTAAAGGTTTAACTTACTCTAGCTAAACTTTAACTTACTCTAGCTAATCAACCGATAATTTATTGGTGATTTCGGATCTTACTGCGTATAGCGAAATCAAGTTTGTATGCGCTTGTATCACGAGCTTCCGAGTGGATACTTCGATACCATTGATTGGAACAGCAAAGTTGTTACAATCGATCATCAGCTCTTTTCATCAGTATCTTAGCATAATGGATGAACAAAGAAGACGAATGACCCAGAGCTTCGTTATCCATCATTCGAACAGAAGTTTCTATATCAATTTTATTGATGCTAAAGTATTTCAAATAATTTAAATAACTATTTAATTTGAATAATCAAGCTATTAAGAGTCATCTAAATCTGTTGGGCGTTAAGCTACCATTAGTTTCTACCCTACCTAAAGTGGTAGTTAACAATAATGAAACTGAGATGTTGCTCAAGTTACCAGATTTATTAAAACAAATGAAGTTAAATTTGAAACAATAGTGAAGTTAAATTACGAAAACAATTAATGAAGTTAAGTTAAAATAAATAATAGTTTAAAAAAACAAAAAAAAAACAAACTAAAAAATAGAAAATAAATTTTAATAATATTGAATTAAGAAAAGTGTAAAAATTCTAATAAATAAGAAAAAAACGTATTATTAAAAAAAAAACGTTTGTACACTATTCTTAATTCAAAATTATTAAAATTTATTTTCTATTTTTTTAGTTTGGTTTTCTATATAAAGCGTGTTTTTTAGTTTTTTTAAACTATTATTTATTTTCTACTCTTTAGTTTGGTTTCTTAAGAGCGTTTTTTTTTCGTATTATTTTTATTTTTAAATTTGAATGAAATTTGACCGTTTAAAGTGGGTCAAAATAGCGTCCAAAGGAGTTAGTTACAAACATACAAACATACAAGTGAAGCTAATATAAAGCGTATAATTAAAACAAATGTCTCTAATAACTCAGAAGGAGGGCACATGAAATTTATAGGGTCGTAGTTCGACCTGAAGATCGCTAGTGTTTCGACTTCAGTAGCGCGGTACTCCACTTGTGTCGTAAGTCCGGCCAAAGGTAGGTAGGAAGATAGGTAGGCCTCAGAAGTACGGAGCAGTGCGGAGCAGTAGGTGGCCAGTCTGAGCAGCGGAGATGGTCGGCCTCGGTGCTAGGTCGTGCAGCGAGCGAGTACACTGGTTGCCCTTGTATTAGGACGATTCCGTGAATTGGAATTCAATCCGAGTTATGCAGTTTAATTCGAGTGATGCAATCGATAAACCAAATGATTACAATTTGGCACACCGTTTCGAGGGCCCACCACGGCATCACGATGAAAAGTAGTACTTACATAGTAGTTTTGCCGTGGTGGTACCTAATATCACAACGGAGTTCACACTTTAAAGCAAGAAGAGCTGAAGGCCAAGTGATACTAAAGGAAACATCGTAATCCAATTGGAAATGTAAGAGATAATGAAGAATTTAGTAATATAATAAAAAAAACACGGTAGATGTGAAAAATTTATATGATGAAATACGAACGGAAATTTCCAAGTGGTAGATACTCAAACTAGATTTATGCAAATATAATAAGTAGGTATGGCATAAAGCTGAAAATGAAAGATTGTTTACACAAATCGTAAAATATTACAGTTTAAAAAGCAAGTCCTGATGCGTGTTTTGTGTGCCATTCAAAATTTACCCTATATCAGGAAATCACTCACTCTGTGTTTAATCCATACCAGTATATAAAATTGAACGTTGTCTGTTTGTTTGTTTGATTGTTTTTTGTTTGTTTGGGGAGCTTTCACGCGATAATGGCTGGACGGATTTTGATGAAATTTGTAATGGAGATAACTTATACCCTAGAATAAAACATAGGATACTTTTTATCCCAGAAAATTGTAAGTTCTCACGGGAAAACTGGAATATGTCGATTACTCGCTGTAAGGAACGGTTGCCATGGAAACGAAATAAAAAGTCTGTCAAAAAACTTCAAGAGCATTGGTTCTATACCTACTTTTGAATTGGTTTTTAATATCCCAGAAAAACATAGATGTTTTTTTCGCGATAAACAGTAGGCCGCGCGGACGAAGTCACGGGCGGGAAAACTAGTATAAAATATAAATCGACTTTGGTCGAAAATCAGCTAGATTGCTGTGTACAATTAGTCGCGCTTACCAGCTAGAAAGTTGCTTACCGCGACGCGCACGCGCAGTATGCGCGTGGTCGTGCGCATATATCGCCACCCGATGATCGACAGGCTAGACGCAACCATCGACAATCGTCAACCTCCCTGGAGCTAAGTTCGCTGCGAGTGGTCCCGATGCGCGGACGCCAGCTGACTTCGGTTGCCTCCCTTTCCCTCGAGTCTTGTCCCGCAGGCTGAGTGTCGGTGTGCATGCCAATTACACAGAATATGTTCGGGCTCAGAAGCAAATACAAAGATGTGCATTTAAGAAACAATCATTTTATAATGTTATGTATAAATATATATATTTTAGTATGTAGGTTTTCATTAATTATAACACATATTATACTAGTTGTTTTTAAAAAATAATTAAGAAGTAACGTTTCGTTACAATATATATTCACATTTTAATTATGTTTGGGTAATTTATAACGGCTCTGGGCAGGCCGTAGCAATAAAGTTCGCATTAAGTACTAAAAATTATATTTCCAAATAGATTGATACTCGATCGAGGTAATTATGGCAGTATTCGGTTACCGGGAGATGTTCCATAGAGGTAATTAAGACAGTATCCGGTTACCGGGAGATGTTCCATCGAGGTAATTAAGGCAGTATCTGGTTACCGGGAGATGTTCCATCGAGGTAATTAAGGCAGTATCCGGTTACCGGGAGGTGTTCCATCGAGGTAATTAAGGCAGTATCCGGTTACCGGGAGATGTTCTATCGATGACAATACTAGCTGCACCCGTGGCCGCGTGATATTTTTTCTGCGATATAAGGATCCTATGTGTTATATGGTTTAAAACTAACATGGTCATACACACAGAAGTATAAAAATGGCGCTTGCAACAGTGCCGAAATATCGCGCACTCAGTAAAAATAGTACCTATCCATGGTAAATTTCCAGTTGCAAATGTTTATCCTATGAGTCATTCTAGAACCTACAGTACCAATACCAATTTTGTTTAGAATTCAAATGGTTTTTATCGATCGCTCAACTTGTACGTACCTACTCATCGGTTTGAGATACGATAACTAAGTACACAAGTTTTTAACTATTTTACAGTGAAAACCGCATAGCAAACAGTCGTGTTTACGTGATGCGCGATCAAATAAAAAATATAACAGACGACAGAGAGACACCATTTTTTAAATGTTTAATTCTTGTTCAATACCTTATTTCAAGTAACCTTTTTGTTACTTACTGCTTTGTAGTATAGGTAGAATATATTTAACGATCACATATCTAAGTACGGACAATAATAGTACGACGTCATCATCATCATCATCACCAGCCTTTATCTATCCACTGCTGGTCGTAGGCCTCTCCTAATGCAGGCCACTAAGCTAGACGTTCAGCTCTCCTCATCCACTTTCTTCCAACCGCTTTTCGCAGGTCGTCACTTCAACTGGCCACAAGGCGTCCTACACTACATTTGTCTAATCGTGGTCACCACTCGAGAACTCGTCTACCCCAATGGTTATCGGTTCTTTGGGAAATGTGACCAGCCCACTGCCAATTTAGCTTTCTTATCCTTAGAGCTATGACGATTACCTTGGTTCTCTGTCGGATATCTTCATTACGAATCTTTTACGGACAATAATAGTCGTAAGAGAAATTCCAAGCATAGCTCTCTCCATAGCTCGCTGAGCGACCTTAAATTTGTGGACTAGTTTAACCGTGAGAATCCAATTTTCGGCTCCGTAGGTCACGACTGGTAGGACGCACTGACTGAATGTTTTTGTCTTAGACACTGTGGTATGGACGACGAGAACACCTGACGATATTGCCGAATGCTGCTCAACCCAGCTGAATTCTTCTGTTGATTTCCTCTTCAAAGTTGTTCTTACTTATAATTGCAATATTTGTCCAAGATAAACATATTGTTGGACAATTTTAAGAGGTCCACCATTTACTGCA
This sequence comes from Alsophila aescularia, assembly GCA_946251855.1. Classification (NCBI taxonomy): domain Eukaryota; kingdom Metazoa; phylum Arthropoda; class Insecta; order Lepidoptera; family Geometridae; genus Alsophila; species Alsophila aescularia. The sequence continues at coordinate 29,610,856 of OX276382.1, forward strand.
AGACTATGTTATTCTTATTGATCTTATTGATCTATGTTCATTCCGAGACCGATGCGTCCAGAAGCATTATCTAGGTTAGTCATCATACTTTGCAAGTCTTGCAGCGACTCCGCCATAAGGACGATATCATCGGCAAATCGTAACTGTGAGATATTCTCGCCATATTAATATCAATTAATGCCCATTTCTTTCCAATCCAGCGTCTTAAACATATCTTCCAGGGCATTAGTGAACAGTTTCAGCGATATAACATCTCCCTGTCTCGCTCCCCTGCGTTGGATATGTTTAGACTGCTGGTTTTGTAGTTGGACACTCATAGTCACGGCGTCATACAGAAATCTCAGCATTTCGATGTATCGCCAGGCCACTTGACAACGCTGCAAAGTTTCCAGCACCACCCAGGTTTCAACGGAGTCAAATAGTCCATAAAAGCAAGACACGGGCTGGTTATATTCTTCAGAGTTTTGTTTAACCCGCTTTACTGTGTGTATGTGGCTGGAATTCGTCAAGTCTTTTTTGCGAGACGATTTGACATGACCCTCGAAAACAACTTATAGACGTGGCTTAAGAGTGAAATAGGTCGGTAGTTCTTTAAAAGGGTATTATCCCCTTTTTTAAAGAAGAGAAATATCAAACTTCATGCCTCTGGAGTTCTCCCACTGTTAAGTACGGTGCTAAATAACCTCTGAAGCTCCCGAAGTACGGGTTTCCCCCCCTGTGTTCAAGAGCCCCGAAGTAATACCATCCTCGCCGGGGTCCTTTCCATTCCTAAATTGTTTGATCGCCATCTCAATCTCGTCTAGGCTGACATCAGGCAGTTCATCAGTGTGGTGGCGGGTCAGTATTGCGCGGGAATCCTCTGTGCTGGGTTCGGGTCTAGAAGCATGCGAGTCATACAATCGGGCATAGAAGTCTTCGATCTCAGAAAGGATCTCTAGTTTAGAGACGACTTTTATGCCATTATTGGCCTTGAGCTTCGTCAGATGGGATCTACTCAATACTCGTAGTACGACGTACTGAACCTTTACCAAGAACAGTTGCGCGTATGTGTCGCAACTGTACTCTGCTCCCATCTTTGGGATGGGTCAGCTAAGAAGGTCCCAGCTACAAGTTTTCGAGGCTGCAGATCTATTTATACTTACGTGAAGATGTCACTTCCGAATTGCTTATTAGTCATTAGATCTCCTTGCCATTTCTCTTGTTTCTTAAAAGCTTCAACTATTGGGCTATGTCAGGCTTCACGGTATCCTGTAGATCTATTTGCTACATCTTATGCCATATCATAAGCCAACCGTAAGCGTACCATATGTTTTTATAAGTTTTGTAATCTTTTCTGTCCTACTGCTGGGCCAAGGTCTCTTCAGTATCCTTCCAAAAGAGTCTCTTTCCAGAGCTGTCTCGTACCAGTTGTGGCGTCAAGTATTTATGGCTACTATTTCAACTCGAACGCACCATACATCAAGTGTGCAAATGTCAATGTCGCTGCTGTCTATCTGACAAGACAGTGATAACTCAATCATAACATACTTCACGCCTGATTCATTGAAAGCCTAGTTCAGACCGTGGTATTACTATAGAATGCAAAAGACGCTCGGTCATACCTCTCTTATCTTTGGCCTTCAAGAAGCTACTTCTATCTGCAAGGTCTATCAATGGGTCAGGGGTGAGTACTTAATCCAGCAGCCAACCATTTTCAATGGTATTAGAAATAGTTATAGAATAATCTTACTTCGTATTTGTTTAGATGTAACTTTTTGTCTTGTGATTGTGACGCAATAAAATGTGTTAAACGACTTATCTTATTTGATTTCAACATCCCTTAAGACATCCAAACCATAGAGTTAACTGGTAACCAGCCCTCTTGGTAGGGGAACTGTGTTATGACCTTTGCCTGCCGCTCGCGATGCAAACGGCTAAAGTGACCCGCCCAATCCTATTTGAGCTTGCCAGACGTGTAGCCTACGTCCATTAAGCCTGTCCTGGATAGTAGCGTAGTGTACCGAACTCAATCTGATATTTTTACACCTAGAATGTTCCGTGCCATTGCGCTTTGGAAATCCTTGAGTATCGACTTGTGTGATTTGGTCAGAGACAAGGGTACTCTTTAATACAGTTCTAATCGCAATCAAATTCTAATGCGAATCAGTTTCATTCGCAATAAACAGTAATTTGGCACTCTCGAACAAAATCGAGATTGAAATTGAAATCGGGAACGTGATCGACTTCACATTGTGACTCATAGAAGAACACCACTAAATAGGTGTGGCCATACACAACGCAACAAAAAGTATAATTTGAAATTACCCTGCAATGTTCTTATTGTTTCATCATTTTCAACTAATAATAATTATACTGCAAAAACTATCATGTTTTATGCTTTTTAGTCATCATTAAAAATTAAAAGCGTTAGTTTGCCAACGAACTTAAACAAACTTTGTAGGTAGTAGTTTAGTTACTCATATTTTCTTAAATAATGAGTCGGCCAACCTGCCACAACTTGAGGCTCTTGCTGATTTCCTGATGGAAAACCCAGGAATTTCCAAAGGACTCTGCCCTTTCCGTGTGCAGAGCGCAAGATACCTTGCAAGAAACAAAAAGGAAATGGGGCAAGATAGCAAGCAATATCAATGCGCTAGGCGGTGCACAAAAAGATGGAAAAGGTTGGGCAAAGGTATCGTCGATGATAATAATTTCGTAAATAAATAAATAAACTCTCTTCAAAATATAAAAAATAAGTTTAGGTACAAACCTTGTACCCAAGTTATATATATCTCGTGGATATATCACTACGACGAGTAGGCTTTGGCATTAAAGGCTCCAAATCGCTACATATGACCTCAAAAAGATCTTTTCACCTCACAAGCTCGGAAAGATTCTGTTTGTCATTCGAAATCTGAGTGCAAAACTGCATTTTACCCGCTAGCGTGGAAGGAGTTTTTAAAATTAGAACCTTTATATTCTATTTTTTCTGTAGCGCCAATCCACTGAAAATACTTTATTATTAATTTATACTATATTATTATCCGATTCGATTCTACTCTATTTGACTCTACTCGACTCTATCCGTCTCTTAATTTTCAATTCTTTTCTACTCTATTCTACTCTGTTCTATTGTGTTCTAGTGTGTTCTACTCTGTTCTACTCTGTTCTACCTGTTCTACTCTGTTCTACTCTGTTCTACTCTGTTCTACTCTGTTCTACTCTGTTATACTCTGTTCTACTCTGTTCTACTCTGTTCTACTCTGTTCTACTCTGTTCTATTGTGTTCTATTGTGTTCTAGAGTGTTCTACTCTGTTCTACTCTGTTCTACTCTGGTCTACTCTGTTCTACTCTGTTATACTCTGTTCTACTCTGTTCTACTCTGTTCTACTCTGTTCTACGCTGTTCTACGCTGTTCTACTCTGTTCTACTCTGTTCTACTCTATTCGATTCTGTTCGACTCTATTCTATTATGTTTACACATCTGCCAGGCATCCCGCGACGGCTCATTTTTTATTATTATTATAAACACTAATATAATATATTATTTTAGCTGTTTTTCTTGCACCTAGCATTTTCCTCGCTGTAGTGAGGTGAAAAGTTTTGTGTTGCGCACGGCACCAAAGTTATTTGGCGTCTCGTACTTTTGAAACCCTCGCTACGCTCAGGTTTCAATAAAAGTACTCTCGCCAAAAAATCACTTTGCAGCCTTGCATAACAAATAACTATTTTAAGAAGGCCTCTTTATTCTATAGATTTCAAACATAAAAAGGTAATTACTCTATGAGCATTGCCCAAAATACAAAATATGAGAGCTAAACGTCTCATTTTTTCTTTGACAATCACTAAAAACAACAGACTCGATCGGAAAAAAAATATATTTTGAAAACTGTTTAGATTCTATCGCAAACTCTATTCCAATTCAATCTGTTAACGTCAAAATCGCGTCAAGAGTACCGAAAAAGAGAATAGCGTCGAGATGAGTCGATTTCATTTAGTTCCATAGTTAGCGCTAGTTTAAAATTCAAGAGTACCAAATGGCATGATTTCGATCCCAATCCCAAATTACGATTGAAATCGAGTGTCGAGAGTTAGGTCTGAGCACCGTAGAACAGGATAGGTAAATAAAATACACATGTCGATGGTATGTACCAACAGCAAATTAGCTATTATTTATTATGTGCTATTAAGCAAGGAGTTTAAACGGAGATAATAAGTTTATGTTATAAATACATAGATAAATAAATAAATAGAATAACAATACCGTCCTACGAATGTGAGAATGTTCATTCATGTTCATTGTGAGTCGTTTTAGTATTGTGGTGCTTGCTAATGTTTGAAGAATAAGTTGAAAGTACCTCACATTCACGTGAAACCATTCCTTCATAATACCTAGTTAAATTAACTATTTTAATACTATTATGTCGCATAGATAAAATTAACGGCGTTTCCTCGTGGCCTAACTACATAGTTTGCCTAACTTAGGTATTAGGCTACGAGGAATATTTTTTCTTCGTGGCCAAACTGTTGCGTCACAGTGGAATAACACATAATTAGATCATCCTTTGTTAAAATCTTTTATTTAACTTGCAATGTTTGTATGTATTTATGTTTGTTTAGTTCATATCTTGCAAGCTGAATTAAAACCACTTCCTCTTATCCGACGGAGTTGAATTTTTGCATGTCGGTTCAGTTCCAATGATAATGCATTTTTATGGTTAGCATGACCTGATTCGACATCCAGGAACAGCTCCAGGTGAAAGAACTCTTCAACGGTCTACAGCACTGTCACAAAATTTTGTGTACACTATCTACTATGATACCGGCTATCATTTGAAGTTACACCATGACATGGCTGCAGCACTCAAGGTTGGTTGTGAACGCCACTGAGCCCGATCTTTGGCTCTCCTCATCCAGTCACTACCGACCGCCTTTCGCAAGTCGTCACTCCACCTGAATTCAAAATCTACGAAAACAAACTAGGAATACAAAAGAGACATAAGTTCAAAAACTAAAACCCTACTACAGTCGGGTAAAAATAGCATATCAGCGATGCTCTTGCGATGAAGACGAATCGATTGATACCTCGCTTAATAAAATCAGACCAAGTTTTTAGTTTGAACAGATCTTCCTTTGCTTCGCCGTATTTTGGTAAAAAAATAGCCCGTGACACTCTATTAATGAAGACGAATCGATTGATACCTCGTTTGTCAAAATCGGACCAAGTTTGTAGTTTGAACTAATAATCCTTACCTACTTTTCTTCGCCATGTTGTGGTAAAAAAATAGCCTATGACACTATAAATGAAGACAAATTGAATGACGTCTCGCTTGTCAAAATCGGACCAAGTTTTTAATTTGAATACTGCGAGGTATTAATGAAGTAATACCTCGCTTGTCAAAATCGTAGTAATAGGGGTGACGCAATAGTGGAACATCCACAAAGCGACATAAATACATAGGTACATACATACATACATACACTGTAAAAACTCATTAACCTTTCCTTGCTTCGCCGTATTCGGGTAATAAACTAAAGCAGTAACAAAAAGCCTGTCCAACAAACATAATTGAAAAAAAAGTCTAGTGGACTTAAAATAAGCTACTAATATAAATACATACAAAATATTTAAAAAAAAAAATTAAAAAAAATTACCTGTCTGTCTGTCTGTATGCCATAAAATATACTGGACTGATTGCAATGCGGTTTCAACTGTTAGCTTAGGTTTTGACTTAAAATCTTGTGTAAGTAGGTACTTTGTGTTTCAATCCGATAGGTATAAACTGAGAAATCGATAAAACTTATGGTATTTTGATAGAATGTAGTATAATTAGTACTAGGGTAGTATTACTAGTGGCTAGTGACCCTAGGAACGAAATTAAACGGTTGCAGGTTCGAATCCTGCAAGGTGCAATCATTTGTGTGATGAGCAGAAATGTTTGTTTGGGTTTACATCCATGACTCGGAAACAATCGGATAAAAACAAACGTATATTACTATACGTATTTATGTATGTTTATCCGTTATCTAGTGCCCATAGTACAGGGTATCCTAGTTTGGGGCTAGGTAATTGGTTTGGAATTGTCCCGAATATATTTATTTAAATTTAATCACTTAAATAAATAAAAAAACATTATTGTATCCTTTAATCTGGTCCTGGAATGACACATACTTAGGCTACTTTTAACCCAGAGTGACCACGCGGATAAAGCCGCGGGTACAGCTACATAATATTTATATTAATGACGTTATTCCTAGTTTCAACTTATACTGAAATGTGTTGATAATTAAATTTGCACCAAAGCAAAGACCAAGGAGATTTGCATAACATACAATAACAATAGATGGTTCTCATCCAGCAGTGAGACAGAGATGTGGATACTGATGACGACATTTTAACATTTCTTTTGGCAAAGTAAAAAATCTCAGTGAATCTTATCACAGTGACGACACTAATTAAGAAATCTTCTGCCCACAGAAATTATTTATTTTAAATTGTATATCGCTAAATTATGTGCCGGAAATGTAATAATCATTTCCCTCGCGTGTTCCCACGCACACATCGCAAACGTCTCGTCTGCGGGCTGCCTTATTTATCCGCCATTTATCAAAAGTTGCCAGTGCCGCGGATTAATTGCCGCTACTTCTAGATAAACTGCTGTCTATCTTCTGCCAGTTGCCTCGCCCTTTGTAGTTATTTTTTAATAATAATTTTGTTGCTGTCCTCTTGTTTGAATTTATACAAAAAAAATATAAATAATATATACAAAAATAGAGAAACACATTTTTATTTCATTTAAACATGCGTAACATTGTTCGGCTTGCCAGTACAATATAAACCATGCTCCAGATATTACTTTTATATTTATTACCGCATCCGATACTGCATCTGTCTGAACAAACAGGCTTGCTAAGGCTTAGGATTTCTTTAAATATTCAGACAAATCGTTAATTTTCTATCTAGTTACTTATACCGAGTTTCCTTGAATCTACTTCGCTATACGATCATATCTGCTTCCTGCGTCGTTCGTCACCTGCTGCCCTGGACTTCTGCTGGTGCAGTTAAAGATTATTACTGCTTAGCTGAGATAGTAAATAAGTACAGGATTATCCTTACTTATATTGTAAACAAGTACTATCAACATTTATTTCTGCTGTCATAAAAACATAATGAAGCACGCGGTAAGGCCAGATTCGAAAGATGTAAATGGCAAACTATTACTTGGACTGAGTATAGGTACTTCGTTAAAGCGTGCATGTAATGAGGCGGATAATAAGTCAAGTTTGTATTCCCTCCATTCTCCAATTAGTTCATTTTGCAAAACATTAATTATTCAGAGGTACATATATCAACTTGCCAGCGCAGAGTCATTAGATAATTATTGTTTTCCGATACCTTGACTGGACTATAAGAATAAGTCATAGATAGATAGATAGATAGAAAGATAAATTCTTTATTGTACACACCACAAACAAAAATACCAAAAATGAATAAACAATAGCAGAAGAAATGTTACAATGGGCGGCCTTATAGCTAAAAGTGATCTCTTCCAGGCTATCTTTGGATGGAGAGCAAACGTTACAAGCGTGAAGGACAGGGTGCACTATGATATAAAAATACTAGAAGGAAACAGTAAATCAAATTTCTAGTAAGACTAAAAACTATTTTACGATTAATAATATATTATAATATATACATACAAATATATATTTAAAATATATACTTATATAAATATTATATTATATTTGTACTATTATTTATTCTGTGATTATATGACAGAATACATATATATATATATATATATATATATATTTATCTCTTCGTAATTATATAAGAGATAAATAAAAAAAGGCGAAAAGAAGGAGAAAAAAAGGAATATAAGCAACATGACAAACGTGTAAACATAATATTAGCTAAACTTCCAAGTAAAACCTCTTCACTTGACATTTAGAAACTTCCAAAGATGGCGCACACCGTATAGAAACTGGCAATTTGTTCCACAGACGAACAGCGTCAAGTGCTGCAACTGCAATGCAAAGGTAGCTTGAGAGTGAGTCATCATTATCATCAGCCTATATCTGTCCACTGCTGGTCGTAGGCCTCTCTTAATGCACTCCACCCTAATGCACTCCACTGAGCTCGGTCTTCGGCTCCCCTCATCCTGTCACTGGACTAAAAAATTAAGATGTTTCTAATTCACACGGTTGCGCGGTTGACTAGACATCAAAATAATACAGATTATTTTGATGTGTAGTCAAAAATTGAGATAGCTTAATACCTAATGGCTGTTAAATTTCGAATTCATTTTTATGGCACAATGCTAACAAATAAATATATATTGAAGAGGACAATGCCAACAAATTGCTGTATATTCACTGTCGAGGGTCCTTACCCGACAGTTACGAAGCAGGATGAATCATGACAGGGCGCTGCGAGCACTTGTGTCTTTCTGGAGAACAGCCTGGCACAGTTCAGGTTCAAAAGTTGGGAGGTTTGTGCCAGAAGAACTTGTCACTAATGGCCTCTTCAAAAACTTTCCTCAATTTTGTTCCTATCTCGTGCGCCCTTTTTATCATGGTAATTATAAATGTATCAATGATATTTTGAAATAATTAAGCATCTTTTTCTTCTCCTTTTAGCGTACCTTTCCTGTCCAATGGTTAGATTGTATTGTAATCTTTCAGTAAAGTTGTTTTCATCACAATTTAAACTCTATTACTGCTGAAATTATATATAGCAATTTTTGTCCATTGAACATTCAAATCTATGTTTAAAGAATAACAGGGCCATTATTCTCTATTGCCAAACGAAATTCCTTGCAGAAAACGTGTGACGTCATGGCGCGGAACCCAAAAGCGGAATTCTGTATGCCACAAGAAAAGTTTTCTGTGCCCGTTGTTATTATTTTATTTGATTTCACGTGGCGTGGACGCATACGATACGTCCGTTCGTTTCGAAATTTTGACTGTTCAGGGTATGTAAAAAAAAACGTTTTTTTGGAGCGGTTTTTATTTTTAAATTAATCGATATTTGCATAATCGTTTTTGAAGGGATCAATATATTTTTTCAGAACAATCGATTAATTTTGGAAAATTAATCGATTTTTGCATAATCATTTTGAAGGAATCCCAATAAATCGATTATGAGAAAAAATGATTTTACTCAAACAAGCTTGTAATGTGGTCATTATTTCGACAACCTGCTTTGGGCAAAGTCGACCTTGCCGCGCTTATTGAATAGGCGCCAGCAAAGTTGTATAGAATTTCATTACTGTCGTGTTTTGCGGCCAGCATTCCTTTGAAAATCCATTATTGTCGTCTTTTTTTAGTACTATTATTTATTCTGTGGTTTTGTTAACTACCGAACGCGTAAAGAGAGGCGTCGTAGTTCCCAAACGTATGGACTGATATTGACGGTTTTTTTTCTGTTTGAAAGCTGATGTGATCGAGATGGTTCTTAGCTATTATTGTTGTTGTTGTAGTTTTTGTTGTTGTATTTTTGTTGTTATAGTTTTCATTGTTTTTTTGTTGTTTTTGTTATTTTGTTGTTGTTTTTATTGTTATGTTGTAGTATGTTAATTACGGAGGCCGCAGCCGGAGGATGCAAAGAAACTCAAATGTGCTATAACTAGGTTTATTAATTTATTTAAACTAAATTTTACATTCTAACCTAAAGTAATGTGTACTACCGGCCCAATGCTAGGTACCGAAGTGCAGAATTGAGAGATGCGCTGCGGAGCAGTGCGTGCTGCATCAGCGCCTCGTGGCCTGCAATGAGGTCACTGGTTCAGTTGAAGTATAATGAAGGGTAGCACTTTACGTGGAGCTGCCATACATAACACCTCCCCCCGTAGAACAGCGGGTGAAGGAGTTCTTCGTGGACCAAGCTGGCGGTAGACTCGTGCCAACCCTTCTTGCAGGAGGATCAGGAACAGCATACATCTGCAGCAAGTGTTCTCTGGAGATCAGGTTTATCAAATAATCCAATAGTAATAGTGCAGTAATCCAATAGCTCTTATGCTCATTTGCGCATCTACTGAATATAATGTTGAAGGGTTTCTTTAATTGTATTGTAACTTTAATGGCGAGCTTGATGGAGTTTGATAGCGTTCTTGATGAAGTTTGACTGAGGGGTTGATAAAGTTTGACGGGCTTCATAAGGTTTGAACTCTGGTTTGATGAAGTTTGAGTGTAGACTCAGTGGCGATTTTTAGTAGGCTTGACGAAGTTTATAAAACTCAAAAGTTTGACGAGATTGATAACCGGTGCGTCTTGATGGTTTGTTCAGCGAGGCGATCTTGAACTCGATATTCCTGGACAGTTTATAAGTAGGTATGGTCTTCCTTGTTCCTTTGGTGGCTGGATCGGTGGGCAGGACGAATAAAATTTTCGCTTTGTGATCAGCTGGTTCAAATTTCACACGTGCTTGATGGTAATGAATCTCGAAGTTAATTTCTTCTCGTAGAGATACCAGGTGGATTGAACTTCGGACATTCTGTCTCTATATAGTGTACGAAGAATCAGTACTATAGGTTGCTCAATGCTACAAAGGGTGGGATAGGTAGGTATAGGCTTAAAGATTGATTCTTATTATAGAATACTATCATTTTTTATAAATTTTCTATTAGGGACAAGAAGGAAATCAGCAATTTGACGACTATTTATACTCACAGAATAAATAACAAGTAAGTACTATAATGGTAAGTAATATACTGACAAGTAAGTAATATACTGACTAAACTATCTTTATATCAATATGTGAATGATTCACTGAGTAATAGAACTATTAGAATAATGTAATTTGAGGTCTTGGGTAAGTTAAATATCATTATAAGCTTTTAGCAAAAATCGACTTAATTTGAATTTAAAAAGTTTGGTTTAAAATATTTCATATGAGAAGTCTAGTGTAATGAGGTATGAAGATTAGGAATAACTATTTTATGAACTGTTAGTATTCAAGGTCGAAACTGTGCCATTCAGAGTGAAAATCTAAAGTAGAGCCTGAACTAAACTTATTGCAAAACTCATCTTACAAATGAATATGTGTTAACATATTAAAAGAGAGCATAAGAAACGTCGATGTTTTTTTTTTGACAAAATTATCTTGTATGGACATATTATAATCTATGAAGATATATCAGTGTAAAACTTAAATTAAATCAGGAATTACATTTTTGAAATCTACTTTTATACCTACAATTTTTTATCTAGAAAAAGTTTCATTCTCTACTATAGTTTTAACACAAAAAACATGACGGAAATCTCGAATATCTTGTGATGGTATATTATGATTATGTAGCAAGCGTTAACTGGATGAATAACTTAAATTTATGTTTTTGGATTGACCTATTTAGTAACGGTTATTAAAAATGCTTAAATGGTATTGAACCACAGTCACTCATAAAAACGATGACTTTGCTACTAGACTTAGTAACAGAATAATTAATAGTTACAGAAAGAACATCGTCAGTGGCGTCGTGTTACTAAGTTTACCTACGACAGTCTAGGAAACATGACACAGATATTAAATTTAAAAAATTAGTACAATTTTATATTGGATTGATAATTAGATGCTGGTATATATAGCCATTAAAATACTTTGGAATAGTTGGAACTACTGATGTTCTTTTGTATAACTGGTCTGATAATCTATTAAAAATACTAATTTGTTTGTAGAAAATATGGATACGTTTTAAATATAACATTTTACAGTCATAACTATATCTATCTAATCTAGGTGTCCGCGATTGCCTTGATTGGAAAATCTTGGATTCTTACATATTAACACAGAAGGTTAAATGTAAGAAGGGGAGAACTATATCTATTCGTGTCTAATCTATATCTAAGGATCCGCGATTACCTCGATTGGTAAATCTTGGAGTTTTACTATTTATTCGTAGGAGTTTTACATATTAACATAGAATGTTAAATGTAAGAAGACTTATACTCGTATAGTAGGGGAGAAATATATATATCTAATCTATATCTAAGAATCCGCGATTGCCTCGATTGGTAAATCTTGGAATTAAATTAGGAATTACATTTTAACACTGAAGGTTAAAATGTAATGGACTTAAAATAGAGGAGAGCAACCATAGTATTCATCTATAGTACTCACATTTACATTTTTGGTATCTTTGCTGCATCGATTTTTGGATGCTCCTCCAGAGTGCGTCTCCCGTAGGTTCTGGATGCTCGAAGAGGCCCTGTTTAGCGACCCTATCTTTGAACAACTTACCGACTGCGCCAATTACGGAGGCCGCAGCCGGAGGATGCAAAGAAACTCAAATGTGCTATAACTAGGTTTATTAATTTATTTAAACTACATTTTACATTCTAACCTAAAGTAATGTGTACTACCGGCCCAATGCTAGGTACCGAAGTGCAGAATTGAGAGATGCGCCGCGGAGCAGTGCGTGCTCACTGGTTCAGTTGAAGATACTTCAACTGAACCAGTGACCTCAATGCAGGCCACGAGGCACTGATGCAGCACGCACTGCTCCGCGGCGTATCTCTCAATTCTGCACTTGTTATGTATGGCAGCTCTTCGTAAAGTGCTACCCTGCATTATAATGCAGAGTAGCACTTTACGTGGAGCTGCCATACATAACATGTTTTTTGTTGTTGTTGTTTTTGTTGTTGTTTTTGTTTATTATTGTGTTTTTTTTGTTATTGTTGTTGTTATTTCTGTTCTTGTTCTTGTTGTTTTTGTTGTTCTTGTTGTTTTTATTGTTGTTCTTGTTGTTTTCGTTGTTATTGTTGTTTTTCTTGTTGTTTTTGTTGTTCTTGTTGTTTTTTGTTGCTATTGTTGTTGATCTTGTTGTTTTTGTTGTTGTTCTTGTTGTTTTTGCTGTTCTTGTTGTTTTTGTCATTCTTGTTGTTTTTGTTGTTTTCCTTGTTGTTTTTAATGTTATTGCTGTTTTTGTTGTTGTTCTGGTTGTTCTTGTTGTTTTTGTTGTTGTTGTTCTTGTTGTTGTTGTTCTTTTTAATTGATCTTGTTGTTTTGTTGTTATTGTTGTTTTTGACGTTGTTGTTGGTGTTGTTTTGGTTTGTTGTTGTTGTTGTTATATAATATTTTCATCAGTAGCTAGTTTCATTTAAATAGATCGCATTGTTTGAGTAAAGCACTATACAAGCCTTGGTCCGCAATGACTGCCCTGCTGGCCACGCTATGATGGCCTCGAGCTTTGCTTAGTTAAGTTCTCGGCCTTCAAGCTTGGCCATCATTGCAGCCCTTGCTGTCCGCGCTATAAAGGCATTCCAGCTTGGCCATCAAGGGCTGCAATGCTGACCGCGCTGTGATAGCCTCGAACTTAACTTAGCTACGCTCTCGGCCATCATCAACGGTGCCAGCAACGCAGTCATTACAGACCGCGGCAGTAATGTACTATTAGTACCATTTAGACACATCCTGTTCATTAGATCATATCTACGAATAATATATTATTCTTATGATCACATAAATATAGACAAGAACGCCTTGTCGCGTTTGTCAAATTTTGCCGTGGCTTAGAGAATAGTATTTTACGTTACACGACAATTCCACGAAGATATCTTAACGCGCCGCGTAACTTGTCTTAGTGGCAATACAGAATAAGGGCCCTGAACTGGTCTCTTTCGCAGCCATACCTGTTTTCCGTAGTAGTTGCACCCTTCTTTTCTTGTTTGTGGGCAGTAAATATCAGGATATGGTTAGGTATCCTGCTTAACTTTCACGTGATGCTCTACTTGCGAGGTTTGAGTGACCAAAACATCCGCTCACGAATCACGCAAAACCCAGCAAAATATGAACATAAAATATACAACAAAAAGCCTTGAACTTTTTTTGTTACTTCGGATTTCAAATACATTAAAAGATTCATCTTCTATTATACCAGGTCCTCCGTTTAATAATACTGAAATACTAACTGACTGAGGGTGTTTATCACGGGGTTAATTTGATCAAATATAATTTCAGCATACTCTACTGCCTTCGATTTCCCTTTGCACACAGTTGGTGTTGTGCCTTGTCGACATTCATTATTGCGAACATTACACGCATTCTCAACTCTCGACCATCAAATATACTACTGATCATTTCCTATGCGGTACTGCAGACAGTACCGGACGGTGTAAGTAGATAATACCAGCAGAGATGCCGGTATGTGTTTAGAGGAGATAGCAAGTATTGGAACTCATAACATTTAGCCATTATTATACATGCAAAAGTAGGTCGTTACTAACCTTTATGGAAATGCGATAGCGTGGGTCATGTCCAATAATAAAATTTAATAAGCCTCATGTCTGCAAATGTCGTTTTACTCACTTTTACTGTTATTCGTGGGTGAGGGGTTTCGAGATCTTTAATCTAGTAATACTGATTTACTTCAGCAAATATTAGTAAAGTTCAGCGACTAAGAATGCACGTGTCGTATAATTCTAGATACCTACATGCCTTACTTGGTACTTGGTGGTCGGGCTTCTTTTCCGCAACTAGGCCGATCATCGGCCCCTTTTACCTACATGCCATATTTTTATAGTTTACTTTCTCAAATTGAACAACATACAGAAGATACATTTATTTTTTTACTATACCTATATCCTTAATTGTTAGTCATTCTCTCGGTTTCTTGCCCCGTCTGACTACTGTTTGCTAACGACTCTACTGTTACGTTATCGATATATCTGGCCGATTTCTTCACTTCGTTTTACTTCTTTTTTTTTTTCTTTTTTATTCGGATCACTTAACTGGCTATACACTTGTCTTATGAATAGTCAAAACATTCATAAAGATAATACGAAAAGTGTACAACCTTCTAAAGGCGAAAACAACATGCTATTATTAATTTAACACATTTATGATTTAAAAGATCAAAACATACAAATTAAAAATAAAAGATTTACAAATAGTTATTCTTGAAATAGAATAATTTGTTTGATTACATTGATTTTGTCACCAAAAATGTCAAAATAATGGCATAATTTATTGTAGGCTGAACACATCCGGTGCAACGGTGAGTGCGAGCCTAATTAGTATGGCATGAGGAGAGATAGAAAGTTTTTCTGTTGTGGAGGCGGCTGTTAGAACGTGGCACAGAAATTTTTACCTTTTCCAGCAAATTCGGACAATCGATGTTACCATTTATTATCTTGTGCAGCAAAACAGTATCCGCAAAATTACGCCTGCGTTCCAATGAAATCATTTTAATATGATCTAGTCTGGAGTCATAAGAATGAAGTTTGCGACTGAGGTTGCTGGCAAATTAAAGATGATAAAGGAACCGCTTTTGCAATCTTTCCAATCGGCCGATGTGTACAACGTAAGGTGGAATCCAAACTGTGCAACAGTATTCTAAAATTGAGTAAACATAACAGTTAAAGTAAAGTAGTGATGGATATTTCGGAATCCTTAAAAAATTTTGCTTGTCTGGTAACAAATCCCGCTAGGCGTGCTCCATTCTTTGTGATGTAGTCAATATGTTCACGAAAGTTCAATTTTGAGTCAACTATAACACTCAAATCGTGCATACTCGAGACTTCACTAATTGTTAGGTTGTTAAAAAAATAACTAGCAGGTGTGGGATTACGCTTTCTTGAGAGATTCATGTAAAAACATTTAGTAGTATTTAGGAACATGTTGTTTTGGGCACACCAGTTGCTAATTTTGTCCAAGTCACGCTGCGACGACATAATATCTTCGTGATCGCGTTTTTTCCTGTACAAGTTGAGATCGTCCCGAAACATTTGATGGTATCTGGATTTTATTTCTGAGCATAAATCTTTAACAAACACAAGAAAAAATAAATGACGACGGAACCGTAAATGGTGCTGGTTTAATGCCTCTCACCTTGACTAGCTGGGACCTATTTTGAAGGTATGATTCACAATTTCACACCACCTGAGCAAGGAGCCGCAAATACCAGCATGACCCAGTTTCTGTATAAGCAAGCTATGGTTGACGACATTGGTTGGAGAAGTCTGTGTAAATAACATGGACTTCGTGCTTCCTTTCCAAGGCTCCAGAAATGTCGCTAACATAATCTACAAGATTCGATGTGGTAGATCTGCCAGACAGAAAACAGTGCTGACAGGAATCGAACTTCGGGATTTACTACTACAAAACTCTAATTTTAGTCTTAATTATTTATTAATAAATAAAGCATTGAAAATAAGTTATTCTGGTGGCTGTATGCGAGTTGAGTCAAGTTTTTCTTTCTTTAATGTTTTATCTTTCTAATTATGAAATTCCATAAAGATCCTCATTTACCTGTCTCTTGTAACCCGACCCGGGCGCCGTTCCCTCGCTGTCCAGAAGTAACCCGGTGTGACATCTCGCGGTCCGGTTACCGGCCGGGTTGGGTTACCGACTCACGCGCAGGGCGGCGGTGACATCGGTGACGGATGAGGAATAGACTCAAAGAGTATACAAATACTACTTTAGACAAAAGACGGTCCCGGACATGATGATATATTATATTACAGTATAATAAATTAGAAAAAACTGTTAACGTTTTGTTCGTGATAATTTAGAATACACAAAATAAATAGGAATTCTTCGCATAATTTCCGAAGTATAAAGTTTATTTAAAAAAAAACAAGTGACCATGTCGATAAGTTACCGTGATGGTAAGCGCAACGCCTTCTAAAGTCTTGTCTTTGTCTTATATTTGTTTGTGTTTGTGTTTTGAGCCTGTCACGCGAACACTTTAACAATTAAAAGACAAAAGATTTGCATAAACACGTCACTCGACGGAGTTCCACAAGTTCTGTTGATGTTCAACATTGTTCCAATTAGATACTCGCATAACTTCACAAGTAACTTCTCTGTATTAGGCAGTGGACAACGGTACCAGCTCGCTCGAACTAGCATGGATTAGCGACTTGCGACCTGACTGCGGACCTACTTGCAAATGATCGGCTTCCGCGCTAACGGAATGAGTAGCTATAGCTACCTATTGTAGAGACATTCATTGTAAATAATTTTTGTTACCTACTGCTTCATTATAAATATAGAATTTCTAGATAGATATATGTCTGTATTCGTTGAAGCTAATTATTGTAAAATACAAAAAATGCTTTCCTGATATTATCCGTAATATGATTAAATTTACAAAACACAGTTTGCATACGGCATTTCGATAGAGTTCCTTTCCTAATCCATTTATCAAGATTCAACAGCTGCTAATCACAAGTATTTTAGATTTCATAGAGGTATGTATCCACTTTTTATATATATTATAGTGATACAGCTGGATATACGTTTGTAGTTTGGATGACTTATTCCGCAGTCCCGGTGCCGCGCGCCGCAGGGGGCGGGCGGCGCCGGCGCCGGTCGCGGCGCGCATCTGTTATCAGCCCATAATCACCTCGTAATCGCCTCACTGGGCCTTTTACGGCAGCCACCGGGTGCCCACTCCAAGGAATCAGAGCATACCAGGCTCATCTGTCGCCTATTTACGACCTACTTAAACCGTTCCCGATCAACACTGCATTATTCTCGAGTCGTTATGTTGATCGAGGAGATAAGCTCTATGAAATATAGTCTTGTAAATTAATGAAAGCTCTAGCGAAACGTTACCAATGTATCAAACGTAATGGGTCGTTAAATATCGTACGAGGTGCTAAATCAATTTCTTAATAATCTTCAAGTAAGCCAAGTGAGTGCAATACAATGGCATCGACAATGGCCGATCGGAAGCGCAGCCACAGGTTAGGTGGTAGTGAGTACGCAGCTCGCGGCCGTTGCACGCCATGCGCCTGCGTTGCGCCGCGCCTGCGCCGTGGGAGCGCTGTAATTTTACTTTTATCTCGAGCTTTTTACCGCAAAAAGCTTGGAGCAGGTTGTGGCGGCGCGGGCTGCGCCCGGCTGCGGGCAGTGCGCGCCGGCCGCTCGCTCTCGTCCGACGTCTGCGCTTGCGCATGTCACACACTACCGCCACCCTATTGGCCGATTCAAAAACCGAACCGCCGAATTGTATCGCGAGTGGATACGACACGTGCGTGTGTGCAGTTTTTTCGGAGGGATTTGTGTGTATGTGCAGTGGTCGACAGTGAGTGGAAAACATGGATGTGTCGTGCAGTGTACTCATTTAAATGAGGGTGCAGCAGGGCTGCGCTGGCGGACGCCGCTCCTGCGGCGGATGACGAGATATATCTTGGTGCGTTGACCGGGAGCAGTTCGACGCCCCACGACCATTTGTGTTGCGAACGGTAACTATTCGATCACCATTATTTACCAATAGCGTAGCGTGCATAGCCATCGACGGTTCAAGGCCGATTTGCCGAAAGTGACTCGATCGGCAGTCACCTTTATTCATGTATTCGTCTCGATTCCAAGGTGAAGTCGTACCTACAGCCGCTGCGACGCACAGCTCGAGGAATCCACCCGTCAAACCAGGCTGACGCACGAACGAGCTACTTTAAATTTTTCGATCAGAGTCGAGGGTTCGCAGACTAAGGGTGGTTCACCTTGACGAAATTATGGTAAATCGAAAAGTATACTGAACTACGTTGTTTTATATTTATTTTCCACAAGATTTGTTATCTACAAGGGCGATGGGCGATATATATTGCCAGCTTCATTATTAAGAATTTCGAGCAAAGATTGCTCGAATTTCAGTCTCATTACCAAGACTTGTCATGTATGTACCATTTCCAATAAAACATCTACAAGAATTCTCAGCAGTTCGACAAGAATCCGTTAGCAGTAAGCTTGCTAAATCCTAATTGTTCTACAATACATGCCCCTGATTCTGCATCAGTCAATGCAAGTTCCTGCGACAGGCATGCAGGATAGATAGACTACAATACCTACACATCGCAGTACGCTTGTAATATATATTGTACCGATAAACTCCTCAACAATTCCTCAGCCGAGGAACTAATGTCTTCCACGAGCGCGCTGAATACAAAATGCGTTCTAATGATGGTGCAGCTCGTGTGTAAACAGTAAACCTATGCTGTAGCATAGGTTTATTGTTTTCTGGGAACAGGGTTGCCTTGTTTAATATGGATAACAGTAAATGCATATCGATTCATTAGAACGTATTTAATAGATAAAGTCAGTCAAATACATTGAAGAATGTAGAACTTTTTGATTCTCAAAGAAGTTTTTCGGTAAATCAAAGCTACGGATTTTGACATTATCTAAACTTTTTACAAATTATCAGAAATCCGTTGACATTTTCTTTATATGAAAGAATTTTTAGCTGCTATATCCCCACTGTGGCACATTTACCATGTGGTTGGATGTTGTTGTTGGCAGAGCTCATAATTCATCTTGCCACGGACTTGAGGTGCCACTCCTCTAGTGATAAATGTCTATAAACGCCTGTGGGTGGCAGGCCGGCTCTTAATACTTTGCAGCATAATATAACAAATAAATGCCTAGCGCTTTAACTGAAAAGTTGTTCCCGGCAGCGTCTACGTTCTCCGCGCCCCTACGGAGCAAGGTTTCAGCAGCAGTCTGCAGAGCTCATAAGTCATCCTGGCACGAGTGTTGCTACTCCCCTTCCGTTATTCCGCATGATGAATGCTTGTACACGCCCGTGGGTGGCAGCTCTAAATAGTTCTGCAACTAATAGAATAAGATGATTGGATGATAGATCGATAGATAAATTCGTACACCATACAAAAATATCAAAAATAAAGAAACAATATTAGAAGAAGTGTTATATGGATTCATTAGAAAACAAATGCCTGAATAGAAGTAAGTGACGGCATAACATGGATTACAAGGACAAGGAGTAGGCATCCCTCCCCCCAGCCCTTCTTCTTCTCTTCTAAAAGTCTCTTCCAAAGGTGAACTGAAGTGAGTACAACAGTAGTACTGGCTGGGCTTAATTATTACATACAGCTTTTCCTTTAATAATTCACCTGTTCTCAAGCTACTGTCAATCTAGAACAGAGATGCTAAGAGTAATCTATTCTATATTTATAATAAAGCAGTATGTAACGAAAAGTTACAAAGAAAGATAATTTAAAAAAGCAGCAAATGTAGATTAAAAAACTTCTTATTTATTTTTCATTGATTTATGAGTTACCTTGAAAGTTTCAGCCGGATAGCTAATCGGGAAATGCTCGAAATTTGAGTTGCAAGATTAAACCCGTAACGATAGACAGACAAATGTTTGTGAAAGAGAATAAATAAAAACATGGTAAAAAAATGGCTTCTATTACTTAAAATGCGCTACAGAACAAAAATATAACTTTAAAAACCTTGTCTGTCTGTTTGTCTGGATGTTTGTGCGCTCATCACGTAAAACTTCTGGAACGATTAAACTACATTTACCACTGTTGCATAAACCGTTGAATGATTAAACGTATGCCCACAAAACTTCACTTGTCCTTGCATATCTTGTTCTCCAAAAAACCGTCACTTACATCTATTCGAAATGAAATGAAATGAAATTTATTATTGTTACAGATGTAGGTAGAAGAAAGTTGGTAAAGATAATAAGTAAAGCTAAAGATCAGGCATTTGCTTTCTAATGAGTCCACATCAGGGCAGCAGCCCTACTCTATTAGTAATTTTGACTTAAACTCAGGTATACTTTTCATATCTCAATCCAATGAGATGAAAACCTTTTTGAGGCTGATGGAATTTTGATCTGATTTGGAATGTTGGTATTCTAGGTACATAGGGTACTGTAAGCCCAAATAAATTAACACGTGGGCAAAGAAACGAGCATAGCTAGTTTTTATATAAGCAATTCATATAGATTTTACTAATTTCAGTTTACGTTTTACTTTGGAAAAGTTATTAAGCTATCTTCTGCGGCTCCTAACATAAAACATTTTCAAACTAGTACATACCACGTAACTCTTCGCTATCCATGCAGATTCTTTCATTTACCTTCCTTTAAGTTAAACTGTATACTTTCATTTCTGTTTAAAATGTTACCATAAAGAGGCGCTTTGCGACGCTATGCGGCACGTGTCTGATGGGTGCTGAAGAGGGAACACTTTACGATTGCCATTAGACCTCTACGATCAGTAATCAGGGTTCTATGACGACCAATAATCATTGTACTACGATCAGTGATCAACTACCATCAGGAATGGGCAGCGCCTGTGCAGGGCCGAGGAGGAAGCGCGTTTGATTACAGGCGTTCGACACCCTAGATAATGCACTTTTTGTACGCCCGAGAAAGTGAACAAAAAGTGCGTAATGGTAGTGCTGGTAAATTGAAGATTGATAAACCGATCGCACAGTAGCCGGCGGCGCCGTCTAATGCTAGAGGATTAACAGCAATGTGGCCAGCTATGGTGTCAAAAAGAGATTTATGGAGAAAGTATTGAAGCTGACGCTTTTAGGAGTGAAACTGCTGCTAAAAGCCCGGATAAGAGAGCTTGATTCAATATTCATATCAAAAAAAGCTTTTCTTTAATCAAATTTTTAAACCTCTACAAATTAATACGATCGATCAACGCTCCATCACTTCCTAAACATTGGCATCCAAATGCGTCCGTTCCAATCATTAAAGTTATTGAAGTAAAGAGATTTTTTACATTCAGTTCTAATTGAGCGGCAACTTGCGTTATTTCCTATCGACCGGAACTAATTCTAACGTTCACAAATCGGTGTGTTGTCCGTCTAGAGGTATTAAAGCTCGCTGCACACGAACAAGTCTGTCAGATCAAATTACTGCTTGTCCGACTGTCTGATCGATATTTCGTGTTCTCGATTAGGAATTTACTTTAGAGATTATCTTTAATTGGGTATTAACTGTACAGAACAAGCTATACATGAACAAGACACCGTACATTACCATTAAGACCGCTAATTGTAGGTATACCTATCTACTCTGTTTATATTTTGTACCTTGCTTGTATTATTATATAGTGTATTTGTAAAGTATTGTATTGTATCATGAAATTTTTATTTTACACAAACCCATACTTAATTTAAAAGAAGTCAAACGAAAATATGTGCACAAGAGTTAGGTCAACATTGTAAGTTTTCAGATATTTGTTATTTATTAGATTTTAACAAAACAGTGACATACCAAATTACTACATGCAGGTAAACAACATAATTCACAGAGTCTTTGTCGTGAAATTATAAGATATGAGAAGGAGACAAAAACAAAACGTTAACATTTGAAATGCTATTAAATAATTTCAATATACGTTTAAATTCCAATTCATAAATACCTCCACATTATTATAGTCACCTACACCCTCATAGAAGACTTCTCTCTATCCGCAGCCAATCCGACAGGCGGTACTGATCGTGTACCCACAGCTTTACAGATTAACGAACCAAAAGTGCCAGCTCACGCAATCGGCCACATATGCGTGGAAATTTACCTTCAGTGGATGCTGTAGAGCTTATGATATTTCTTGCATAACTGGCCTTTGATGAGTTAGATACGGGCTCTGTCTGATTTTCTATGAATTTGTCTTGATACTTTTTGGCTCCGTTGAACTCGTATCTTCTATTTCTAGATGGTTATTAATCGGTTGGTTTTATTACTTCACAAAAGGAGATGCTTATAAATGTTCCGATGTATGTATGTATTTTTTATTATTATTTCTTATTTATGTCGACCAATTTCTCCTTCAATTGTGGACCGAAATAAAAAAAAATTTTTATGTTTAAAATGGTATACTCCCCAGGTGGTTCATGATAAATTGTTTCAAAATTGGTTGAGTAGTTTTTCGACAATAGTTTTTAGTAATTCCACTTGATTTTGTGTTTATATTTGCCTCATATATCTATGATTTCAAAACCGGTTTAAATGGTTGTTTTTTTAATTCAAAGGGGTAGATTTTCAGTGTAGGCCTATATAAACTTCATCAAAATTGATTCAGTAGTTTTTATTAGAAAATCTATTTGTTTTATAGTTTATGTTCTCTAATATCTTGGGATTTCTGAACCGAATTAGATGATTGTTTTTACTTGAAAAAGAAGACCTCTAAAGTGGTACTGTTTAAATTTCATCAATATTAGTTTAGTAGTTATAAACAAACTTTAATTTAATTCACTGTGTTGTTATGCTTGGGACTAGTTTGCACGTCAATTTTAATCGGGTTAATTCAAATAATAAACCGCCATCGATTTTAGGCTTATTTTATTGGTCTCGATGAGTTCTCAGGTCTTAAGTTGTACTGGTCGTGCGGAAAAGATTTCTTTAAAAAAGGATTTAAATATTTACAACTTATACATCCATTTCTACGATCCATTTGATTGTTTGTTTATGTTTCCTCATATCTACGATATGTGTAACCATTTTCATAAAGAGTTCCATTTCATTCCAGTGAAAACATAGACAATTTTTGTCAAAATTAATTCAGTTGGTTTATACGAGTATGTGAATTATTCATCCTTGGTTTTAATTTACCAACGCCTTGAATGATTTTAACTATTTTCTTTGGAATAATAATATTCCTTCCGATGTTTGCTTAGGCCACTCGAAATCAAGAAATAAATACAGATAAAGTTTTTGTAGATAATTACTCTAATAGATTATTAACTATTTTATATAGCACGTCTAGACGTTTAAGACATCATCTTTTTGAATAAGCTCAACAATGATGCCTAGGTTTGGCACCGCCTTCAAAAAACTCTTTTTTATCTCGTCTCTTCTATTGTATTTTTGCTATATTACTACATTGGTAATTTTGAAAAAGTGATATTGTTCTGGCTCAATTATAATTATTTTAATCTTTATAGTGGTTATTGGGATGTAAGGGAGCGATTACCATCATAATGTTCCAAGTCAACCTCACCTGCCCATGATGCATCCTGCCGAACAGCGAACGAGGCTCTGACGACCGACGGATAGCGGTATAACCATCAGGATAATGGCGTAGTTAAATCCCACAGGCCGGTGACGGGCAGCACCGTCACCGGTGCAAGAAACTACGCCCTGCGATCGCCAACCCGCATGCCCAGCGTGGCGACTATGGGCAAATACCTCTACAAATGATAATGAACACAAATAACAAACCACCTCTAGTTACCCGCAAACCTTGTTATTCCTGGCCAAGGTGGCGGTCACGGTGACGGCAGGGCGGGGGGTGCAAAGAATCACCTGGCTACGGTAGGCCGCCACCAACAAAAACTGACTTTGGCAACTTACAACGGACGAACGCTCAGGCTTGACGACCGTACATTCTGGGGTTATGCGAAGTCCGAAGAGAGGGCAAGGACACCATAACTCTAGAATCGGGGCATCTTATGTACTACCGGAAGGGTGACCAGCAATCCTAGGGTGGCGTAGGGTTCCTCGTTCATAAAGTCCTCGTTGGAAACGTTGTAGAGATCTCTAGTGTCGACCAGGGTAGCGTACCTTATAATTAGGCTGACTGAGAGGTCTCTACAGTCAGTACAGTAGGTTTAGTCTCTAGATATATCTGCAGAGGTGTTAGGTGGGCAGGTGGTGTTTTTTTTTTCTTCTTGATAATGTTTAATGTTGTGTGTTGTCAGAAATAAATGTATCTTCTTTCTTTCTTTTCTTTGTATAGACTTAAGGTCGTGCAGGTATACACACCGACATCGGCACACTCGGATGACTCAGTAGAAGAGTTGTATGAAGACATCTCTTCAGCACTTCACAAGCCCACGAAGACGGACTACAACGTTGTCATGAGGGATTTTAACGCTAAAGTGGGAGTACAGAACAGCAGCGAATCGAGGGTTGGTTGGGTTGGGTTGGGTTGGAAGCAGGAACCACTGGGGGCAAATGCTTGTCAACTTTTTAGAGAAAGAGGGTCTTTTCTTAATGAATTCATTCTATAAGAAGCAGCCCCAAAGGAAGTGGATGTGGCAGAGCCCCGATGGTGTGACGAAAAATGAGATTGACTTTATCATGATGGATAGAAGGCACATATTCAGAGATGCTGGAAAGATCCCGTCTAAACAAGTCTACGCAATGACCAAACCAGCTCTAAACCGTCGTGAGATCAAAACAGTTCCAACTCCATCTGGAAACCCGATTTGCTGATTTGGAAACCGCAAATGACGTTCACGAGGCCCTGGAACAAGTGGTAGGTATCCTAAGGAAAGAAGGGTCGAAGTTATGCCAGATGCAGCAAACTCTCGGCAGAGACTCTTCAGCTAATGGATGTGAGACGGGATGATGTACGGGCCACTTCGTCAGAGAAGCAGGCCCTCAATCATAATATCAGCAAGCTAGTGCGATGGAACCTCTAATGCTTCAACACACGCCGTATAGCCGCCCCACGCCGGCTAGCGGGCAAAATCGGGGGACCAAAGTTTTTGCCCAGCAATTGAGAAGGCCCCATCTGACGAAGCTAAAAACATCATGTGGCAATACCGTCACCTCACAGCCGGAGATCCTCGCCGAAATAGAGGACTACTATGGCTCTACGACTCGCATGCTCTACGACCCGAACCCAGCAATGAGGATTCCCGAGCTATATTGACCAGCCACTACACCGACGACCTGCCGGAAATCAACCTAGGCGAGATCGAGATAGTCCTCAAGCAGCTTAAAAATTGAAAAGCCCCAGGGGAAGACGGAGTTACTTCGGAACTTTTGAAAGCGGCAGGAAAACCTGTACTTCGAGAGTTCCAGAAGTTGTTTAACTCTGCTCTTTTCGATGAGAGAACTCTGAAGGCGTGGAACAGAAGCATGGTAGTTTTGATTTTCAAAAAAGGAGATAAAACGCTCCTTCTTGATGAGTTTCAGCCTCCAGAGCAGGCTGGGTTTCGAGGGAGTTACGGGACCATGGACCACATCCACACAGTGCGGTAGGTTATACAGAAGACTGAAGAGTATAAACAGCCCCTGTGTCTTGCTTTTGTGGACTATGAGAAAACTTTTGACTCTGTCTAAATCTGGGCTGTTCTCGAATCCCTGCAGCGATGCCAAGTAGACTGGCGATACGTCGAGGTGATGAGGTGTTTGTACGATGCCGCGACTATGTCCGTAGGTTCGTACATGTCCAGACTAAACCTATCCAGCTACGCAGGGGAGTGAGACCTTCGTTTCCCTGATGATATTGTCCTTATGGCGGAGTCGCTGCAGGATCTCGAGCAAATCCTGACCAACCTAGCCCACGCCTCTAGTCATGTCGATCTCGGGATGAACATGGATAAAACCAAGGTTATGTTTAACGATCTTATTACCCCGCAACCGATCGTCGTTAGCGGTGTCCCCCTTGAAATTGTTCAGAAATATGTTTACCTCGGGCAGACTAGCAATTGGGTAGGAACAACTTCGAAAGAGAAGCTGATAGGCGGATTCAGTTGGCATTTGGTAAACTACGTCAAGTCTTTTCATCGTCCATACCACAGTGCCTAAAGACGAAAGTCTTCTACGCGTGTGTTCTGCCAGTAATGACCCACGGAGCCGAAACGTGGGCACTCACGGTGGGACTGGTCCACAAATTTAAAGTCGCTCAGCGAGCTTTGGAGAGAGCTGTGCTCGGAGTTTCTCTAAAGGACAGAATCCAAAATGAGGAGATCTGCAGGAGAACTAAGGGAACCGACATAGCTCAAAGAATGAGCAAGTTGAAGTGGCAATCGGCTGGTCACATAGCTTAAAGAACCGACAACCGTTGCGGTAAATGGGTTCTAGAGTGGAGACCGCGTTTAGGCAAACGTAGTGTAGGGCGCCCGCCGGCCAGGTGGAGTGACGACTCGCAAAAGGAGGTCGGTAGCGACTGGATGAGGAAAGCCGAAGATCGGGCTCAGTGGCGTTCACAAGGAGAGGCCTACGTCCAGCAGTGGACGAATACGGGCTGATGATGAGTGGTTATTTGCAAAATTTTTTTTTTAATATTCACCAATAAAAGAAAATATTATCACTATGTTTATGCTCTTGATGTTTTTTGAGAGACTTGTTATTTCGTTTCCATGGCAACCACAGACCATTATGTGATGGCAACCGTTCCTTACAGTGAGTAATCAACATTTTCCAGTTTTCCCGTGGAAACTTACAATTTTCCAGGATAAAAAGTATTCTATGTTTTATTCCAGGGTATATCTCCATTCCAAATTTCATCAAAATCCGTCCAGCCGTTATCGCGTGAAAGCTCCCCAAACAAACAGACAACGTTTCACTTTTATATATTGGTACGGATGATTGGTTTATGAACTAGATGTTCCCCGCGGTTTCACCCTCAAAAATGGATTGATGATAACGATGATGATAAAACAGCGCTCTAATAAACATGCTAACATACAGAACACTTTCGCATTTATAGTTTATTAGTGTGATGTGCCCTTAGGGTTGACACCTGTCACGTTGACACATGTCACTTTGACACGTGTCTCTTTGACATATTCTATCACTTGGACATAGAATTGGCAAAATTGATGATGATGATGGATGATGAATGGACGATAATGATGATAATGAAAAGTACCCTATGTGTTAATCCAGGGTATAATGTATCTCCATTCCAATTTCACTCAAATCCGTTCAGCCGTTTGAACGTGAAGGAGTAACAAACCTACATACACGCACACACACAACACATACACACATGCATACAATCTTTCGCCTTTATAATATTAGAATGTCAGAGGCCCTTGGGAGGCTTGACAAACTCTGACATCAGAGGCCAGCACTACCTCATACGACAAACAAACAATATTACTATGTGGATCACATATTGTATTTTAGTTTTTAAATTGAGTAGTGTCACCGGTAATGAGTAAGTCAACGGCCAATACATAACATAAGCAGCTATTGAGAATTGTAGTGTCGTGGGGAAGAGAAATTCCTATAGCAATACTTGTAGTGCCAATCAGTAGTGTGATGGGTAAACGGGATAAATGGGTATTTGTATAGCCGCGTGGGACCAGCTTAATAACAGGTCCCCCCTGTTCACCCCACGGGCGCTGTGAGGACCAGCGAAGGGAGTTCACTCCTGTGTACGTTTCAACATCTACTGCGGTCACCAGCCGCCTGCGAAGTGAACACGGCTTACCCCCTGTTACGCGGGATGCCCAAGATCAGCTGTGGACTTCTTCGGGCTGATGATGTGATTGTATCTTTCCTTTTACAAACTACCTACTGTATTTCTTATATTGTTGATTATTTCAATAACTGAGAATTTGAAATTTGTAGAAAAGTGACTGAGTTTTTGTTTATAGAAGCCTGTTAAACTTCAAGAAGTCAATTTGTCCAATAATATGACATAGAATTAGAATTCTGTAGAACACAAGTAGAGACTATGTTTGAGTTTAAGTTTTAGTTATCTAAGGTTCTTACAAAATTTTATAAAAGTCGCCTAACTTTCTAGTAGTAGTTTTCTTCTTGAAAACGAACTACTCACTTACGTAGTATTTGTATACTCTTTGCTACTCACCTCCTAATTGCAACCAATGATGATGACAATCAATGCGACGCCTGCATTTGCGAATAAAACCGACCAAAACTGTAAAAGTTTCAATGAGAACGAGTCTCACGAAGGCTCTAATAACAGTTCTGACATTCAACTCGATGTTGCTATTAAGGCAGTCTTCTTCGCTAGCAACAGTAGGGCATTCCAATTAAGTCCCAATGAGTCGAGTCTGCGCCGGAGCAATAGTTTAATTCGTGAAGCTTCTTGGTGGTTAATTGGTCAGCAGGTTTGTGATGATAATTGCGTGCCAATCATAGTGAAGGGAATTGCTTTAAAAGATTTCTGCACATTTTAACGCACCTATTGAATTGGTTTCATCGAGTCGTGCCATTGTTTCGTTTTGATGACATTTGATTATGAAAAATAAAGTAACTCTTTTATTTATTCCATAGATAATAAAGAGTTGATTTGGTTATCTCGAGTTGAGCTCTCTATGTATTTCATTTTAACCTCTGGGTTTTACAACTTCCAAAATAGATTGCGAAGTTTCAAATAAACCTAACATCTATAATGACTGGCATAATTATGATGTCCAGCTGCTTCCTATCTTATTTTTCATTTATTAATTATTATTATTAATACCATTTATTATTCTCTCTTCGATGTTGCTTTTTTTATAATTACCAAAAAGGAGGATGCCAGCTTTCGGCTTCCAAGACTTTTAAATGTTAAATGCCGCGGACACGAAATCTATCTACATTATTGACTATTTAAAATAATTTAATTCATTCTTATTAAAACAATAACATTCTGGAACTGTTATTAAAATAAAAACAATTAATATGAATATAAATGACCGGAAATAGCTGTGCAAGACTTTTAAAAGTTAAATGCTGCAGACACGAAATCTATCCACATTATTAACCATATAAATTAATGTAATTAATTCTTAGTAAAATAATAACTTTGGGAAACAGTTATGAAAAAAATAAGAATTAAAATGAATAGAAATGACCGGAAATTGCTGTGAATTGTTACTAATTACGAATTATAGTGTTGACACCATAACTCGTAATTAGAGCAAATAAACTATTAATAAATCGATAAACAAAATCAATAAAAAAAAACTACAGGCCATCTTAGTTTATTCTAATAGGAATCATTTCAGTATATTATTTTAGGATATTAGAAATAAACAACAATAAACGCATTCGTTTTTTTTTTTTTATTTTTTTTTTTTGTGGTTTAAGTACCAAGCTCATGACAAGAGCGGAGAAGGCCCAAGGTTCGATTCTCAGATTGAATACCTAAGTGCCTACTACTATAGCAGGTATAGGTAGGTAATAATACTTTATAAATGATATTAAACATGATCGTAAAGTGTAGGTACCTACATAATATATCAGTTTTATATTAGATTTCAATAATTATCTTGGCTATATTATTCCTTTGACCATAGACCGTGTCATAATGTAATGTAATGTAAAAGTCACATAACCACAAAAGTTAACTTTATTTCCTCATAACTTATTTTTGAAAAGTTCCCAGAAAAAACTAATAACACACAAAAGCTTTAAACATAATGCTTTAAGAATAAAAATATTATTCAGTTGTGTCCGCGATAATTTTACATCGAGCCTAAGTCACTTTGGAGATCTGGCATAGTCCTTTCAAAAATGGTTGAAAAGTCAAAAATGGTTAAAAAGTCTCTAGTACCGGCGTAGTTACGTAACATGGTGAAGTCACGTGAAAAGGTGCAAGGTCGGCGCACGCGCAGGTGTCCTGAACCTGACGAGTGACGCTCGCCCACCAGCTACGAAGCTACAAATCGTTGCTTGGAGAAGTTTAGCCACAGGAACATTAAACATTATAACTGTAAACGACGTATCACCTCCTTGAAGGAGACTTGTCAGTTTTCAAAAAAGAAAGTAGGAATTGGTTTATAAAAGTCAGATGACAAAATATTAAAAAAAAAAAAAAAAAACTTTTTATTGATTTAATTTGAAAAAGGATACGCTCGTACAAACATTTTGTCCGTCCTTATCTAATATTATCTAAGTATTTTTTAGGAGATCTTTAGAATTTCTTTAACTTTCATTACTAATTTTAAAAGACCTTACTGTGGTCTTAGCAGTAAGATAATCCATACGAATATATAAAAGTGAAACGTTGTCTGTTTGTTTGTTTGTTTGGGGAGCTTTCATGCGATAACGGCTGGACGGATTTTGATGAAATTTGGAATGGAGATAGCTTATACCCTGGAATAAAACATAGCATACTTTTATCCCAGAAAATTGTAAGTTTCTACGGGAAAACTGAAAAAACTGGAATAATGTTGATTACTCGCTGTAAGAAACGGTTGCCATGGAAACGAATTAACAAGTATATAAAAAAACAATAAGAGTGGTGCTATAACTACTTTTGCATTAGTTTTTAATATCCTCGAAGAACATAGGAGGTTTTTTTCGCGATAGCCGGTAGTCCGCGCGGACGAAGTCGCGGGCGGGAAAACTAGTTATTTATATAAGTAAGTGCACTAGCTTATTTGTATATAAAAAACTTGTAATGGATTTTTAACCAATGATTTGAGTTAAAACGCCCACACCACTCCTCGACCACACGGACATAGTGAGAAGACTCGAAAGAACAAAACCGTTCGAGTTAGTTTAGTGTTATTGTATTAGTAAAATGTGGTTCAAATGCTACGTATAAAGAACACATGAACAAAGTGTCTTCGCCTTAATAGAGACTGTAAGAAAAGTGTTATTGGACACATTCTTAGTTATATTCAATCTAACAGTTTAAGTTAAATTTAAATTACTTATTAGCCTAAATGATGGCTAGATTGTAATATAAATAGAGTACATACTTAAAATGTACTCTAGAAAAAAGAAAAAATTTTTTTTTTGTTAACATTAATAAATCATTTTCATTTTTTCATTTTTTCATCTATACTTATAATAAAGCAATAAGAACGAAAAAGTGGGGTAGGGTGTACTAAAACTACTGGACCAAATGCGATGCAGTTTTTACTGTTGGATAGCTTAGGGTTTGACTTAAAAATGGGAGTTCTTGGTATCTCAATCCCATGATTAGATGCCGTGCAATCGATAAAAACTATTTGACAGCCGAAGGAATTTCGATCAAGTTTTGGTATATTGGAGCACACGAGTACATTTAATGTAGCGAAATGACCACGAACATGTGTGAAGTCGCGGGCACAGCTAATTTTCACAATATTTGAATGACTCGACGGTCGACAGATAAAAAGAAATCGTTGCTGCCGGTCGTGACCAGTTTTTGTGATCGGCGTGAATTAACAATGATGAAAATTGCCTGAGACTGAGACGTATCTATATGTACATGCCGTGGTGATATCGTAAAATTGATAATATCTTGAACTGGTTGGCCACATCATGAAACATATTTCTTGAGTTTCTGAAAGGACATGACATATTGAAATTAGGAACAGTTAAGTCAAAAGACTTATGTACTTAAGTAATGAAAATCTACCTACACGCTTGAATTTGCTGCTTGTTATTGTACTGCAGTGTGCCAGGTTATTCATTGTTTTTGATTCTTGAGTGGAATCCAGGGTTAACAATTTGAAAAAAATAAATGGTTATGAACAAGGTTGAATAGTACGACTCAAGACTCATTTCATCGAAGCCTTGCGTTACAAATTAGAAATTCTTCTTTACCTAATAATGGCTCACTGTTCTAATTTTACTGAGGTTATTATGCCACATCCCTGATACCTCCCTGCCACGCACCGTGTGTGCCGACACACGCCGCTAATGCGTCGACAAACGAACTTTCGGGCGCACACAAATAGGCGTCCTTTCCAGCCACACGGCCAGTTTGTAGAGCACACGTATTGTTGACGCTCCGCGCACTCGACGACAAACCAGCCGAAAAGGCTTGTGGCGTAATTGGATGAGAACTTAATTTACCTATGTTTATTTTTTTATTTAAATAGGCTTTCTTTTGACCGCTTTCCAGTCTCTCGTGTTTTGGTTAACATTTTAATTGTTTGTTTGGTTATATAAGGTAACTAGCCAAAGAGTGTTTAGGAGATTATATTAATTGATTGCTAGCTTTCTTTGATCGAAGATTTATAGTTTATAATCAGAAGGTAGCTTATATGTATATTGGTAACAAATATTGTATTAAATGCGGGCGTTACCTCGTGGCCTAACTAGGCAGCCTAACTGATTAGGCCACGAGGAAATGCGAATAACTTAATAACGTTCTAGTTTAGAAATTTTACAAAACATTGAACTTTCCATGCTAATATAATTAAACAACTTCTTTGCATAATAATTACATCACATATCACATAATTATATAAAAAACTCTAAACATTGAAATAATAACAAATTAAATTAAGTAACAATAGTAATAATAATGCAATCTCAATTGCTGTACGAAATCCAAATCCAGCCTCAAAGTTTTAGTCTCTTCCTTCGTTAGTTTTCCATATTTATCTATTACTAGCTGCGCCCCCTAGTTTTGCCCGAGCGCAATCTTTACCACTCCGTTCACCTCCTTAAGGATTAATTTTCAAATAAACTTCTTTGTGGCTCCCGATACTCAAGGAATATTTCCTCAGAATTTCAAACCTCTAGGTCCACCGGCTTATACCGGTGCGTTGTCTTTCAGTCAGATAATCAGTATGACTCGGTACTGTTTTATGGTTTAGAGAAGATGGATCAATATTAGTAGTTTGTTATTTGTGTTCTTAAAGTTTATCAAGACGGGTAATTATTAATATTTCGAATCTCCACTTTAAATTATTCAAATGTTCTGTCATAATTGCTTAGGTAATGTTGAGGTTTTCTTCTGATTTTTCTATCGCTTTCTTCTTGAGCAGCGGGTTCCTGCCGATCTTCTCAGCCTCGGAGACGGTGTCGGGCAACTCGCACTTGGCCGTTTCTGGCATCAGCAGCGTCAGCGCTCCCGACAGCAGCGACAGCACACCAAACAAGAATGTCGGCAGACCAGACCACACGGACAGCTGAAAAACGGGGAAAATGGTTATCAGGCAAAAATATAAAGGGGAAATAATAATGGCTCTAATTTTAATTGTCTCATAGAAATGGAAGTTGAATGAGTCATCACTCATCAATCTTCCTCAAGTATTTTTTGTGTCTCAATCCTCTAAATTGAGGATACTATATAATAACAAAAAGAAGCGGCAGAAAAGACAAGCGTAGGTGTGAGCAGAACTTCTCAATTTTTTTTATAACATACGTAGTATTTTAAGCAACCACGTGTTCCAACTTCGTCCATTTTGTCTCTTAACAAGAGGTTTTTAAAACGAAGAATTTTGATAAATAGTTCAAGAACGGTTGTTTAAAACATAGCACATAGCTTACTTAGAGATGCAAGTGTACATGAAGAACAGCTGCGACTTGTACGACATGTATGTACATACCAGCAGAGGCGTCTGCGGAGCCACCAATGAGCCCACGCGGCCGACGGCGGAGCAGATGGCGTGCATGGAGTTGCGCGTATACGTGGGGAACAGCTCAGAAGTGTACATGTACACGATGTTATATGAGAATGTGGCCAGCATCTCGAACGCCATGAACAGGGTCAGCCCTACCCAGGCGTAACCTGCCATTCAAAACAATAAAATAAATTTAAATAATTACCTAGACCCAAACTAGGATACGTTATAGTATTGGTAGACCGGGTAAACATACATAGATACGAATATTACATCCATGACTCAAAAACAAACCTTTCTACTCATCACACAAATGTTTCAACCTTGTGGGTTCGAGCCCGCGGCCATTGGTCGACTTCGCAGTCAGGGTCTCAAACCACTGGACCAACCGATCGTCAAGCAATCGATTATTCATTTATGATGACTTTTGATTGAAATAAGCACAGTACATAAAATAATTGTACCTTCATAATTAAAGATGCATAAACAATGGCAAACGTTCAATATTTCATTTAAATTGGCTTCAGGTTATTGCCATAGGTTTTAATGAACTCACCTTTTGGTACGAATGGTTGTGATATACAGAAGATTCCCCCAATACAGAATGAGAAGAACAATGGAAGTCTTCTCTTGTACTTTGACAGCGCCAACCAATAGAAAACATTCGCTGGAATATCCATCAGCATCAGCAACGCAAAGTTGATGTACTTGTTCCCGTCGATGAACACCGAGCTGATCATCATCCCGTAGTTGATCAGCGTGATGGTGAACCACCACACCATGCACACCAGAAACCTCTCCATCATAATCTTCGATTTGAATGTCTTCAGCAACACCTTTTTGTCACTTAAATCGTTCTTGGTCTCTTCGTCAATGTAGTCCAGCTTGTTTAGCATAGACTTATCGATTTCCACATTGTTTCGTTTAGCTATTTTTTTAATCAGTTTGATAACTTGGTCTCTTTTCCCTTTGCTGTAAAGCCACCTGATGCTTTCGTCTAGGAAGAATGAGTAGGCGACGATGAGGAGCGTAGGCGCGTATATGACCCTAAGGAAATGTCTCCAGTAGGGGACGGCCCAGGCTATGAAGGGCATGACGATAAGTCCGGCTGTGTAGCAGTTCAAGAGAATCATTTGGAAGAGGACGGTGCGTTTTTTTTCTATGATTTCTATACCTGAAAGCGAAAGAGATTACATTGAATATGGTGATTGAACTAACCAAATTGTTAAAAACCTCACTTAAGAAGCACATACATGTGTAGACATGCGATCAAGACTACCCCTCCAAACGTCACCAAACATGTTTTGAACATTCTGGCTTAGTTACTAAGAAAATATTATCAACAGAGGCACAATTTCCTTACTCAACATAAACATCGGCGACAGCGCGTCTCCAATGGCAGCCTCCAGACCTTCCAGTGCGACGTAGGCCCAGAAAGAAGACGCAAAGCTCTTCGTGAGGCCAAGCACGGCACCCAGGCTGCCGGCAATCACAGCTGCAGTCTTGCGGCCAAATCTACAAGTGGGAGAAGGAAATCAGAGAAGTAGTAGAAGAAGCCCTTTCTATATCTGTTGCACACAACTGAAGCAGAGTCCGAGTTTGTGTGTATATATTTTGTTGACTGTGCAGGCCAGCACGGAAACTTCGTGGGGATGTATTCACCTAAACAAAGTTTTTCTTTTACTTAGGATTTTGCAATAGCCAGAGTTTCAATAACAAGTTTGATTTGAAGAAAAAAACAAAACCACAATAATAAATAAGTCATTTACCTTATGAGAACAATCTGCTATTCAAGACCCATCAACAAGGTAACCAGAAAGACGACGACGCGACGCGACGCCGCAAGTTTCTGATTGGACGGCATTTATTCAAGTTTGCCTATAATTGCCCAGCTTCGCACAAAAAGCCGCAGTAGACAAAAAGACTTAGTGCTAATCATTAAAAGGCGTTCATTAGTCGTATAGATATTAATGATTAACTGGCAGCTATGTGTTCATCAGGCAGCTGATTAAATATTTATAGCGCTAATTAGTTAAATTGTTTAGGGTTTATTTGTTTTTTGTTTAATGACTTTAACTGTACGTTACATAAGAGTCTCCGACACAATATAAAATCTAGCAGGCGTACAGTTGAAGTTGTTTATTTAACAAGTTAAATGAGAAAGATATTTGATGATGCGGCTGTGACTATGGCTGTACAAGTTACTATCGCTAAAGTGAATTGATGGTTTTATTTAAACAGTTTGAGATGTTCCCTTTTCAATTATGGTTATCTTTTTAACCCCTTTTTGAGTTCAGTTCGGTGTTATATGTTTAAGATGTGCGTGTACTTATGTATCCGTAAGTCTGTCTTTGACATCATCAAAAATGATCATGAATCAGGGGTCTAAAACTTATGAAGTTTGATGTTTGTGTAAGTTTCTTCAACAAAAAAGCTAATTTTATTCAAAAAAATACATGGTGACTTAACCTGCAGATTATTTAAAAAACAACTACATAGCATCACCTATCTAACACGGTATATTTTTTTAGTAGTAACAAAGTAACAAACTATGCGACATTAAACAAAATTTCGGAGAATTTATAAAATGCGTCATGTTGGTTTGTTTGATTAAATCATTTAATAAAACAATAAATACAGTTGCCCAGGTGTTCATCATAGCCATAAGTCACAATTGGCCAGAGATTTTCAAATGAATTTTAGTTTTGAGAATAGCTTTTTTATGTATGGGGGCACATGAAAAGCCTCGTCTACAGTGAATACCCTGTGCCGAATATTGAGGATCTTCGAGCTCGCATAATAAATGCAGCAAATGAAATAAGAAACTCGTTGTCTAGTAGCGTAGTAAAAAACCAATAGAGACTGCATCTCTGTATCCAAAATATGGGCTCACGTTTTGAAAACCAATTATAATTATGTATGCAATAAGTATAACTACATAGAAAAAAAACTATACCAATATTATCGTCAAACGTATAATTAAGTTAAACTTAATTAATAATCGACAAAAAGTACCTTTTAATTTAAACCATTGTAAGTTTATACTTACAATGGTATAAATTAAAAGGTACCTTTTCTACTACTACTACTACTACTACTTTTTACTAGGTTTTTTTTTCTATGTACTTATACTATACTATACTACTACTAAACTACTATACTATACTACTATACTATATTTTATGTACTTATGCATAAAAAAACTATTCAGAAAATACCTCAAAACTAAAATTCTTCTGAAAATCTGTGGGGTGGTGGTCAATCCCAAACGAATGGACCGATTTTGATGCGGTTTTTTCTGTTTGTAAGCTGATGTGATCGATATGGTTCTTAGCTATAGGGGGGAGAAGGGAGGTGAGAAAAGAAGGGTGATAATCGTAGCTTCCAAGCGAATGGACCGATTTAGCTGTGTTTTTTTAATGTTTGAAAGCTGGAGTAAACGAGATGGTTTTTAGCTATATTTTGAGTTGAGAAAAGGGGAAGTGTGTATGACAGCTTCCAAATGAATGCTGCGGTTTTTTATGTTTCAAAGCTGAGGTACACGAGATGGTTCTTAGCTATAATGAGAGGGAGGGCGGGGGGAAGGAGTGAGGATCGTAGCTCCCAAACGAATGGACCCATTTTGATGCGATTTTTATGTTTGAAAAATGATGTGATCGAGATACTTCTTAGCCATAATGGGGAGTGGGGGCCGGGGATTATATAATTTTTTAATTTGTTCTTGTTGAAAAATATAATTAATCCAATAGCAAAATGCGTCAAAAACAATACTTATGGAAGAAACTATTCAACCCAAAACTCAACCCTATGGTACACTGTGCAGAATGCAAGTGAGAACTCGCATTCTGCCTCAAACGGGGAGATGAAAACTGCTGATGTTCAGTCTTCATCTAAGCCCGTTGGTCGAATGACATCAATAAGTACACTGGTCATGATACATGCACAGGAACCGAACATAATGGCGTGAGAGTAAGGAGACCTATAATACCCAACAGTGGATGGATACGCGGTGAGTAGACAAATGTAACGGTACCTGTCGGAGATCTGTCCTTGTAAGAGTTGTCCCAGCATGTTCCCGAAGCTGTGCGCAGTGCCCACTAGAGCCAGCTTCCACTCCTCGCTGCCCAGATCAAACTGAAAGAAGAAAAATATTTGCAAACGAAACGATTTCAAATGGGTTGGCATTAGAACGCATGGTGCACATTACAATTACAAGAATGACTGCCTCTTTTCTTTGTGAATAGAAACAACTTCAATGTGAATAGAACAAACTTCAATGATAATAATATTAGGAATTTCTATTAGGCGTGTCTTTTTTTGACTTTCATAGCGACATGGAAAGTATTTTACTGCGCGTGATGAAATTCTTGAGCCACTCAATCCTTAAATCTACCTTTTCGTTATTTAATTCCAAATGGAAAGAGGAAGGAATCAAAATCCAGTTTGCTACGTATTGGACAAGCAGCTTTTTGGCTTAAGCTGCAAAGCATTCATAATAACACAATCGAAAGTGCTAAAAAACCCGACTGCAAACAAAACAAAGGGGCAAAATGTAAGTGACAATGGTTGCTAACCAACTTTAAATCGCTATAGATCTTAAATGGTAATTCGAAATGAAAAATGATAAAAGAAACCTAAATATGTTTTTCAAATACCTATTCAATGATACTCCATTTAACATAGTTCGTTGCATTGACCCTATTATATTTCGTTGACTATAATGTTTTTCTCAATTATAATATGACTAGCTTTCGCCCGCGACTTCGTCCGCGCGGACTACAGTTTATCGCGAAAAAAAGCATCCTATGTTCTTCTAGGATCTTAAAAACCAATGCAAAAGTAGGCATTCCACCCGCGCTCTCTGGATGTTTTTTGACAGACTTCTTATTTCGTTTCCATGGCAACCGTTCGTTTCAGCGAGTAATTAACATTTTATAATTTTCCCGTGGAAACTTTCCATTTTCCAGGATAAAAAGTATTCTATGTTTTATCCCAGGATATAAGCTATCTCCATTCGAAATTTTATCAAAAACCGTCCAGCCGATATCGCGTTAAAACTCTCTAAACAAACAAACAAACAAACAGACAACGTTTCACTTTTATGTATTGGTATGGATGTCTGGTTATCTCCATATTGAATTTTGATTGCTGACGTGTCTTTGGTGGCACTCGCAAGATTAAGACAAATTTTGACTGACGTAACAATCATCAAAATCAGCCCACGGGTTTGGTCTTTAAAGCGCCACAAAGGAACAAATATACATACATAGACCAATAAACGCAATACCCTCCGCGCAGTCGGGTAAAATAAAATTACATTCCCAACTTTACGCCTACTCTAGCGTTTAGAAAGCTACATCAAAATATCAGGACATTATTAATATTTCTTAAGAAAACACACGTACCGTCAAGAGTTTCCGCTTGCCCGCCGCATTCGCTGCGGAGGTCACCTCCGCTACGCCGCCTCTACCATCAACATTCTAACTACAAACTAGTTTGAAGTACCATCAACTCGCAAGAACCGTGTTGTATCGAGCGTACGCTTTTATGAAGGAAATGAAAACATCGTTAGTGTTGTAACTTGCAACATGTTATATATGATTCTGTAGCTTGC
This sequence comes from Alsophila aescularia, assembly GCA_946251855.1. Taxonomy (NCBI): domain Eukaryota; kingdom Metazoa; phylum Arthropoda; class Insecta; order Lepidoptera; family Geometridae; genus Alsophila; species Alsophila aescularia. The sequence continues at coordinate 29,650,144 of OX276382.1, forward strand.
ACCCTTCGTGTATGTAAGCCAAGCTGAGGGCGAGAGCTAGTCAGTTAGTAGAGTAAAGACAGATGGAATAACACATTAGGATACTTCATCACAAAGAACCACGCGAGTACCGCGGCTGCCGCGGGCACAGCTAGTACTTAAATAAAAAGTCTATCTAGGCAATATAAACTTACATTTTACTTTTTATATAATTTTTAAAATCAATATCTTTGATTAAAATTATAATTCAGGACAATCTTAATTAATTTTGCAGTCAAATCATTCAAACAACTTTTCAAACTACAGATTTTCACTTCCCATCAATAATTAATTGATTTCTTCTATTTATCTTAACACAGCATGACATTAGAATTTGTAGATCGATAGTGGTTTATACAATCCGAGTGACCGCACACTATAGTGTGACGGGCATACGCGTGCACATGCTGTGCGGACGACCTGGCGGCGGCGCAAGCGCTCGTGATGTCTTCTACTGGCCAGGTCTACCGGTCATTTGGGCATGTCGGTTAAGGATTAAGATGATTTCGGCTCTTACCTTGTTTACTATTAAATAAACTAAGCTTTACAAGCTGACCAAGTAGGTACTCAGCTGGTAGTGGCTGTACACTTCTTTATGGTGGGTGAAGTGCACCTAGATGTGAGATACCCACCTCTGCGACGAAGCTGTCTGGTACCTCGTAGACCCACTCGTTACAGTCCAGCAGTGTGCTAGCGTTGAATCGGCGGCAGGTGGAGTCCAGAGGCGGATGGTATTGAAGTTCCTTCACGTCCTCAGTGGACTTTATCCAGGGCGCCAGGAACGGTGTGCTGTCGTTGTCGCACGAAGGGATCTTACATCTGCGGAAAAGCACGCAGAAAAGTTTTAAAATAAGATGCATGGAAATGCTTCGTTTTTCCATTTGAAGCAATCTATTCAATCAATTCAAACAGGTAAAGATTGACTGTTATTATGATTTAAGTACTATATTTAAGCTAAGTTCGTGTTAAACTTTAACATGATTAAAATGTGAAAGGTTGCTGTTGCTGCAACAATGTAGTAAATGGTTCGTAGGTATGATGGATGCATGTTTCATGATAACTGGTACGAGATGGCACGAGATGGCATTTTGTAAATACTTAGGTGAGACGAGAGGAGAGGAGAGAAAAGAAAAGTCTAAGTATTCGTTAATTTTGATTCAATCGAGAAGTTTATTAAGGAATATATATTATGGCTTTCCTAGCATTTATTACATCAATTGTAATCTTTTCTGTTTTGTCTCAAGTCTCTAAAGAGTTAGACCATAAAGAGCGAGTACTAGTTCCTTCAACGATCAGACCAAACACTAAGAATTGAATTAAGAACCAAAATAAGTTCATACTAATGGATCGACAAGTACTCGCTTTCGTTATTTTCTGTATGTGAGAGAAGTGGTCTTCCAATTGATGATATATTATCTAAAATGGACTTGGAATCATCCTAAACTTTGCAACTCAGCATACAATATGAAGTACCTACGGATAGTTTATGTATATATCTATGGTGACGTATACCAAAATAATGTCATCATGGAGATTCTTGGAGGTTTCCAAAAATGACTAGGACTTTGTCCAGATGGAAAAAAGTTACTTTCAACTCAGTTCCGACAGATCGGCTACAGACCCGATGTCCGCGACAGTGAACTTCTTGTCATTATTGTAATAGTGAGTGTGTCATCGCAGTAACCATTTGGACCTTCCCGGAAGTATCCAGTACCTTTGGAAAGGCTTCGTCGCGGACATGGGTGTTCCAAACAGTCCAACACTGACCTGTAACCAACATCCTCGACAGCAAACACGTAGTTGACGTTATACATGGAGTTGGTGGCATACACCAGGGAGAGCATCATCATTGTCACCACCTGGTGCTTGCCAAAAGCACCTAGTTTGCCCAGGACTTCGTCCAGGTGAAAGGTCTTGCCATCGTTGTTTAGTTCCGACATAGTTCACTTATGAACTTTTTTTAACTCTAGGCGAATAATTAGGCACTTCACAATCTATGAGCAGCTTTGAATCTATTAGGAAATATAGAGTCTATTATGCACTTGTAGTTTAGATCCTCAACAGAATTACTAATGAAATTATATGATATATAATGATATTTTAGTTGTTTGTCTAGGTTGTTTCGACAATAAACTATTCAATCACACGATGTAATTCTATCGATGCGATCAGGTTTGTTTTCTCCCACTATTATAATTAAAAAAAAAAACACAATTAGCTAAACTCATTAATGTTATTATTATCTATCGCACATCACACTATTGTACTAGGTGCAAGTCCAGAAGGTACTATAATATATTTAACAGTTAGACAAGGGAACTCACTGATACTTGTTACTCGTTTGCTACTCACTGATTTTGTATAATGAAATTAATTTAATAATCACGTTGAACAACCACTTGCTCACAGAGGTATTATTTAAATATCTATTTTATATTAATAAAAAACAAATAGATTAATTTTCTGCTAAAAAGTTGTCAAGTTTTGAATAGAGAACCGCTCAGAAATATGTTGGAAACTTTTTTATAATGATACTTTGATTTTATTTTTATTTTTCGTATGTTTTATCAAGTAGTGGTTCCTTGAAGTATGATCCGACTGTGACAGATGTCTGCCACTGCTCACTCGAGCTCACGCGACAAGCAAACATCTTGCAAACACATTTAAATATTTAATTTAATGCAGTGATAAAAACGTGCTATGTTAATTATTGTAAGTAGCTAATATATCAATTGTTTTTTTTTAGTAGCCTTCTTTGAACTCTGCCCGTGTTCTTATATGAAGGATATTTTTTCAAATGCTGAACAAAACGCCTCATCTGCCAAAGTTATACTGCTATAATTATGTGCTGCATTATCTCTCTGCAGAGTTGGTATAATTATCATTATTTTGCCTTTAAGAGGTCCTGGCTTAACAAAATAATGATGATTGTTTCCTTGCACATTACATTCTTGAACTGATTCGTTCTTGCTTTTCCAAACTTTATTATATCACTGTTTGGCATCAGACATCTGTTTGTTTGAGATCTAGGGCTCCTATTTTCCAATCCAACACTCATTGTATCATTGTTTCTACTCATTGTATCACACTAACACTATTTCACAGTGTTCACTATTATCAATTAACACTAAACATGACTAGGATTCTATAAGGTAGGTATTTTAAGTATATGATATGTAGGCCTTGCCATCTGGTACACGAATTGTAAGGCCACCGCTGGGCACTGAATGAGCAGATCTATACAATCTCATAAGTGAAAGATTAGCGTGAGATTTTAGGATGACACTCCTTCACTATGCTATGTACTCGTATATAGATTGCTAGTGTTGGATAATATCCTTTCAACTTCAATATTTGAAATAAATGGTGGAACCTTTTTCGAGTTCTAATATACTTACCGTACCTATTTTAATAACAGAAAATTGGAGGTACCTATCACGTCAATGGATCGCCACCAACATTATTCTCTGTCTGTGCCTCAGAAAATATGTGTGTTTATTTTAGTCTTGAAATTAAACTTTAAGATGTTCATAATGATGGAGTTGTGGCGAGTGCAAATGCTCTTAAAATTTTAATTTTGTCGTTGAAAGTTTTCTGTTTGTTGGAAGTTGTATATAAGGCTTGAACGAAGGTAGAGAAAGTATTGCACAGATAGTAGAGCTTTCTAAAACTCAGCTGGTTATTGCTTTTCTGGCGAGATCAGATGCCAGCCATTTTAAAATTGTAAAACTAATAATTTAATATGGTTTATTGATGAACTGCACATTCTGAGACCCACGATCTTTACAAAAGTGGATATAGCATATATTTTAAATTGGTTTATTTTGTACAAGTTTTGTGAAGTACATTCAAGCATTTCCTTAGTTTGGTTAAACGCTTGACTCTTTACAAACAAACAGGATCGAGAAAATTTATATAATACTAATGAACGATACGAAACTAAATAATTTGCATAGATATATACAAATTGTTTCTTTGAATACTTATCTATAGTTAAATTCCAACAGGCGTTGCGATGGCATTTGCGGCATTGTTTTTGTTCATTTTAGATTTTACTCTCTCACTGGAGCTAATTCTTAACACATAATCAGGAAACAGCACAAGTTGTAGGAGAATCGTTTATTCTAATCTTAGCTCTATTGGAGACATGATTCCAGGTCAGGTTCATTTGACTAATCCTTAACATGCACTTTATTTTATAACTGTAATAGGTGTAACAACAAGTGGTCATTTCCAGAAATAGTCCTATCCAGAAGATGACATATTAAGAAGTGGTCACAGACCATCTAAACGATTTTATTTATGTTATGGCCAAAATAAGTGATTTAAGTAGATCAACGGTATCTGTATCTGTATTTCATTTAATTGTAATTAGTGAAGCCTCTAACCACAATATATATATATATTAGTTCTATAACGTAATTATCAAAAAGTACAGAAGGTATATACAGTAGTACCTATGTTGTACTCGATGCGAGAGCACACGTACCTCACCACGGCACTAACACTGTTATCAGTTGAAGGCCGCTAATGAAGAGGTCCAGTCGTCGTCATTACGCAGATTGCAGCAATAATGCGCCGCTGATGATTACCTGATGGATATGCTCGTAATCACGGACAGCTGTGTCGTAAAGCCATAACTAATTATGCAGGTGAAATTATATCGACTAAGATATCTTGTCTCACTCCCCTGGGCTGTTGGATATGTTGGCGTAGAGTAAAAAAACTCAGAATATTTTCCTCACTAATTGATGCAACGAAAACGCCATTGTGCAAACGAATTAAAACCTTGCATATAAAATAGTATAAATATATATAACTTATAGATATTTGAACGCAATAAATAGCGGCGGATAATGCGAGCTAATTTCCCGTTCATTTTAATATGTCTTCATGGATACAGTTTCTCGCTCACCCGATCTACACATCATGTACACTTCACCGTAGTAGAACAGTAACCACGCTTTGTTACTATTATTTATTCTGTGGCTTCGTTTAGGCGCGAACCACACGAGAACTTGGGCGCATGCGCCGCGTGTCTGCTGACCCACACCACACACACACACACACACACACACACACACACACACACACACACACACACACAGCTGACACGCCAAATGGAACGCGCACTTGTGTAACTTGTATTTAATCATTAATGATAAATTATGGTAAGCCATATAACATGTAGACTACAGGTTTAGCGAAAGGTACAAACTTCTGCTAGTAGAATTACTTCATAATTTTGCGAGGCAACAATTTATGGTCAGAGAGTACCACCCCTATGGACTGTAGGTGCAAACCCCGTGTATAGCTTTCGCTCCAGAGTCAAAAACATGGGTCGTAGCACGTCAAAGCAGAAACGTTTGTGTTCAGTTGTGGATCGCCACTGCACTCACACGCAGTCGTCGTAGTTGATCAAGGGAAAGGTCCCCATGGGTAAAAAAGCCCGCAGTAAAATCCAGAAAAACAGCAATTTTGTCACGAGGCACTTTGACAAATGGCATCGCAGCTTTTGAGATCTTTCAATCGCTAGCTAGAAACGTGATCACTTGGATGAGAGACGTAAATACGAGGAAAGATCACCTTTTTCTCGGGTTTTGAAAAAGCCAGCAAAATGCTGGCCTGGTGCCATGATTCGGCGCGTAGGTACACACCTTCACTTTGCTATCAAAATCCAATATAAATGGCGTTTGTCCTACGACAATCGGAAATTAAAATCCTTGCATTCATTCATAGACCAAAATACTCTCTTATTATGTACTATACATTATTCTATACTATTTGATACTCTCTAGCAAGTAAGCAAACCGGAGCAAACAGCACCGTATCTCGCGGTCATACTGCCAATACGTTCGAGTTGAACAGAAGGGCAAAATTAATTATCATCCGACCTTTCTAACAGCCACACCACAACACAGTCTTGCCATTACATTACAGGCATGGCTGTTTTACTTTATCTTAATATTTATCTTTACAAATAAAAACTCCGAATGCATTTCTATGTGTTGTTTACTTAATAATTATTTTTTTACTTGTTGAATTGTTGTTTTCGATTGCTAGTTATAGGCTTGCTGTTTTTTTTTTATTAATGACTTAAGTAGCAACGCTACATACAGTACCTATATGTGACTCTATTTTAAAAGATTTAAATACTCAATGAGTCACATTTTAGCTAAATGAGAGAACAAATAAAATTTGCCAGACTAGCCATAAATTAGCTAAAACAAAGTAAATAATTAGAAGTTTTTTTTTTTTTTTTTTTTAGAAAGGATATGTGCTGTTGGTCTATAACTGACCTCTACAGCGTCACCGGTGGGGCGGGCGCAAAAGTGCTCCGCCGCAATTAGAAGTTGTATGTACTTCTGGTAGAACTGGAACGATCTCTTCATTGAAAACGTATTAAAAACAAAAAAGACATTGAAGCTGAGCTGAAGCTGTTGTTGTCTCTTTCTTAGTTATGGTGCCATTCTCAGATGACAGCAAATATTTCGTCAGACAAAAAAAAACGTTGTACGAGAGAGAAACAGACTTCCCGCTTTTGTGAACGTTTTCGGTAAGACCACTTTTGTATTAGAGAGATATCATTCCAGTTGTGCGTAAGTACATAGAGTTATAGTTTGTACAACACAAGGAAACTCACAAAGAAGTTTCCTTGTGTTCCACAAACTATAGTTACAGCATATATAGGTACCATAACAAATAGTTTAAATATTATATTCACGCACGGTCGAAATGTAAGCTGTCAAACAAAGCTCCGTTATAACAAAGTACACAGATAACATCTCCGCGCGGGTTCCGTCAAGATAGCCCCTATCTCTGGGACAAGGTAGTCCCTCTGAAGTCTAGATAAATATTATCTCTATGTTTCAACAGAGATGCGTATTTGTGCGTCATTATGTGAGTAATCCTTGAATAACGACTATTGTTTCAAACGTTGGATTAACAGACTTTTTACCCGACTAAAGCAAACCAAGAGAAGGGCAATGAGTTTACAGTCTATGTATGTGGTTATGTGGGATGGTCCACCATAGCATCGCCGTTCGATTTTGACTAGCGAGGTATCAATTGATTCGCCTTCATCGCAAAAGTGTCATAGGTTATTTTAACCCGACTGTGGTCGGGTTTTAGTATTTGAACTTATGTCTTGTTACCAACAAATAGGTTGTGTTTATTATACCAACAAATGTTAATGCCTGCCACTGGCCGTTTTATAGTTATTTTTATTAAGAAGTGGTAAGAAAACCTAAAGTTATTTACTGTGCTATAGTTGCTTCGGAGGAAGTGTAAGCGTGCAACTTATTCCACATCTTGTAACAGTGTGGAAAGGATGATCTAGAGTTACATGTACTTATGTACTTGAAGGACTATTCGACAGTAATTAGAAGCTTAGTTAGTTGATTACGAGTAACATCATAAGCGACACATCGTGCAACTATCGAAATGCTGCTTCTTATATTGACGCTACTTGCGCAGATGAGAAAAGCACCCTGATGTATGCATGAATGTATGTACATCTGAATCATAATTTATTTCCATGAATGAACCAGCACCTGCCTAGAGCCGGAGCACACATAGCAGGCTGTAGTAGCGAGTACTGCCCGCGGCAGTAGTTGTATGGGCGAGTGGCAGTGCGGGGTCGAGAGGTGACCTCCGCGGCCTTGTCTGGTGGACGCCCTTCGCACGTCTGTCTGAAAGGACTAGTAGGGATAGATAGGTATACGTGCAAACTGTAAATAGGGAATGTAGAAATATCGGAAACTTCACTGGAAATTTTGATAAGTCTATTTGATCAGTGTTTACGCCGTCAGTTCTTTCCTAAATTCTCATTATTGAATGGTCGTTATGTAGATATTTGTATCACTGAAATCAACTGAACAAAAAAAAACAGTTAATGTTGGTTAGTAAAGCTCTTTAGTTAGAAAGGATGACGTCGTTGGTTTATAACATGCTGATAGGATTAACTAGTCAGACTGCCATGACAGAATACAGTACAGCTGCCCAAAGTACGCTGGGCCTTTCAGGAATACAATATCATATCATACAGAGAAGCAGGCCCGTAGCCAGGAGCTATGTCTAGGAGGTGATATCATTGATATGAGAGAGCGCAGCGAGTGCGAAAATGTTACTAATGCTGTACAAATAAAACAACAAATATTTCCAAATAATGCGAATACAAATTATTATTAAATTTATCTTATCGGGCTTGCCTCCTTGCAACAGTGAGTCGGGCTATAGGTTGCGGGTGATTCCCTCGACCAACATAGGAACTTTCATGGATCACACCAGCTTTTCAATAGCAATCGATTTGCGTCTGGGCATCTCCAGAATAGAACCTCACTGCCACTGCTTAGGGTGAGGTTGATCGGTTAGGTCACCATGGCCTGTCCTGCCGCCGCAGTGCAGGGTCCCAATTCTATTAGCTATTGAACCGCGATAACGCAAGTCGAATGCATGAACATTTTTGCGAAATTTTCTCTTTTACTATTTAAAAGTGCTAGAAGCAAGAAATAAAGGAAATTTAAAAAAAACTATACAAAATATTCGCAAATTTTCGCTTTGATCACTTTTAAGAGGTAAAAGAGAAATATTCGCATATAAAATTTGCGATCGACTTGCGTTATCGCGGTTCAAAAGTTAACAGAATTGGGGCCCTGGACAACTCTCGCGCTACGCTGCTCTGAATGACGTCATCGACGAAAGAGCCCGACGGCTCTTTCCCGTGCTGATGGTAAGAGGCCTGACGTAAATAGGCGCAAGCGAAGCAAGCGCAAACAACGAGCTATTTCTATGTGTAGAAAACGTATTAGAAATCCAAATGATATAATTTGTAATATTGTAACAAGCACAAAATAAAAAAATATATAACCCCCCCATTATCGTTTAGAAGCATCTCGATCTCAGAAGTTTTCAAATAGAAAAATCGTTCCATCCGTTTGAGAGCTACGATCGTATCTTATAATTCAACAACAAAAAACTAAAACATGTTTGCTTTTTTTTAGTTTTGTTTGCCTTCGGGTTTTTTGTTTTTTTATAGTAATTTATATTATTTTTACTTTTTAGTTTACATTTACAAGTATTAGTGAGAATTGTAGCTAACAAATTTTAAAACAATTTTTAGTCCCGTTTAAATATATAACTATGTGTTCGAATCGCGATAGTTTAAAAGTTACAATTTTAAATCGTTATAGATACTAACTGGTCATTCGAAATGAAAAATGATAAGCGAAACCTGATGATGGTTTTCAAATATCCATTCAATGATACCCGACTTGAGATAGTTCGTCTTGCATTATTATTTTTTCACTCTATGGCGTCTAGTTGTCGCCATATATAATTTTGATTAATGTCATGTCATTAGTAGAACTCGCAAGATTAAGACAAAACGATTAACGTACGAATCATCAAAATCGGACCACGCGTTTGGTCTACACAGTCCCACAAAGGGACAGATATACATACATAGGCTGATAAACACATTACCAATGAGTGCAGAAAAAATACAGCTATAGGTAATTAACTAATCTAAGATTAACTATGAACACTAATTTATCTAATATACAATTTCGAAGATTTCGGGCGGTGATGGAACACCCCTTTTACCCCCCTAGGCTATGCAGAGAAGGGTATATACTAGGACTCCAATGAGGAATTAAAAGCAAATTATATGAATGAAAAGTTATCCGCCTTGGCATCAATACTTCAGGCCTATAATCCATGCGATAACATACCAGAAAGTAGAATCATTGTCTACCATTTCGTAAGAGATCTAGTTAAATCAAGTCATTTGGGCCAAGTTTAAGCTGATGTGCATCATCATTCATTTCTACATCATCATCATTTTAACATTAGCACTAGTAAATCATAAAGTAACTTTGGTACAATAAAATCGTACATAACAATTTTTATAAATGTATTATTAGCTGTAAATGAAGACCTTACTGCAATATACGTCGACCCTTAAATATGCATTTATTAAAGGGACGTCTGGGGTTGATTTAAAAATTAGGAGTTACCCAGTAGCTAGCTATTGAGTTCACAAAAATCAGGTTGAAGACATACAGACCTTTTTCGCAGAAAAGTTGATGAAATAGGTAAGTAATTTCAATAAGCTTACGTTACCAGGAATAAACATTCATAATCCTTGCCTATGTCTGTCTTTACCTGTTAGTTTACTGCTTCATTCAAATAGGTACCTATATAAATAATTACATTTCAGGACGGATTGGATTGATTTCTCAAGAACATAACATACACAGTACAAAACACTACTGTACCTGTATGTAAGGTACAGTAGTGTTTTGTACTATTATTTATTCTGTGGTAGTGTGTAGTACATATATAGGTTTCTGCCAAAATACGCCACCGAGCGATCTTCGACGCCGCTATTCAGTCACTTTTTCTAAATTAACAATATTCAACAAACAAAATGACAATACCAATGGTAATATTCGGTGGAGCGGTAATGATGATTAGCGAGCGTTACACGCCGCGACGCGACCGCAGCGTCGTCGGCGCACAACCGTGAAATAGGTTTCTTCAACTCTAATCTGAAGCAAGTGTAGTTCACACGAACTGGACCTGCGGTCCGTGCTCCGTGCTCCGTGGGAAACTGTAACTCTCACTGTTGCCCCGATAGGGAATAGCAGGGTTGGAAACTGTTATAAACACATTTTAAAATATTTATTTAGGATAGGCTTGCTAAAAAATGGAATAGTAAATTTTCATCAATTTTCTTAAACACTTTAAAACAATTTATACCAAAAAAAAATGACCCAACAAGCCCTTTCATTTGATATGTCACAGGGCACACAGTTGACAAACTTTTTCTTTAATTTTATAAGTTCCCTCCCAGATGCGACCACTATATTCACAAATTATTTATTTACATCACACATCCGTATCACAGAAGTTCATCATTATGTGTACTAAATTTCAACTTAGGTAATTGGTCCAATAGATTTACAGGAAATTTGCTGTGACAGATAGACAGACAGACACATGAGTGTTCCTATAGTGGTTCACTTTTTTATTCGGACGTAAGGAAGCCTAAAAATCATTTGACAGTTCTTCCACGACGACGACGATACAATAATTAAATTTGTGCGATATCGCGTCGGCGCGGGCGCGCCGTGCTCGAGGGATGAAATAAAGTGATTTTAACCAGTTATAAATATATCATTTCAGACAATTATGAAAAATTTATTACATACATGTATTTTTAGTTTTTCGAGAAAATAAAACTATTTGCTGAGAAAAAAAGGACCCTGGGAAGTCAGTAAGAAATCCTTAATGAGAATCCATTGGTGACTGCTTTGGACTGAGTTGGTACACGCAGCTTTTCCTGCTAGTCTGAGCTGTTGAACTCGGCAATAGAACTATGATATTTTAGCGCAGTACAAGTACTTTTGGGCCCCACAGTAAACAAACAGTCAACTACCACTAAACTTAACGTAGCAGTATCCACAGTAACTGCTGCCGCATCCGTGTCGTCGTAGGTAAACATCGCGGCCCGGTGCCTGGAGGCGGAGCTGAGGTGTGAACAGAGCGGAAAATTGGACGAATTCCCTGCAGTGTTCAGAATTACTAATAGTAGCAGTGTGGTGGTCTGGCGAACAATTGAGCGAATTGTGGACATTCAATATTGTGGTTTGGCGGTGGTTTGAAGGCAAGACCAATATTTGCATTTTTTACAGTTACGGTTGGTCAAAATAATATGTAAACCACTCTGAATTTTAATGCAGTAAGCAGCCCTCACATGGCGCGTGCACACTTTTCATTCATGTGTCTATTTAAGACTTGTTTACCGAAGCGTCACAGAACTTGCTATATACCACACAGAGATCTCCTTGGGCGTAACTGTGCAGTACTTACAAGACAAACTGTTGATTGGTTTACCAAACGTGATTAATTATATTCAGGACTAGCTTTCCCACCCGCGACTTCGTCCGCGCGGACTACTGCTTATGAATCGCGAAAAAAAGCATCCTATGTTCTTCTAGGATATTAAAAACAAATGCAAAAGTAGGTATAGCACCAAAGAGTACTGCTCTTAAAGTTTTTTGACAGACTTGTTATTTCGTTTCTATGGGAAACGTTCCTTAAAGAGAGTCATCAACATTTTCCAGTTTGCCCGTGGAAACTTACAATTTTCTGGGATAAAAAGTTTCCTTTGTTTTATTCTAGGGTATAAGCTATCTCTATTCCAAATTTCATCAAAATCCGTCCAGCGGTTATGGCGTGAAAACTCCCCAAACAAACAAAAAAAAAATAGACAACGTTTCACTTTTATATATTGGTATGGATTAAATTGTTTATAAAACACAACTTTTATCTAGGTATACTAGCTGTGCCCGCGGCTTCACACGCGTGGTCATAAAATGTTAGTATATTTCTCTAAGACCTAAAATACAAATATACTAACATTTTATCAAAATTTCTTCAGCAATTATAAACACTTTTATTGATTGCTCGGCTACTACTCATCGCATTGAGATAGCAATTACAGCAGTTTTTAAGTTAAACCCTAAACCATCCAACGAAGAAACCGCATCACAATCAGTCCAGTAGTTTTTATGTGATGCGCGAATAAACAAACATACAGACAGACAGACATGTTTTAAATACATGTTATATTCTTGTTCAGTAACTTATTTTAAGTATCCTAGCCCTTTTTTTATTATTTTTGTACAGACTTATTCGTACTTATTGCTTTATTATAAGTATATAATATCGATATTGATTACTCCAAAATTAATATAACATTGTACCCCTATCCCGCAAGAACCCTTTATTTTTTCTGGATAAAAGTATTCTCAATTTTAGCCTATCATACAAACTATGATTGTGTCAAGATGTATCAAAATCCATCCAGTAGATTCAGCGTAGTACGTGTTCTTTTAAATAACTTTCAACCACTATCCTGCGGGAATCCTTTAATTTTTGGGATGAAAAGTATCCTATGTCCTACCTATACTACGTTATAAACTCCAATCTTGCCAAGTTTAATATCAGCGCGGCCAAGATACACAAAAAGAAAAATAATAACAGTTTTGGCTTCAGTATCAAATACAGAGTACCCTCCAAAAAATATTCAAAATATCTTCAATGAACAGAATTGGACCTGTTACAGTTTTATTATAAGTATAGATTAAAAGGTTTATCTATTGCTAGCTAGCAAGGAAAACAGAACAGTAGAGTGACGCGTGACGCTACGAATCGCATTAACCACGCGTGGATTATTGGCCATACTTCACGTTTCTTAAAACCTATCGAACTTTCATAACTAATGAAAAATTTGTAAATGAGAGGTCCAATATTGTTTGAAATCGTTAGCTTTTATTAAGAATAAATTTTACCGAGAAGTATAATGCTTGCAGATTTGGGTAAAACCTAAATTCCTATAAATCAGTAGAACCGCCTATCTTCCATCTAATTATTGTAAACAAAACGCGAGAAATCACCTCCAAGGATTTTAATCTCGAACTAAATGCCAACTCACTGCCCTTCTCTACCCTCGGCATTCTTACTGACTACTGTTCAATCTGTGCCTTAAGTTGCTTACAAACTCTTGCCCCATCTGTGACTTGTACGATACATACTATCAACTAAGCTGTGGTACCATCTCGCTTCGGCCACACGCCTTGCGTTACAGCCTTCGACAAAAGTTTAGTTCTCTGACTATCTGCCTTATACGAAAGGAATAAAGGTCAAGATGTGAGAATCACTATGGCTTGCTGACTTGCAGTTTTAGCCTCATTAAAAGTTCCAGTAGCGAGGAGTTGCTTCGAATGGTTCTGAAATAGGATTGTGAGAAAAGATTAATTGATTTCTTGAACTTTAGGAATACGGTAAAAACGAAGACAATTAATTATCTATGACAAATTGATGATGGGAAATCACACCGGTGGAATTTATGATTTGGGTTTATGGTTTGGACTCGCTTGATTTATAAAGTAACAGATTGTGCCAATTTATGGCTTCCGCGGAATTATTTTTTAAAGTGATTCAATCATTTGATTTCGGAGGCATAGCATGGAATTTCCCACGAATTTCCTGTTTTCTTACATATTTCTAAAAGAGAAATACAATATTATAGGTACCGATAGTACGTAACCTATTATTGTTGAAGCGCCGAAATATGTAGTATCATGCAAAGAAGAGTGCAACAGTGAACCTCTCCTTCTGTCTGCTGTCCCAGGAATGCCGTACGACACGTAGATGAGTAGACAATGATATGTTTTTCGCCTCAGGGATACCTAACACAAGTTTCACACATTTCCGTAGATCATTCTACTTGGAATATTTTCCGATGAAGCGTCTATAAATGGAATCTCCAGTGCCATTCAGGCTTCATTGTAAGTGATGTCGGTGCCACAGAGTATGCGAGCACGCGACAGTGGGCCGCATGCCGCGCTGTCAACGGCACATCCATCAGCTGTCGCTCGTCCGCATACAATGGCGGCGGGTGACACCTCACCACAAAACATAAAGTTGCTGTCACATGTTACAAAAACTATGTACGTTCTCTTTGAGTAGAAGTACTATTTATGGACAATCTGTGATTTAGGTATCTCATAGAGAGTTTAATCTAGTAAACCTATTAGTTAGGAGGATAAAGCTCAGAGTTGCGGAACTGAACCATAACAACGAAATAGACTACATGTGATTTTATAACATGTTTGAAATCTTGCAACTATAATTTCGGCTTACTTTCCGATTAGCTATCCGGCTGAAACTTTTAGGTTACCTAGCTCACAACTCAATGACAAAGCATTAAAAAAATGTTTCTAGTTTTTTAATCTACATTTGTTTATTGAATAATATGCTATGGGGTAGGTTTTCAAGACAAGATTAAACGGAGTGAAAATTATTACTAATTAAGTTGTGATTTTATTATTATTTTTTGTTTAGTATTAAACTTAATCATCACAATCTTTTAAGTAATTTTTCAGTGTCGGCATATGAAGTTTTGTATTAGCAGCCGTTGTTTATTTTATGTTTTTTTTTGACTCTACTACGACGAAGCAAAGGAGTGGTTATGTGTTTAAATTACTAAAACTAAAACCTTGGACCAATTTTGACAAGCGAATTCGTCTACTTATCAAGAGTGCAATAGGCTATTTTGTACCCGACCGTAGTCGGGTTTTAGTTTTTGAACTTATATCTTGTTTGTGTTAATTTAAACATAACGGCATGTGGGTTGTCCAACTGTTTCATATACTAGTTAGCTAGTTATATTTTGTTTTAGTTTGTTGTGAGTTAATTAAAGGCACTTGCGCTGAAACAAATATTTTAACATAATTTATGTACAAAAGATCACAAGATTCTACGACGCATCCTGTACAATAATATCCAGGAATCTTTCCGTTTTTGCAGTGCCTAGATGTCAGCTCAAACTCGAGTTATTGGCTTTCAATCCAACATTCACTACCTCTTTCACTATTGTTAACTAGTATTGTTGATGAGTAGAGTACGGGCCAGTCACAACAGCATCTTGAAAACGGTGGCAGAGAATTACTCTTTCCTTTTGTGTGGACGACGTTACTAACCACACTGGTTTGTTGATTATCATCCGTAGGTATACATCGTTTATTAGATTTTTGCTGAGCGATGTAGGTACTCAAATAATTTGATTTGAAAGAGTTTTATTTTTAAAGACCAAAACTTCATGCTTAGTAAAAACATATATTTTATTTAGAAACTCTTTACATTACATTTTCTTTGTTTCAGGTAACACAGATGGATTTTTGATTGTTACCGGGGACCGAAAAATCTTAAAAAGTGCCTCTGATATAGTAGGTATAGAAAAATAAGATGTAACGGATGCTCTCTGGAACTAAATGCATTACGTCATAATCATTCCTATAATTATTAATTAATTGTATAACTACATATCAAAATATTTTTTCATATATAAATATTTCGCGTACGACCTTTCGAGAGCTTTATAAGAATTTCAAACATGGAGAAAGCTCAATCTGCATTTGACCAGATAAGCATGAACCTTACATTTTTATGAGTGGAGTTACAAAAAGTAAAATTTCCAGTGCCTTATCAATTTGGTCGTATCGGTGTTGCCATGCGTGATCAGCGCCTCTATTGTCGGGCTAACGGCTCATGAGAGGTTCCACTCACCTTTGCCTTTAGGGATCCGTCACACGTTGGACCCTTGACCTTTATTTCTTCCTAAATAATCTGAAGAATTTGAATTTAAAGAGATTGGTAGAGATCAATCAATCTTCGAATTAGATTAGTAGGTATATTTGAGAAAAGGTATTACATTTTCCTCGTCGCAAATATATGCATACATAAAGCTTAATAAAACTATTCATTCAGGTTTTGACCAAGAAAACACATAATTATGTAATTCACTCTTAAAAATCACGAGTATGTTTGCCAGGTCCGAGAAAAAAATATACGGAACTATTGTAACAGAAACATACACGCTCAGGTTGCGCTGAGAATTCTTTATGCATTAATCGTTGAACGTCAATTTTGTTCGATGAGAATTCAAATAGTCTTTAAAAGAGCGTTCGGTCAAGATATTTTCACCATTAAAGTATTGTATCAAGGTGCAAAGTCTCATGGCTTTCAGAAATTATCAATTCTACCGTTTGTATGGAGGCGATAAATTTTAATGAGTCGAAATTAATTGATATTTTGACGGTGGTTAAAGCGTTACAAACTCGCGTCGTAACATCACATCGGACCTTTTGTTTAGCTTTTTACATTTCGGAGAGTATCTCGTTACATTACTTACGTCCAAAGATAATCATTTCAGTTCAACAAAATTGACAACTTTTATGAAGTAAAATTAATAAGTGAGTGTTTCCAAAAAGCAGTAGACAAAAAATAAAAGAAGTGAGACCGAAAATAAAAAAATTGTTTTAAAGTTGGAACGCTAGTGGTGTGGCGCGAGTAGTGATGTGAGGATGAAGCGCAGCAAGTCGTACACGTGGCTGTCGACGCTGCTGAAGCCGCGCCAGGAGCAGGGGGCGCCGGACGAGGAGTGGGGCGCTGTTCCGTGGATAAGGGCGAGCGACGCGCAGCAGAATGACAGGTCAGTCAGTTCTACTCAGTGACGTAGGCGTCGTAGCCTCGGATGTTCAGCGTGGACCATGGCATCGCCTCTGGGGGCTTAAAATATTGTTGTAGTTACTATAGACCTAAAAAGTATGCATGATTAAGGAATCAGTCAGCTGATATATCTACCTAACTATTTGTAAGCAAAGGTCTACAATCCTAGCACATCCAGTCGCTCCATACACTTGCATTTATATTTAATATCTTCAAAAAGTCAGGCTCAAAGTGAAACTTATTACAATCACATAATATACTGTCACGAGGCTGTCCTAGGGTTTGTTCCACTAGCCCAGGGACCAAACCTCAGTGGACAACATAAAAGTACAGAAACAATTAGGAGCACTCGGAGATGTTCATAAACAGAAATCTTGCACTCGACTATTCTATTCAGTCTTCTCCCAATTTAATATATTTGGGATCTAGTATTGTTATTATCACAGACTTTTCGTGCTTCAACAATACGGATCAAAACAACCACGAACGAAAGTACTATCATATATATTTAAAGGACTCCAGATGTAATAAACTTATTTAGGTACATATTTTATATCATATTATATCATAAAATTCCAGTTTTTGCTAATCCAACGACAATATGGGAATGACAGGTTATTTGAATTTAGAATTAATATAGACACACTATCAAAAAGGGTATGATTATAATGAAAGAGGTTTGACATCGTCACAATACACTGGCCTTCAAACTTAGTACCACACCACAGAATAAATAATAGTACAAGACCACACTTTTAATGTCTGTTTGTTCGCGCATCAACTACTGGACCGATTGCGATGCGATTTTCATTGTTGGATAGCTTATGACTTAAAAACTGGTGTACTCGGTATCTCAAAACAACGAGTAGGAGCCAAGCAATTTAATACAAACTATTAATTTTAAAAGTGTGGTACAAAAGTGTTGAAAATGCTTAATGAGTTGATAAAGCAATATCATTTCTTTTGTTTTAAAATAGATCTCATTATTAATTAAGTGCAACGCACAACATTTGCATTAGTTAACCTTAGTGACAATTGGAGTGGTGTTTGTGTAGCATGTGTTAGCGATTACAATTATTGTATCATTCGTTCTGCAATCTGTGTATGTCCTTTGTTGTTGATGCACATGAAGCTGGTAGAAATGTAGCTGCGTGTGTGGGTGTATTTCCCTGTAGTTGTATCTAGTCCAGTTTTTGTTTAAGTACGTATACCGATGACAAAAAAAAACGAAATTCAAATGAAATTTCAAATGAAAATGAAACTAAAAAAGGGTAGGCGAAGCGTCATAATAATGGAGTCCTACGACAACGCGTATTATCAATACTCGTGCAGTCGGTACCAGTAGCTCCTACCTAGTTGGGCGCACGGCACTCGGAGCTTTTTGTACAACTGCACGGCTTTTGATAAAAGCTTAGGACGGTAAATAATTATTGTTGTATGATTGTATTGGACTATCTGTACAAACTTAATTAACCCTATCTGTAAGATTTGAATGATGACATCCGTAATTTCACTATAATCGACCGAACGATTTTTCACAATAATTTTCTATTCTCCAAATAGGAATTAAAATCAACACTAACGCTTAGCATCTCAAATTAAATTACAAGTTTATTAAATACAATTTAACCTTTGATACTTCATTAAAATATTGTTTGAAGAGCGCAACTTGAAATAATCACTGTAACCTGATTGTTTGTTGTTTGTCGTGGAGGTAGTATTGGTCTTGTCAAGGCTTGTCAGGCCACCCGAGGACCTCTGACATGGCTTAACGACTGCTGTTAATCAATAACAGCCGGGACCGACGGCTTAACGTGCCCTCCGAGGCACTGAGCGATGGAAGCCGGCATATAACTTAGAAAAGTCATTGGTACGGAGCCCAGGACCGAACCCGGTATCGTTGGGTTCTAATTCGCACTAGTATACCGTTAGCATCGCTAACTAGACTGTTTAGATACTTCGACTGTGCCACTCTTGCTAAAAAAAACTTCGCATATACAATATACACATCCCGGTATAAAACAACCGGCCAAGTGCGAGTTTGCCTCACGCACCTAGGGTTCCGTACAAACTTGTAGAAAACTACAATGTGCTATGTACCTAAATAGTTCGTCTATCACTATTTGTTTTTTTGGTGATGTAACTACTAATTTATGTTTTCCTTTACCTACTTCAGCTATTGTCATTGCTTTTTGCCAAATTTCATGATGAAAAACATTCTATTGGTTTTGATTACCTTAATTGCGAGTGTCAGAATATGCGACATAAACTGCCATTCTTTCGATTGCGTTGACTTAGAAATTACATTTTTTTCACAACTCCAAGGAACTGCAGACCTTAGTATTTGAAATCCATTTCAACTTGATATCTTCACGCGTTCCTGAGAAAAAGGGTCTTGACAGACAGACTGACAGACGAACGGACAACGAAGTGATCCCATAAGGGTTCCTTTTTTCCTTTTGTGGTACGGAACCCTCAAAAAGCTTCTCGAAAATACATATAATAGCAATACTTTGCTTCGGCAATGACTCGAGTTTTAATCCATCTCATCAATCATACAATCAAAAGAGAAACTCATTGTTCACACCTGTAAAGAGTAAAAACTAATAATATGGGCGCGGACTTTACTCAATCTCCGCGGTTATTACGCATGCGCTCTCATTTCCATAGACAATGACTGCGTGATATAATTCCGTGGGAGAAATGCCACAGGTGGGAACTGAGGGGGAAGGTCAGGATGGCTTTGTTTTGAACTTGATATCAGAAATACAATTGGCTTTGTAATGTTATAGGTATCCAACAAGCGAGGATAATGTGAAATGCGAGAGACAGAAACGATAAAAGCAACAAATTTCAAAAAATTACATTCCTTTCGTCAATCGTCATACCGTCAGCATCTCATCTAGTCCATTTTACCAGAACGCGCAACGCAAAGACCCGGTATTGTGTTTATCAGTCTATGTATGTATGACTGTCTGTATTCCTTTGTGGCACAGATATGACATTAATCAAAATTCAATATGGCTACAACTAGACGCCATATTGAGAAAAAGAAAAAAAAATAAGTCACGAACTATGTCAAAAGGGGTATCATTGAATAGGTATTTGAAAATTATCTTTAGGTTTGTCTTACTATTTTTCATTTCGACTGACCATTTAGGATCTATAATTATTTAAAGTTGATTAGCTAACATTCTTACTAATTCTTATAAATATAGACTAAAAAGTTTAAAATAAATATATATTTCAGAATAATTATGCCCTGCCCTCGTCAGTGTTTTCCAATTATAACCCCGGTGTGTTCAAGTCAAGAGTGAATAGGTATCTACTAAGCAAGCGTGCTACACCTTCGACCACATCATCGCTTTCCATCAGGTGAAATCGTGATCAAACGATTGCCTAGTCCGTAATAAAAAAAAATAGAAGACGTATGTTCAAGAGTACGTCTTCGAGATCATTATTTGATGCCAATATAAGATCCAAAGATTATTTGCGAGAGATCGCTTTTCAGCGATAAAATCGCCCATTGTACAATAACTTCACACCTAGTCATAGACAATTTGTTTATCTACATCTACACTATATTGTAGATGTAGATGAACTGTACACTATATAATAATTGAGGAAAGGTTTGTTTTTTTGTATGTTTGTTTTTGTTTGTAATGGATAAACTCGAAATATAATTAATCGATTTAAAAAAACTTTCAATGGTAGAAAGCTCCACTATCAGCAAGTAGCATGGGCTGTACCGAATTAAAAAAAAAAAAGTTTCCTTCGTATTTTTTTGTGGGTAATGAAGAGCAAGTACCTTAAAATGCAGTAAATTATTTCATGTAACATCATTCGTTTTCGCAGTGCGCGCCAAATAATGACTTTTAAAGACAAATGTTTGATACCTTTGGTTACTTTATTTCAATTTTCGCAGGATCTCTAATTTAAAAGAAACTGCCCATGTTCCTCATGATAATTTAGCATTCTATAAGTGAAAGAATGTATAAATCTTCTTAGTACTTTTTGCGTTTATCCATTACAAACAAACATACAAAAATACAAAAAAAAAACAAATCTTTCCTCTTTATAATATTAGTGTAGAAGTGTATATGAATAATTAATTGGTGCCTAATAATTGCTTGTATTAGTAGCATATAATTATTCTGTGCTAGAGCTAATCTTAATACATTTTTGTTCTCGGCGTCCAATCCCATGACACGTCAAATTACGGCGTGGTTTCAAACAATACGTATAATGTCACAATCAGTCTCGGTGCCAACTTGCGAGCCTGTATTCACTAGCGGTATCGAGGCGCTGGATTACGCCAGATTTTAAGATTCCATACACCAGGGGGGGGTTCCTACGAATTCAAGTATTTTAATAAATAGTGAGCCTGTAGACCTTGTGCAGTCAACCACATTTTTGGGTATTACTGTAGATTCAAAATTACAGTGGGGTCCTCACATATCGTTGTTAGCTGGTAGATTGAGCTCTGCAGCCAATGCAGTACGTAAAATTAGACAGTTTACCGATATAGCTACTGCAAGATTAGTATATTTTAGTTACTTTCACAGTTTTATGTCATATGGCATTTTGCTGTGGGGTAAAGCCGCGGAAATTCCCCCCCCCCCCCCCCCCACCCTGGTGTATGGAATCTTAAAATCTGGCGTACTTTGTATCTCAATCCGATATATTGGAGGTACTTGCCCTGGAGTAACACCTAGGTAACGTTTCACACAGACAAATTACCACGTAGGCAAAGCCGCGGGCACATATAGTATAATATTAAGCTCTGCGATGCTTGTAGTTTGAGTGATAAATTATGTTTGCAGAATGAATTAACTTGTAAGTAGTCTACTATTCAAACATGTCTATTGTCTACTATTTCTTCAAGTCTTTAATAGTGGATTGTATTTCTAGGGAGCAAAATAATGCCGGCTGGCCAGGGCGCTATTTTGAATCCAGAGCGGAGTGAAGGAGTCTAGAGTAGAATCCCAAGCGAAGCGAGGAATTCAATATACGTCGCCCGAGGAAAAATAATTTTACGTTCGAGTGATACACTCTACTTTTCATCCCACTCTATGAGTAAAATAAATAAGACGCGTTTTACATACTTTACAACTCAAATATTTATTTACAAGGGCAAATTTAACCCCTGGGATAAATGAAAATATCATTCCGCGTTAAATATGGCAAACTATCGAAGTGGAAAAGGATCGAAGGCCTGCGAACCAATGTTTCTATAAAACTCAATGTCGCCTGTTTATATATTACAACGATAGGTAAGTATGTGATATCTGAGGCATTAAATGCACAAAACATATAATCTTTAAAATCTTCCTCAGTTGAGGCTTCTTGTATGCTCTCAAGCAACGTTGAAAAGTGTGATGTTACATTTAAATTTAAACATATTAATGTTAATTCGATTGTTAAGACATTTAAATTCTTAACATAAAAAATACAGAGGATCTCTGGGGAATATCTACTAAAATTTTAAGTTCCATTATTGGTATAATTGCTCCATACTTAGTAATTATTTTTAATAATTGTGTTGATGAAGGAGTTTTTCCCGACATAATGAAAAATAGTAAACTTATTCCCTTATTCAAGTCTGGCAGTAAAAATGATCCGACTAACTACAGACCCATTTCTATACTTCCCGCTCTAAGTAAAATTTTTGAGAAATTAATATTAAATCAGTTATTAACACATTTCAATCTCAATGGTCTGTTTCATAATGAACAATATGGCTTCACTAAAGGCCGTTCAACGACAGACGCAGGCACAGGGCACTTAAAGCATATATTCAATGCTTGGGAGGAGTCACAGGACGCAATTGGCGTTTTCTGTGATTTATCCAAAGCATTTGACTGCGTTTGCCATGAAACATTAATTTTTAAATTGAATCATTACGGAGTTAATGGGAAAGCTCTCGATCTTTTATCCTCGTATCTTAGCAATAGAATCCAAAAAGTAGATGTAAATCTCTCATTACAATGGGAGGAGTCCCACAGGGTTTAATACTTGGGCCATTTTTGTTCTTGGTTTACATTAACGATCTTCCCTTTTTCTTAAAGAACTAATGTGATATTGTTTTGTTTGCAGATGATACTTCTCTAATTTTTAAGATTGACAGAACTTCGAATAATTTTGAGGACGTTAACAAGGCAATCGCGCTAGTTCTTAGTTGGTTTACAACTAACAATTTAATGTTAAATCCTAAGAAAACTAAATGTATCAAATTTTCACTAACCAATGTCTGAGGGGTTCCTACGAATTCAAGTATTTTAATAAATAGTGAGCCTGTAGACCTTGTGCAGTCAACCACATTTTTGGGTATTACTGTAGATTCAAAATTACAGTGGGGTCCTCACATATCGTTGTTAGCTGGTAGATTGAGCTCTGCAGCCAATGCAGTACGTAAAATTAGACAGTTTACCGATATAGCTACTGCAAGATTAGTATATTTTAGTTACTTTCACAGTTTTATGTCATATGGCATTTTGCTGTGGGGTAAAGCCGCGGAAATTCAATCAATATTTGTGCTATAGAAGAGAGCAATTCGTTCCATTTACAATATGAAATCCCGAGATTCTCTTAGGGAACGTAACGTTTTAAAGAGATCAATATTCTTACAGTAGCTTGTCAATATATATATGAAAATATAATGTATGTTCGGAAGAATATCAATACCTTTGTTAAAAATATGGATGTTCATAATTTTAATACTAGAAATAAAAATAAACTAAAAAAGGCTGGATTTCGGTTAAAGAAAGTTAGTGGTTCATATATGGGGAACTGTATACGTTTTTTTAATAAGTTACCTGACGGCATTTATCAATTACCAATGCATAGGTTTAAAACTTTTGTTAAAGTAAATCTCATAAAGAAAGCGTATTACAATGTAAATGATTATATTAATGACAGAAATGCATGGCCTGATGTCTCCAAGCTCCATGATAATAATAAGTGATAGCTTCGATGTTAACGTTAAGTGAATGAAATGTTCAAAGTACTTTGTGAGATGTTTCAAACATACCATGAGATTTTTGTTTTATACAACACAATTATCGAGTTAGAAGTTTTTACCTTATTTTTTTCCAGTATGATTGTTTGATGTTTGTGACATCTCATTGTCACTTTTACCTTTTATATTTGTACTTTACATGTTTTGTTATAATTGTGATATTTGAAAAAAATATAAAGAATGAACAAATATGGAAAAATACATCCCCGTAGAGTTTCTTGGTGCTCTCTTCTCTAACGGGCGTATTTCCGAAGCACCGGTAGAGTCAGAAGGGTATTTCCTTTTCCAGTGTGAGATTTAACTCTGTTGGCACATGAA
This sequence comes from Alsophila aescularia, assembly GCA_946251855.1. Classification (NCBI taxonomy): domain Eukaryota; kingdom Metazoa; phylum Arthropoda; class Insecta; order Lepidoptera; family Geometridae; genus Alsophila; species Alsophila aescularia. Next base: position 29,674,577 of record OX276382.1, read on the forward strand.
AGGGAAATTTCCTTTTCAAACTCAAAGAATACTTAGTTTATCTAAATTTGTATTGATTTGATCTTTTTATAATATTTTATGTATATCTCTTTGTTCAGGAGATGTTAATTTTGACTTGTAAAGGTGCTATTATTTTTGCCTATTAACAATAAAATACTTTGACTTTGACTTTGAATTCCCATATTCGTCTGGTTTATTACTATCTAAACTATAAATTCCATTCGCCTCATCATAATATAGTTCATGCAGGGCAATAAGGATGGTTTCCTTACGTGTTTTACGAACGTTTCTTGTGAATATCATTGAGACATAGCCACGGCGCGCCGGTCACGCTAGCTTAGCCTCTGACTTCTCTATGTGGAAAACAAATAAATACACATCTATTTGATGAAATGAAACAGAGTGGTCAGCCACGTACAACGCCTAGCTGCAGTAAACTAGCCGTTGTCACGAGTTCCCGCCGAGCGCGTCTCATGGACTCATCTGGAAAGGGGTTCATAATGTAGGTTTGCACACGCAACGTATAATCAGACATTATATCAACTGAACTTCCATTTCAATTAATGCGTTTTATGTAAGTATTAAAATAAAAGTTAAACGTTTAAAGTTTTTAAACTGACTTAGACCTAAAAGTCAATATTAGAAACGGGATATTTACCATGTACTTACCTTTTGTTTTGAGTTTCCGATGTTCCGGCGCTGCGCAAGCGCCGTGATCACGGAGTAACTGAAGTAAACGCGGGTGGGTATTAATTTTCTACTAGCTGACAAAACGGGCTACCCTCGTGCGCGCGAGGTTACCACGTTCACAATATCACCACAGTAAGTATATAGTCAGGACTATATTATGTACTGTGATATCTCATAGCACATCATAGTAGAGATTTCGGTAAAAACGTTTGCTTTTTCCCAAAATGCCCACAGGTGGGTTTGTCTTTTTGAAGACATCGGCAATAAACCGGTCAGATAAGTGCAGTAGCGTAGTGGTGTCGTGTCAGTCCTTAAAAATTCAAACAAACTGTTATTTTTGTACAAATCAACATCATCACCGGGTTTTTAGTACTAAATAGTTCGTCTCAACTTGTTACATCACTTGTTTTTATTACATCAAATGTCATACAAATCTGCATGGAGTCGTATTGTAGAAGCAGCATTGAAGAGCGCAGCGCAATAATAGTAACTCGTCCGCGTAAACCACATCATTTCGTTCCCCGCTGGCTGGCCGTGCCCAGGCCCCGAGTCACAGTATAAATAATAGTACTCGTAACCGTGTGGGACAAGGGACATGCTTAGTACACATACTATATAATTATAAAAGATTTGTATGAAAACTTTCGTACAAATCTTACTTTATGGAGTATACATACCTATGGAACCTAAAGTGAAGAATTGTGTTTGTTTGCGCTCAAGACTTAGGTGCGCTCAGCATTAAATACGCTTTTTTAATGATACTTCCTACACTTTGTTTACTGTTATGTAATTTGACTTCCTAATACAGTACCCTTACAAGCCAGTAAGCTACAGCCTGCACCTACGGGGTTGTTCCTGGCGTCAGTGTTGAAGCAGACAAAGAAAAAGCGAATAAGCGTCTGTGTTAGCAATATTGAACGGTCTACTAAATTAGTCGGACGCGAGGCTAGTAAGCGAGCAGGTGCTCGCTTTTAGACTGGCACAGCTTGTAGCTTTTAAAATCTACAACACGATTTCAGCCTTTGATCTACGCCGCTGTAACCAACAGGCTTACTTGCAATTTAGTTTAGTGTTGCACGAATTGAATAGCGCGACCGCAGCCGACGACCGCAGCCAGTCCACTCCATTAGAATGTCGCTGGAATCAATCAGTCGGTGCACTATCCAAATGAAAGCTAAACAATGAGTATTGCTGATAGCGACGGCACGACTCCTTTCCACTGGAACGGTCGCTCGAATCAACTGTCTATTAAACACCGATAAATGCAGCTGTTGTTACCAAATTGCTTAGGTCTGGTCAACGCTTGAAGAATTAAATATATTTATGAATATAAAAAAACAAAAATAGTCAAATTGATAACCTCCTTGTGGAAGTCGTTTAAATAACGCAGTTTTCTTTTCTTTTTATTCGTTTAAATGACGAGACGGGCAGGTCGCTCGCCTGATGGTAAGCGTCACGCCTGCCCGTAACAGTTGCATTGCCACACAGAACTTTGGTTACAAAATGTTGCGCGTCACTGCACTACGTTCGTCACTGAGGCATTGGTTTTTAAGTCACATTGCTCGCCCAGTAATTTATCTGGATACATTGCGCTTAGTTAGACACTACTGCTTGGCGGTTGAATATCTGACAGATAACCTCCCCACGCGGACTCTTGTTTAAGAGGCCAACCAATACAAAACACTTCCTCGAGTTTTTTTATGAGTATAAGTAGATAAAGTTCAAACAGTACATTAATACTGAAAATTTTCATAACATTATTAGAAATATTTTAAGTTCTTTCATAATGCGCTATCCATTTCAAAGTCTGCAAAGTAAAAATTAAAATACCCTACCTCCTCCGCGTTAAAATATACCTCCGCGTTAAAATACCCTACTTAAATCACGGCTACAAAATTTCCCCCATATTTTGTGGAAATTCTCGCGTTTCATGCACTTATCCACAGTAAGTGGCATTTACCATACGGTTCATAAAAACTGAGTTATTTCCAACTCACGCAAGACATTGTAGACTTTATTCTGTAGACATAAAGTAGAAATTCTTAAGGTATGGCAGTTAAAAAATTCTTTAAGGGATGATATTATTCAAATAAATGGGTTTTGACAGTTTTATTCTTTAATATTGTCGGATATTGCCACCCCGCAATGGTAGGGCTGCCAGAACAATAAAATAAGAAAATGAATAATGTTTTATTTTCCGAAGTATTACTTAGTAACTTAACTAGATAGATACATAGATAGATAACTCTTTATTGTACACCACATAGAACAAAAATACAATAATAACTAAAACATATATACAAAATATATATGTTTTAGTTATTATTTTACAATGGACGGTCTTATCGCTAAAAAGCGATCTCTTCCAGACAACTTTTGGATGGAAAGGAATTAACATACGGCAAAGACGGTGGTGCATTATAATATAATAAATAAATAATAAAAACTGAATACAATGAATAAACATATTAATAAATATATATATACATATATTCCAATACACCTACACATAAATATGTAAATATATAGTACAGTGTATATATATATAAAATACTGAAAGGTCGTAAAATCAGTATTGTGATGTATATATATATATATATATATTATATATATATATATATTATAATATAATATTATATATATATATTTATATATATATATTTATTTACAATTTTTTTTTTTTTTTGTAAAATCAGTATTGTGATGTAAATATATATATATATACATCACAATATTGATTTTACGACCTTTCATTTCGCATTATTGTTACGTCCACTACTTTTAGTTCATTTTTATAAACTATGACAGCGAATATTGGTCCTTTAAATAATTTCAAAAATCATGTAAAACTTATTTTTTACATATTTACGATATGTTGATATACAAATATTCGTATATTGCCAGACGGGGGGAAACCAATAAGGACTCCTATCCATATTAAAACTCATCAGAACTCCTATGATATACATGATTTTTAATTCATGCTACTGCTTATTGTAATTCCTTTGTAGAATGTGACGTTGCCATTCTTATTAGCTATTTTATCACGCGCGATGCATCACGGACTCGCGGTTGAGGAAATAAACCCCGAGACTTTGAGGTCATGGATTGCTCAGCCGTGAAACAATCATCAATGCGAACACGCTGCCGGCGACCATACAGGTAACTACGAAACCAATCAATGGAGATACGTTGAGAGAGCGAAGAAGTCCAAGAAGAATGTCGAAATCAACGTTGGTAAAAGCGTTACTGAAGTCAAGTAGTGATAAAACAGTCAGTTTTCCGTTACCCATGCCATATTGGATGTCGTCAGTAATTTTAACTAATGCGGAGACAGTGCTATGCCCAGGACGGAAACCAGATTGGAAATTATTAAGGAGAGAGTTTCTGTTAAGAAAGGAAGACATTTGCTGTTGAACAAAGCGCTCGAGCACTTTTGATAAAAAAGAAAGATTGGAGATAGGGTGAAATTCTGAGAAAGAAGAAGGATTAGACTTTTTGGGGAGAGGAGTTATTAGGGCTTCTTTCCATAAAGATGGGAATGTACCACTGGATATAGAAAAATTGAAGATGTATCGGATAACACGGATGACTTCATCAAGTATGGGTAGGATCATCTTACGACTAATGCTATCACTACCAACCGCGTTAGATGAAATAGAAGCAATGCCTCTCTTAACGTCACAATCGGTAAATTGAATGAAAATAAAAGAAGGGTGGTCGGGTGGTGGAAATGAAGAAAGATAGTTAAGCGTAACAAGTTTTGTAGGTCCATCAAAGTTGGAGGAAGAGGAAAAGTGTCTATTTAAGAGATCAATATTTAAGTTATAAGGAATATTATCTTGTCGTGACTTTCCAACTCCCATCGACCTAAGGAATTTCCAAACTTTAGCGGGGTCTTCAAATATAATAAAGATAATAAAGATAATAATAAATAATATAATTATAATTATATAATAAAGATTTTAAGACACATAATTAACACAAATTGGGTATTTGAAATAGGTAGTAAATTAATAAACAATAATCTGGCGTCCGTATTATGAATACAGATGTCTCTGTGTTTTCGTAATACGGACGCCAGAATACCCACAAATATTCACACTAACTATTATTTGACGTCCATATCTTCGGTATCAGATAGTTGTTGTAATATTTTAGTATAATCTGGCGTCCATATATCATAAATGCCAAACAGACGAAACCTCCTTTCAAAATCCTTGTCATGTACATTATTCAACTTTAACAGTTTTATTTAAGTAAATGAGTAATACAATTTAATTATAACAAGCTAGTGAAACAAAAGCGTGAAAAGTTTTTAATATACGGACGCCAAATAACGCACGTTATACATATTTTTAGTAATAAAGCGTCCATATTTAAAACAAAAACAATAATTTTATATCAACAAAGTACAAAACAAATAAAACTTCACAAAATTTAACAAAAATAGTCTCTCACAAAAGGAACTCAAGTTAGTAGATAGTAATGTTGTACATATTAGGTACAACATTACTATTCAAAGACCATGTTAGGTTGTTGGTCAGAAAATGAAAAACAAACCTGTATTTAAAAATCTGACAATATTTACAATTGACTTCTTATACTCAATTTGAAGGTAATTTATACAAACGGAATTATTATTATGGCTTGCTTATGAAACAGATTATGCTCATTTAAGCAGTTGTATACCAAATTTAAAGTGTTTATCTAGGAAGCATCTCGATCACATCAGTTTTCAAACATAAAAAATATTTCATCCGTTTGAGAGCTACCCTACCCCGTCACCCCCATTCCCCCCCACCCATTATGGCTAAGGAACATCTAGTTTACCTCAGCCTTCAAACATAAAAAACCCGCAGCTAAATCTGTCCATTTGTTTGAAAGATGCAATTATCACCCCCCTTTTTTCAACTCCCCCCCTCCCCTCCCCTCTATATAGTTAAGAACCATCTCAACTAAATCAGTTTTCAAACATGAAAAACCTCATCAAAATTGGTCTATTTGTTTGGTAGCTACGATCTTCCCCTCTATCCCCCCCTTCCCCCTTCCCATTTTAGCTAAAAACCATCTCGTTTACCTCAACTGCAGCTGAATCTGTCCATTAGTTCGAAAGCTACGATTTTCCGCCCATTTTTCTCACCTCCCCCCCTTTTTCTCACCTCCCTCATTTTTTCTCACCTCCCCCCTTCACCTCCCCCCTTTTTCCTCACCTCCCCCCCTTCCCCTCCCCATATATTTAAGGACCATTTCGATCACATCAGCTTTCGAACAAAAAAAACCGCATCCAAATCGGTCCATTCATTTGGGAGCTATGATGCCACACACACACACACACACACACACACACACACACACACACAACACACAGGCAGTGATACACACCCTAAACTTAACACATAAACGAAACACAATAACAATAAATTAGGTAAAAAACAGTTAGGTAGGTATAATATGACAATATTATAATAATCTGGCGTCCGTATAATGAAAAAAGATGTCGGTTTTCATAATACGGACGTATTATTACCCAAAATATTCACAGTAAGTATTATTTGACGTCCATATCTTCGTTATCTGTAATCCAATGTTGTTGTTGATTATTGAGTTTTCTTAACAGGTATAGTCAGCAACATTGTTCAAAGAGTTTGACTGGATCTGTGCTCTGTGGTCAGCAACATAATACGTCCACCTTTAGAGCGCCCTTATCTCGGGATTGGACTTGATGTAATCTGGCGTCTGTATCATAAAAACATAGCCACACATCAAGAAAGTGCAACCACCAGGCAAGAGTGATCTGAAGGTGACATTGTTGATGTATATGCACGGTACGGCAACGTCGCATCTCCGAAGTTTGTGCGGAAGTCAAACAGGGCTATCAATGAAAGTATTCACAAATTGACAACAGCGCCATTTGTTTTGCAACGAAAATCAACGGAACTACGTAAATATGCAGTATAACAAGACTGGAAGAAAAATAACGTCCATTTTTTTTCATATTTTGACATTTCTTGTATCAGTGTGTCATTTCGCAAACATTGCTCTTAGTCTCCTATTTGACGTCCGTATATGGATGTCGTAAACAGGTGGACGTCACATAAGATGCAAAAAGGTCCATGTTGGACGCACAATAGATTACAGGATACATATATATATCCATATAAATAGTATATACATTATAATAAATTACATTTACTACATATACATTTAAAAAATATATACAAACATAATACAAATAATATACAGTGAAACCACAAAATAGCAAGAAGTGATATAATTTATTTATTTTTCGCACGTATTAATGATATAGGCTTCAAAGACAAAACAATCACGAAATAAATGTTTTTTTTCATGAATGAATGTGTTCATGTACTACCTAGGTAAGTAAATATATTTAGTTTATTTTTGAAAATCTAGGTTAAGATTTAAGTATAAGTCCTATTACTTTATTTCAGAAAATACAAGCATTGAAAATAACAATAATGTAGTTTAAACTAAACTAAGTTTAAGTTTAAAATATAGATATCTTTAGAGTATCGTTATTTTTCTACTTCAATTCGATTAACGGGTGACGTGGGGTTTGTCTCAAAACCAGCTTTCAATGGCTGCCACTGGACATTTTTGCAGAGTGCAGGCCCCTGTGGTACAAGCTATATTTACTCGTATATAGCATTCATTAATTTAAAATTATTTTTAGTAGGTACTTAGTTTTTGTTTTGTTTTTATTATTAGTGTTTTTCTATTGTCTTGTGCCAATGAACATTTTAATTCTTTACTAGCTTCACACGTGTGGTCATTTCTCCAGGTTAAAAGTAAGCTATGTGCTATTTATTCAAAGACCTAAAATACTAATATACCAACATTTGATCAAAATTTATTTAGCTGTCAAAAATATTTTTATTGTTGGCTCGGCTTCTACTCATCGGATTGAGATATCAATGACACCAATTTTTAAGTTAAACCCAAAGCTATCCAACAATGAACTGTTACTGCATAGCAATCCAGTAGTTCTTACGTGATGCGAGCACAAACAAACATGATTAAAAATATATATATTCTTGTTCAGTGCCTTATTTTAAGTAAATTAGTTTTTTTGTTATTATATTCTTTATACATGCTTTATTATAAATAAAGATATTTATTAATTCAAAATTAACATAACTTTTGACCCCTATCCCGCAGACGCCCTTTAATTTTTCGGGATTTAAAGTATTCTCAATTTTAAACCATCTTATAAACTATGACTTACTCAATTTGCATCAAAATTCGTCCAGTAATTTCAGCATGATACGTGTTCTGTTAAATAACTTTCAATCAATATCCTGCGGGAACCCTTTAATTTTGACTTCAGTATCGAATATAGAGAAACCTCCAAAAAAAAATATCAAAATTTCTTCAAATTATAGAATTGGACTTGTTACGGTTTTATTATATTTATAGATTCTTCTTCTTCTTTAATCCATTAAGCATAATTGTGTGTTAATAGATAATAGGTTTGTGTTTGACTACTATAGTAATAAATCATTTGATGATGAGGCAAGTTGCTGCCGGGTGAAGATACACAAGTTGCCTACAAGTCAATTATTCACCTGCTAGCTGCGCCCGCGGTTATACCCGCGTCAGTTTTCCCGTGTATGAAATTTTTAATAATATTTCATACACGGGAAATTTCCGAAAAAACTTGTCAAATGTTTTCTTTCCATTAAAACCTAATTCGAACTATTATGAACATTGTCAAACATAAAATCGGTCCAACCGTCTTCAAGTGATGCGCTTACCAATGAACAGTATTTCATTATTATTAATCAAGTAGATGTACGTATTCATTATGCCTTCTACATAATATGTAGAAGGTATAACTTACAACAACAACAGTAAACTTATCGTGAACTAGTTGTGCCCGCGGCTTCGTGCGCGTGATAATGTATCCACGTTAAAAGTATTTACTCAAACAAGCTTGTAATGTGGTCATTATTTCGATAACCTTCTTTGGGCAAAGTCGACCTTGCCGCGCCAGCAAAGTTGAATGGAATTTCATTTCCATCCATTCTTGTCGTGAAAATCCATTATTGTCGTGTTTTTTTAGTACTATTATTTATTCTGTGGTTTTGTTAACCACCGAACGCGAAAAGAGAGGCGTCGTAGTTCCCAAACGTATGGACCGATATTGATGTTATTTTTTCTGTTTGAACGCTGATGTGATCGAGATGATTCTTAGCTATTATTGTTGTTGTATTTTTGTTGTTTTAGTTTTCATTGTTTTTTGTTGTTTTTGTTATTTTGTTGTTGTTTATTATTGTGTTTTTTTGTTATTGTTGTTGTCGTTTCTGTTCTTGTTCCTGTTGTTTTTGTTGTAGTTCTTGTTGTTTTCGATGTTTTTTTTTTCTTGTTCTTGTTGTTCTTGTTATTTCGTTGTTCTTGTAGTTTTTGTTGTTTTTGTTGTTCTTGTTGTTATTGTTGTTGATCTTGTTGTTTTTGTTGTTGCTCTTGTTGTTTTCGTTGTTTTTATTGTTGTTTTTGTTGTTGTTGTTGTTTTTGCTGTTCTTGTTGTTTTGTTGTTTTTGTCGTTCTTGTTGTTTTTTTGTTGTGCTGGTTGTTCTTGTTGTTTTTGTTGTTGTTGTTCTTTTTTGTTGTTCTTCTTGTTGTTGTTGTTGTTCTGTTTAATTGTTCTTGTTGTTTTTTTTGTTCTTGTTGTTTTTGACTTTGTTGTTGGTGTTGTTTTGGTTTTTGTTGTTATTGTTGTTGTTGTTTTAGTTGGTTATATATTTTTTTCATCAGTTTGCTAGTTTTATTTAAATACCTCGCATTGTTTGAGTAAAGCACTATACAAGCCTTGGTCTGCAATGACTGCCCTGCAGGCCACGCTATGATGGCCTCGAGCTTTGCTTAGTTAAGTTTTCGGCCTTTCTTGTTCATCATTGCAGCCCTTGTTCATTCCAGCGTGGCCATCAAAGGCTCCAATGCTGACTGCGCTTTGATGGCCTCGAACTTAACTTAGCTACGCTCTCGACCATCATCATCGTTGCCAGCAACGCAGTCATTACAGACCGCGGCAGTAATGTACTATTACTTTATGTGCTATTTCAAGACCTAAAATACAAATGTCCTCCACAGACTCAAGATCATTTTATTTTTGCTTATGAAATTAAAATTTCCATATTTCTTCAGCCGTAAAAAATATTTTGATCGATTGCTCCACTTCTACACGAATTGAAATACCAATTACACCGGTTTTTAAGTTAAGCCCTAAGCTATCCAACAAAGAACCGCAACGTGATGCGTGAACAAACTCACGGACAGACTGACCAGATATAAAAAAAATACTTGTTCAGTAGCTTATTTTAGGTAGACTATTTTTTTTAATTATCTTTTTTGTACAGACTTTTGCGTACTGTTTACTTTATTATAAATATAGATATTTATAACTTCAAAATTAACATAACTTTGGACCCCTATCTTGCAGGAACCCTTTATTTTTTCGGCATTAAAGTATCCTCAATTTTAACTCATCATATAAACTATGACTATGTCACGCTGACATTTGCTACCTCGATCTTACGGATGCGTTTCTCAATAAACTTGGCCAATTGCTCAACACCTGCATTCGTTTTATATTTGATCTCCGTAAGTACGATCATATCTCTGAATATCGAGCAAAGTTTAAATGGCTGCAAATCCGTGATAGAAGAAATGCTAGGATCCTCGGCTTACTGACTCTATATTGAATGATACCAGATCTCCTATTTATTTAAAAAAAACGTTTTATTTTCCCTCCGCCTGTGTATCCCCAAACATCCACATCCTTTGTCGGCAACTCCTTTGAGGTAGTGCAGTACGGCTGTGGAACCAACTATCCGCTAATATTCAAAAAGCATCTTCCAAGGTTTTTTTTTAAACGGCTTGTATGGTATCACTATTACAAGGCTTTATTGCTCTTATAAATGTAATATCATTATATATTATATTTATTATATATGTGTTTATATAATATTTATTATATATGTGTTTATATAATATTTATTATATATTAAAGCAGTAACTTAAATTATTTTAATAAGTAATTGATAGATAGATAGATAAACGCTTTATTGCACACCAAATAAATCATACACAAGAATAGATATTTAATTTAAATAGAGTACAATGGGCGGTCTTATCGCTTAAAGAGATTTCTTCCAGACAACCGTTGAATGGAGAGGAATACATTTAATTGTCATGGACGGTGGTGCTCAATAATAAACCAAAATCAATAAATCTAAAAGGTACATGAACTTAAACAACTAATCTAGTTCTAACTTAAACAACAACTACACGTATACAAATATATTAAAATACAATACATATATATATACAAAGTAAATTAACACAATAAGTTAATTTTTTCCAATTTGCGATAAGTAAAATATTTTTAACCGTTCCTTAAATACGTTTAATGATGGAGACTGACGTATCAGGACTGGTAGACTGTTCCATAGTCTAACAGCTTGTACAGAAAACGATGCATCATAGAATATTGTAACGTGCAAGGGTATTTAGATTCTGTAGATTCTCTGAAGACCGCAACGACCGGGAATGCTCTGAGTGTAGAAAATGGAAGCATCCTTTGAGGTATGCAGGGGACGCAGGATTGAAAAGTATACTATAAAGTAGGGAAAGAATGTCAGTATTCCGACGAAGGCGAATAGAAAGCCACTTGAGCTTATGTCGAAAGTTCGAAACATGGTCATATTTGCGTAATCCAAATATGAACCTGATACAAAAGTTTTGGAGACGCTCAAGTTTAATGTAATGTGTGTATTTTATCAATATGTATCATTAATATTACATATATAATTATAGTAGTAACCTTTTTGGACTTTATAAATGTATGTATGTGACGATGTCAAAACCTCTTTCGTAATAATACTCATTTGATCTCTTAATTCTTTCATAATCCATTTTATTTCATTTGTCGTTATTAATTCTAAATTCAAATAACCTGTCATTCGAATATTGATTTTTGGAAAAACCGAAATAATATTATAAAATTCATAAACAAGTCTATAACAACTTGAATTACTCTTTTAAATATATGTATGATAATACCTACATAAGAGATTATTTTCATCCGTATTGTATCACCACGAAATTCTCAAAGTGCTCCCTATTGTTCCTGTTCCTGTAATTCTGTTGTCCACTGAGGTTTGGGTTCTGGGCTAGTGGGACAAACCCAAACCCTGGGACCGTCTCGTGACATGTATTATTATAATGATTATGTAGTTAAATTATTATCATTCGTAACTTCGCTTTAAAATTTTTGTTATTTTTTCTTGTTTAAATATTTTTTTGACGCACGCCTACATCTCTTCTCATGTACCATATATTAAATGTTTTTCTTGTTTAAATATTTGTTGTTTTTTCTTGTTTAAATTTTAGTTGCTTTTTCTTGTTTAAATATTTTTTTGACGCACGCCTACATCCCTTCTCATGTACAATATATTAGTTGTTTTTTCTTGTTAAAAATATTTATTGTTTTTTCTTGTTTAAATTTTAGTTGTTTTTTCTTGTTTAAATATTTTTTTGACGCACGCCTACATCCCTTCTCATGTACAATATATTAGTTGTTTTTTCTTGTTAAAAATATTTATTGTTTTTTCTTGTTTAAATTTTAGTTGTTTTTTCTTGTTTAAATATTTTTTTGACGCACGCCTACATCCCTTCTCATGTACAATATATTAGTTGTTTTTTCTTGTTAAAAATATTTATTGTTTTTTCTTGTTTAAATTTTAGTTGTTTTTTCTTGTTTAAATATTTTTTTGACGCACGCCTACATCCCTTCTCATGTACAATATATTAGTTGTTTTTTCTTGTTAAAAATATTTATTGTTTTTTCTTGTTTAAATTTTAGTTGTTTTTTCTTGTTTAAATATTTTTTTGACGCACGCCTACATCCCTTCTCATGTACAATATATTAGTTGTTTTTTCTTGTTTAAATATTTGTTGCTCTTTCTTGTTTAAATTTTAGTTGTTTTTTCTTATTTAAATATATTTTTGATGCACGCCTACATCCCTTCTCATGTACCATATAAGTGGATGACTGATAGAAAATGCTTTAGCATTAAGTCCTCCTTTTGTACTTTCTTAGTGCAATAAAGTATGAAATAAATAAATAAGTTGCATAATAATCCGTCCAGCAGTTTCAGCGTGATACGTGTTCTTTAAAATAACTTGCATCCAATATCCTGCTAGAATCCTTTAATTTTTCGGGATGAAAAGTATCCAATGTCCTACCTCGTAGTATGAACTCGAATCATACCAAGTTTTAATTGAATTAATTCAGTAGTTTCGGCGTGATGCGCGGTCAAGATACACAGACAGACAGACACACAAAAATGATTAAAATAAAACTGTTTTGGCTTCAGTATAGAATATAGAGAACACTCCAAAAAAATAATTCTAAATGTCTTTAAAGTACAGAATTGGACCTGTTACAGTTTTATTTTTAGTAAAGATTCAGTAAATAACCTAAGTAACCTTACAAATTAATTTATTCCATGGTTACGATTCTATATATTCATATTGTTAAATTTCAGGAAGTCGAATAATGTCAAGGAACTGTTCCCAAAATTATAAACAAGATGATGATTTTCGTTTAAAAACATACGTGTATGATACTTTTGCAATGCTTTTTCTATTCTAACTCTCCATTATTAGTAGCGCCAACCCTGCGCCAAAGCAGTGAATATCCCAGAATAGAGTAGGTGACATTATAGAGCTCTCTCCACTATTTTATGGATTTATGTTGTTAATGTTGAGTTAATGCGACTCTATTATATTTTAACTCTACTTCATAGCGCCGTGGACGTATCGTACGCTGTCAACTGCAGCGTTGTAGTAAAACTGATGTTAGATTACTCTGGTGATATATTACCGTAGGCCGTGTTTCAGTGATTTTTAGATGGCCACACGTCAATTTTGCACTATTTGTCAAATTTGAACATGATTTGTCATTAGTGAAGCGATAATGCTATTTTTTGAGAAAGTTACCAAAAACAAAAGGTTATATTAATTATCGTGGAGCTGCCTGAAATACACGTTTTGAGGTAATTTTATCCACAATCTTACCTGATGGAAAGCGATGATGTGGTCGTAGCACGCTTGCATAGTACTTATTCAATTCACTCTGGATATAATTTACCAGAAACACTGACGAAGGCAGGACATTATCCTTTGCAGTTCTTATTATAAATGGAGAAGCGTAACGCTTCGTTCTTGTGCGTGGTATTTCAACCATAGAAGGGTGGCGCTTTGCCGATCGTCTGTTGTTACGGTCATGCGGGAGTCAGAATTATATTCTCCATTAAAGCGGTACCTAGATAAGCATAATTCATTAACCACTTTACTTGATACTTACTATTTACCTAATCTACTGACTAAAACGATGATTGAATATAAGCTGACCGACCGCAAAAACAATCACACTAATACTCGTATTATAAAGGCGAAAGTTTGTATGTATGTGAAACCATGGGGTGCAGCTAGTATTTATTAAATGTTTCTTTTTTGTTTTTTGGCCGAGCGAGCGCGAAGTGCGAGCGGTGCGTCTCCGATTCAGCTAGGCCAACAATTCGTTCGTATGTGTTTCCGGATGTCCGGCTGTAGGTAGTGATTGATAGAGCACCTTGTTATTAATGTTACTTTTACAATAATGTAACTAGATGGTGCTACTGTGCTAAATTGTTTGCAAAAAAGTTTGTGCTCGCGATGTCTACAGCTCACAGAGCCACTAGTTATATTTTACTAGCAGTACCCGCGGATTCGCATGTGTGGTCATTTCTCCAAGTTAAAAGTAATTTTTGTGCTCTTTATTCCAAGACCTAAAATACTAATATACCCACATTTGATCAAAATTTCTTCAGCCGTCAAAAATATTTTTTATCGCTTGCGCGTTTTTTACTCATCGGATTGTGATACCAATTACATCAGTTTTTAAGATAAACACTAAGCTATCCAACATTGAAAACCGCATCGCAATGTGTCCATAGTTTTACGTGATGCGCAAACAAAAAAACATACAGACAGAAATTATTAATAAAAATATGTTCAGATGCTTATTTTAAGTAACCTAGACCCTGTTTTTAAAATTATCTTTAATTTGTACAGACTTTTTCTTACTTATTGCTTTATTATAAGTAAGTATAGATATTTATTACTTCAATATTAACGTAACTTTAGACCCCTATACCGCAGGAACCCTTTATATTTCGGGATAAAAAATATCCTCAATTTTAATCCATCATAATATAAACAATGACTCTGTCAAGTTGCATCAAAATCCGTTCAGTAGTTTCAACGTGATACGTGTTATTTTAAATAACTTAAACAATATCTTGCGGGCACGCTTTAATTTTTCAGGATGAAGAGTATCGAATGTCCTACCTAGTACGAACTTAAATCATGCCAAGCTACAGTTGAATTCATTCAGTAGTTTCAGCGTGAAGATACAGAAAGACAAAAATGAAAAAAAAAACAGTTTTGGCTTCAGTATCGAATAAAGAGTTCAAAATGTCTTCAATGTACAGAATTGAACCTTTTACAGTTTTTTTATACATAAGTATAGGTAAGATAGAAAAACAACATAAGACTATAGTATTTACATTAACTTGAATAGTCAAAATATGGAAAAAAATACGATGCTTAAAATACAATTGCTACTGTTTAGTTATAAGAATTATATATTTTTTAAATTGTCTTTTAAATACCTTCATTATGATACCTCACTCGATAATAGGTTTTGGATATTGTTTGTTCCGTCTGAAATACAATATGGCAACTGTAAGCCGCCATATCAGTTTTCTTGACATAATATCACATAGCACTCTCGTGATCAAGATGAATCCAATTATACATTATTTATCAAAATCCATCAAGCTGTTTAGGCTGTAGGACGCGCCTAAGAAACGTACAAACAAACAAACAAACATACATACATACATACATACATACATACATACATACATACATACATACATACATACATACATACATACATACATACATACATACATACATACATACATACATACATACATACATACATACATACATACATACAACTCAAACACATAACCCTCCGTGCAGCCGGGTAAAAATAATTTAGTCTCCGTATAGTTTGATCAATTTGCGCGATATTACTTCGACAGTTCCCTGATGTTTAATCCCCATTAATATGTAAAAGTGAAACGTTGTCTGTTAGTTTGTTTGTTTGTTTGGGGCATTTTCACGTGATAACGGCTGTACGGAATTTGATGAAATTTGAAATAGAAATATCTTATACCCTGAAATAACACATTAACCAACCCTTCCATCCGTTAGCAATAAAACAAACGTTGGTGTTAAAGGAACACAGTTTCAGCCTACATCTGGTACAAAATTTCACTGTTCGTTACTAAAACAAGTTGTTACATAAATATAGGAACTGGGCTGTATACACTAATACACTCAGCGAAAAGACAGTCTGCATCTGTACATATAATAACGAAGACAACTCAAACAATTTATAAATCCTTACAACATTGTGAAATCAATTCAAGCCGAGATAGGTTTCTCAAGTGGTTAAAATACTAGGAATACTGTCAATTCCTAGGTGTAGTTATTTAGCGCAAGCACTAACTAGGCGCTGGAGATGCTGATATGAGAATGGTAATTACGGATAAAAACTGAAACTAGTCTGCTGGTGGTTAGGGATAAACGAGTGTTAACTTGCAACAGTAGCTAACGTAGCAGAGAGCCTAACTCTTTAATAACATTGACTTAAAGTATAAATAGACGCATAGAATCTA
Source organism: Alsophila aescularia (assembly GCA_946251855.1). Lineage (NCBI taxonomy): Eukaryota > Metazoa > Arthropoda > Insecta > Lepidoptera > Geometridae > Alsophila > Alsophila aescularia. The sequence goes on from OX276382.1 coordinate 29,691,088, forward strand.
GGATGGTACACTAGCCAACTAAACCGCATTACGCCAACAAAGTTGTTTGTACGGTTGGATTCTATCTTGCACTATGGAATTTGCTCAGATTTGGCGCGGGTCTAGCTTGTATTGTATCTTGGTCGGCTATAGGTAATATAGGTATAGCTCGTAAAAGGGGCATTTCTTTTCCAAACTCAAAGCATACTTAGTTTAACAAAATTTTATTGATTTGATATATTTATAATATTTTGTATATTTCTCCTTGTTCATGAGATGTTAATTTTGATATGTTAAGGTGTTATTATTTTGCCTATTTACAATAGAATACATTGAATTTGATTTTGTAAACTAGTAAACCATTGATAGACGCTTTTTTAGTAAATGGCAACATGCAACTCAAGCAAAAAGGTATCTTTAAAGCCGAATATTTCGTAAACTGAACCAAATAGAAAAAATAGCCGTCAACGAAACCAAATCATAATTTTAAAATACCTGCCTATTCAATGAGATCCCACTCGATGGAGTACAAATAAATTGTATAGAAGCGGATATATTACATGTGCTAAATTTCAACCTCGTAGTCTACGAATATTCGCAGCTCTAGTGCTAAAAGTGTCTGAATAAATGACATGCGGACAGACAGATATGACGAAAGACAGATATAAGGGTTCCTGGTTTGAATACGGGACCCTTAAAAAACTCGTACCATAACAACTTTCATTTGTCTTACGAATTGTACCACACCTATATGTCTATGACTACACCCTACACCTCACGAAGTAAGAAAGGATGGCGTCCTGACCCAGTCTCCCAGCATGCCCACCAAATAGGTGCATAGTTAGTAAGCGCCGGCGCAGATTCGCATAGAATCAGTTGTAGTTCGTGCACCGCTTGTGGCGGGACAGATAGAATGCTATCGGCGACTGCCGTTAGGTATTCTGTTAAACAGGTTTCTTATAGTGCATTGCTTTGAACAGATTTTATGTTTGAACCTCTTGTTACGGTTTAATATTCTGTGGTAGATCATAGAATAAAATCACTGACAAAAGAAAGTGTAAAAGGTTAGTATTACAGAGCACGAACACCGGACGACGGCCTACGAAAAGCGTCTGGAAGAAAGTGGATGAGGAGAGCTGAAGAGCGAGCTCGGCGGCATGCATTAGGAGAGGCCTACGTCCAGCGGTGGAAAACTCTTGTCCACTGCTGGACGTAGGCCTCTGCTCCTGATGATGACGTACACCGGACTCTTCTTTGACACCGGTGACACTCCTTGTACGTGTGAAAACGCGCTTTTGTGTTCTCGTAGATTCTCCTTTTCGTTGCTATGACCTTGTACTATTATTTATTTTGTGCTATGACACAATGTTTTGTTAGATTAAGTTTATTAATTGTATATTTCTGTATTGTGGTGTTTCAATAAAGAGTTCATCTATCTATCTAATGGCACAATAATTCATACCAATATATAATTGTTTGTTTGTTTCGGGAGTTTTAACGTGAAAACGGCTGATTTTGAAGAAAATTGTAATGGAGATAGCATATACCCTGCAATTATACATTACTTATCACCATCATCGTCATCATCTTCATCATTCCTCACGCGGGTAAATGGTGACGACCGTAGCTCTCAAACAGATGGAACGATTTTTGTGTTTGAAAACTAATGTGATCGATATGCTTCCTAGCTATAATGGGGGGTGGGAAGCCGGGGGTTATTTTTTTTTTATTTGTGCTTGTTTCCTTTAGATATATTATTAGAGTTCTCTTTGTCAGAATTAAGGGATATCTCGTCGTGTAATGGTCTGGTCCTGGCGCTCGTCAGAATGCGTACCCTGACGTCACGCTCGGGGTGAGTGGAGTGACGCTCATAAAGTACACGTGGCAGGTGACACGCCGCGCGCCCCGGGGTCGCATAACTTGCTGCTAGTGTAAGAGCAGGACCTCAAAGTTTTGCAAGAACAATTTAACTAAAATTATCTTAATTTCAAGGAATTTTCAACTCGATATAAGCAACAAAATTTTGTTAGACTTCGTTGTATACAATGAAACATTTAAACCAGAATTCCTTAAATTTCAGAATATTACGATGTTTAATATATATTTTGCAGTTAACAGGTACACAGTCCACAACGCATGTAATAATATAAATTCTATTGTTATATGTGTCGTGGACTGTGAACCTGTTAATATTCTATTATAATCTATACATAACGCTTTTTTAACAAGTTGCTAGTAAACATAATAGGACCAAGTACTGTCTTGTCGATTAGCCATTGGAATTCGGAACATTATTTAAACAGGTAAGCAATATTAACCAACGGAAGTACAATCCAGTGTGTGTTTTGTACTAATGGATCAAGCAAGCGTGATATTTGGCCTCACGCCGGCCGGCGCGGGCGGTCGTTAATCATCGTGATTATGATTACGGACAATACCGACATTGGCCGAGCGCGCTTGCGCCACACCGGAACTAGGCCGTGCAAAGCAAACAATACACAAGTATTTAAAGAATTTCTATGTTTTAAGGTATTGTATTTGGTTTATGATAGTAGGTTATAAATGGTTACTGAAGTAAAGACAAGTAGTACGTCTGGGCAAGGAAAGCAAAATCCAGTGTGTTAGAAAAGTTACTGGGGCTGAGATAAATACACGTTTCTTAGACAAACCTCGTGCTTAGCAGTAAGTACCTCAAATTCGTTTATATAAACATTTCTACTAAATTTAGTTCTTTGAAGTAAAGTCAAAAGTATTTATTGCCACTATTTATTTATTTAACTAGGTAGGATCATCAACAAAAATAACATGATTACATGTTTATTGACAAAATTAATTATAAAAGTTACATGCAATATCACTTACAGATGAACAAATCATGCACAAGTAATATAACATACTTTATAATTATAATAATATTATAAAGAGGAAATATTTGATTGTTTGTTTGTTTGTAATGGATAAACTCAAAAAATACAAACCCGATTTTAAAAACTCTTTCACATAAAAAAAGCCAAATTTTATTTTTCAAAAATTTAGAGTTTCCTTCGTAAATTGCAATAATAAAACCAGAGGTATTAAATTTTGCAAAAAAAACTCGATTACTTTGTATCACAAACCAAAGAGTATATAAATACTACGTAAGATCACAAACTAAGAAGGAGATACGGGTCTTTGTATATGGAACGTTGGCATGGAAACGAAATCACAGAACATCTAATAATCATTGACGTAGGAAATGCTCTATGCTAATAATACACGAAATAGTAACTAACCTCCTTGCGTTAAACAGAATAATACTATAGACGAAATGGTACGTGTGTTTAAACATTTTGTGTAAGAATTTTTTGTTGTTCTATTTGTCCAAATAAAGTACCTACTAATTGTATCTTTTTATATATTTACCCGTGCGAAGCCGGGGCGGGTCGCATTAGTACTTTATAATGATATAATATGTTTCTATACTCAACGCTAATCAAGAATCAAAATTAAATTATTGCACAACATTTTATTAACAAAACAAAAGAACGAGATGAATGCTAATTGTAATTCAGTTTTGATTAACACAAAATAAAATAACAGAATTTAAACATGTTGCAAAAATATATAGTTAAATAAGAATAAATGTTGTAAATATGTAACCTAATAATAAAAATGGTACATACAATAAATAACAAAAAATAACAATACAATTTTATTGATGCTCGCGGCAAGCGTGAAGGGACGGCTATTATTAACTGGCTCAATAATTCAGGATTATCAATGATGTTATTTAAAGGTTTGTATACAAATGTTATGACTAGTAATTCGTCTATCGGACAAAGTTGTGAGTTTGAATTTCTTAAGACGATCAACATATGGCGCACGTTTATTGGGACCGTATGAGTAAAATTGAGTAAAACGTCTCTGTATGCTCTCAATGCGATCCTTATGAACCTGGTAGTTGGGATTCTACACAACGGAACAGTATTCAAGCTTACTCTTTACTGACGTGGTGTATAAAAGTTTTCTGGTGCTAGAATTCTTAAAGACTTTAGAATTTCTAAACACAAAGCCTAGCATACTACGCGCAGACTTGCAAATAGTGTAAATATGTTGAACAAACTGCAACTTAGAATCGATTGTGATGCCTAGGTCGTGGATCGTTTTATATTCTTGGAGTTCAGTGTTGTTTATTTTATAAATTGTGCTTAGTGATAAACGATTACGTGTGAATTTAATATATGCACATTTTTCTGGATTGAGAAGCATTCCATTCAGCCTGCACCACTCAGACTCACTTAGACTCATTTTGTGTAAGAATTTTTTGTTGTTCTATTTGTCCAAATAAAGTACCTACTAATTGTATCTTTTTATATATTTACCCGTGCGAAGCCGGGGCGGGTCGCATTAGTACTTTATAATGATATAATATGTTTCTATACTCAACGCTAATCAAGAATCAAAATTAAATTATTGCACAACATTTTATTAACAAAACAAAAGAACGAGATGAATGCTAATTGTAATTCAGTTTTGATTAACACAAAATAAAATAACAGAATTTAAACATGTTGCAAAAATATATAGTTAAATAAGAATAAATGTTGTAAATATGTAACCTAATAATAAAAATGGTACATACAATAAATAACAAAAAATAACAATACAATTTTATTGATGCTCGCGGCAAGCGTGAAGGGACGGCTATTATTAACTGGCTCAATAATTCAGGATTATCAATGATGTTATTTAAAGGTTTGTATACAAATGTTATGACTAGTAATTCGTCTATCGGACAAAGTTGTGAGTTTGAATTTCTTAAGACGATCAACATATGGCGCACGTTTATTGGGACCGTATGAGTAAAATTGAGTAAAACGTCTCTGTATGCTCTCAATGCGATCCTTATGAACCTGGTAGTTGGGATTCTACACAACGGAACAGTATTCAAGCTTACTCTTTACTGACGTGGTGTATAAAAGTTTTCTGGTGCTAGAATTCTTAAAGACTTTAGAATTTCTAAACACAAAGCCTAGCATACTACGCGCAGACTTGCAAATAGTGTAAATATGTTGAACAAACTGCAACTTAGAATCGATTGTGATGCCTAGGTCGTGGATCGTTTTATATTCTTGGAGTTCAGTGTTGTTTATTTTATAAATTGTGCTTAGTGATAAACGATTACGTGTGAATTTAATATATGCACATTTTTCTGGATTGAGAAGCATTCCATTCAGCCTGCACCACTCAGACATTCTATGAGTATAATGTTGTAGCTTTAAGGCATCACATGCTGCATTTTAGGGCATCGTTAGTACAATGTATCTGTTTAGCTATCTATAGATCGTCTGCTAAAATAAATAATATTGAATTTTGAATATAATTTGTTATGTCATTCAGAAATATATTAAATAATAGGGGTCCCAGAATATAACCTTGTGGGACTCCTGATGATGCGTAGTAAAGATGAGAGGCAAGATGATTGCCACTAGAAATAAAGTAAATAAGATGTACAAAATAATTATAATTAGATGTCTTTGGGCGTATCTCACACGACGCTGACCACCGCCGCAGCGTGCGGCTGGGCGGATCGATTCTGTTGCACTACGCAGTAGCTGTTAGGTTATCCGCACAACACTACCGCTTGGGCAGCGCGCCGAGCGGACATGCTGCTTCACGTACACGTGCTGAAGTTCTGTGCGGTGCAACGCCTAGCTGCACTGCTGTGCAAGGCTGCACCTCATGGGTTGCTGGCGTCCACCTCACCTTCGCGCACCACGGTGACAGGCGGAGCTGTGTGAAATCCGCCTTACTATCTTTTTAATAAGTTTTAGTTGGGTTTGTCATAATAATTACGCCTATATAGTAATGATCAAAATTAAAGTAACAGCGAAGGCCTACAGCCTACATCTGACGACAGCCTATATCTGAATAAAATAAATTGCAACAATCAAATCAACGCCGTTAGGTATAAAGATCATAATCACCTCTTAACTTTTAACAACGCAATGCTATAAAATGTAACGATATCACTGGTACATTGCGCGCAGCTGGCTCCTAGTGTACTCCGAGCGTTTATCAGTGTGGGCCATAACTCGCGCTGCATCGGGATGAGCCCGCCATAAGCTGTCGGTCTCCCCTCATCCTCATGTTGGGCCACTACAACAGCGACTTTACTAACCTCGTTTTTTTATGACTAGGCCAAAAGTCAAATAAGTTAATTCACATGAGCCCTAAGAGAACATTTATGAAAGTAAGCAGAAGCCAACCCCCCGAGAAGACCGGCTATAAATACGCCCGCCCTGAATTAGGTCCGCGTTTGAAATCGTTGTTATGGATAAATAGATATCATATTTTCCATCTTTTGAAGAATGAAAACGTAAAAGTATAATGCTTAGAATTAATAACGTCTAAAACAATCACTAGAAAAAACCCGGAACACATATTATTATATAAATAAAAATAAAATAAATCAAGATATTCGCACAATTCACACCAATTACGTAGCCCCAAACTAGGATACCCTATACTATGGGTACTAGATAACGGATAAACATACATAGATACGATAATATATATATATATATATTATAATATTAACTGAGCCCTCATGGTCATTTCTAAAAATAAAGTAAATTGTGTTATTCCAGGATAAAAATACCCTTCTTCTTCTTCTTCTTCTTCTTCTTTAGCCTTCTTCAACCAAGTGACTGAAGTAGGCCTCCTTCAGACTTTTTAATTTCTCTTGATGTTGGGCAGTGAGAGAAAAGTACCCTAGACAAGATAAGATAAAAGATAAAACTCTTTCTTATCTTATGTTGTATTTGTGCATTATTATTACGTTGGTAATTTCGAAAAAGTGATACTGTTCTGGCTCAATTGTAATTATTTTATTCTTTTTAGTGGTTGTTTACAAAATAACATTTTTATTATGAAGTCGATTTATTTATTTATTTTTAAATATTTTATTGTATGGCAAATACTTTTATTTGTACCTGTGTACTTGCGTGGCAGGTACACAAGTGGCAGTGGCCACAGAATAAATAATAGTACTCAGGCACTTCGTAAACCTTTACAAAACCTTTACCTTTACATGAAACTAATTTATGACAAGATTGTTCCTCCTCAAAAGTGAAATCTTGAATATCTATTTGTTTTCAGAGAACAGTTAGTTTATAAGACTTGATGTTAGCAATGGTAACTAATTTGGGTTAATCTACGTTGGGACGAAGCCAGTGCGAATCGTATAACGCATTATCTCTATTAAAATGTAATTACAAAGATGCAATAAATCACTTTCGAGCTTTGAGGTTGGTTCATTAGAGGCAATATAACAGCTTTTAATTTATTTATTTCAGACTAATAGAGCAAGCAACACAGCTTCCCGTTATATTATGAGAATTTAGTATTTGTGTGATTGATCAATATAAAAACTTTATTAGGCTATGTCACTCGGGATGATGTACGGAATCTAACGTTACCCCATACACTAAATATGTTCAGGCATTTAAAAGTTACGGTGGAATAATAAAACTCACATACATATATAGACCTTAAAACCATTGCATTCCTTTTTTGGCAGTCGTGTAAAAATATCTGCATGCAATGCAAAAATGGGTAAATATGTAATGGGTACAGCAGATAAATATTTTTTGGTACCTAATTGAAATCCCGATGTCACATGGTTACCAGCGCAGTCCAGCATACCGTACAAGAAATTATTGCTATTGTCTCATCCCTCAGAAGAAAAAAAAAAAAAAAAAGAAAGAATCCGCGATTTCCGTAGCCCGCAAGCCCGCGGCGTCGTCAGATTCGCGCCTCGAGAGTCCCGAACATAAAGTGCAGCGTTACGCCGGGAGCGGGACTACATCCAGATTGATGGTTGTAGCCTGTAGCGCAGCCGTGTCCCCTGCAGACTGGTGGAAAACGCTCCATCTGTTACCGCCTCTTTAAGTTGAGCCTTATTGTGCTTGTGACGAGGTCGCAGTGTTGGCACTTTCTTATATGTTTTACTATCAGGACACTCTCAGGAAATATATTCATAAGAAGTAAGCATATTTTAAGATTTCGGTACAAAAAGGTTTTCCCAATTATATCACAAAATTTATTAATCTACACTAATATTACAAAGAGTAAAGATTTGATTTGATTGAAAAGGTTTTTAGTGTGATCCCATATCACCTAAATGAATTTAGAAGTTTTTATAGTATTAAAGTGAAGTTTTTGATTCAAAGATTTAATGTAAAGAGATTATCGGAATAAGTAACAATCGGAGTATCGGAGTTTTATAATTGACATATGGAGACAGATTTATAAATCTAATATGGATATTTAATACCTTTCTCGATGATTTCCCAATTAACAAAATAAACAGCTTCATCCAAACCATTGACCCCAGTTCCTCAGCTAATCGACTTTAAAAGTGGCTAACTTAAAAATGAGATAATATCTGGCACCCTCGTTTCCGTCCCTCGGGAAAAGATGCCGATAAATGGCTATACTTTAAAAAATGCTTTAAAGTGCGGATTATCCACGTTTTGCGTTAAGTAGGGTCGTGGAAGGGAGGGTTGGGGAAACAGTATGGACGCTCGGAATGCCTATACAGTAGATCATCATCACCCTATGTCATCACCATCAGCCTATATTAGTCCACTGCTGGAAGTAGGCCTCCCCTAGTGAACACCACCGAGCCCGATCTTCGCCTCTCCTCATCCAATCGCAGCCAGCCGTTTTTCGCAAGTCGTCACTTCACCTCCGCTGGGCGTCCTACACTAAGTTTACTCCACGGCGCGATCTCCACTCTAGAACTCGTTTACTCGTTAAATAAACGGTCATCAGTTCTTTAAGAGATGTGACCAGCCCTTTGCCACTTCAGCTTGCTTTTTCTTTGATCTATGTCGGTAATCTGCCTACTATTAGCTAATATTGCTTAAAGGTACATTCTCTCTCTTCCCGGCTCTAGTCCCACGTTGTGGTTGAGTCTGATTTCTGGTCTTCTGTCCCCATTTTGCTTTATATTCGAAGTCGTCTTCGGTCAATTTATATCCATTTCCACTACTTGTTGCCATCTTGTTTTGGCCCTTCCTCTAGATGTTCGACCGGGACAGAGAGATGTAGTGCCAGGTTTCCATCAAAGCCTACCGTTGCCTTACCGTTGCTCTTCACGTTATATACCACTGCAAACTACTCTCTTGCACTAGCTACGCCCCGCGGATAAGCCCGCGTGCAAACTTTGTCATCCCCGATGAAAACGGATGGAATTAAAAGAAAACTCTCCTTAGTGCACCCCTATTTTATTCTTATTTGAGATGGGGGCAGTGAGGCCTGCACTGAAGGTACAACACACCCAGTTTTTTTTGGTGCTTTTTCAGTCAGTTCATAACGCTTGCGAATCATGTCACCCTTGAATCCCTTGATAAGTCTCTCTCTCTAATATGGTTGCTCATCCATAATTTTCATTTTGTTACGTTTTCTTGTTTTAGCTGTAGAGTAGCAAGCATTTATTTATAGTATTTACGTAGTCATCTTTACTACAATCGTCGGACATTATTATTCACAACATTTACCGCGCTATTTACTTCTTCTGCAGTTTTTTCCGCGCTGCCTCGCTATGGCCGCTGATAGTGGAAAGCAAGCCACTCGCTCATCTGTCTCTTCTCATTTCTCGCCGAGCTCACCCTGCGAAGCCCGTCGGCAATGTAAGGCAAAACCTATTTTTCAGTGAAACTCTTTCTTAATGGATGGCCAGGACTAGCATTTCCGCTCATTACCCTTTCGCAATGTAAGGCTGGCATTAAGCTGTGTAGTCACAGTCAGTCAGACAGTCACGGTAGGTATTAGTTGTATAAAAATCATATTATAGTAGGTATTTGGTAGGCTTCTTCTGCAGGAATCCGCCTGGGGAAGTTTTTGTCGGTTGAATACCTTTGCCAGGTATTAAACCGCCAAGCAGTAGTGTGCAGATATTTTGACTGCTATTATATCGATTCGACGGGCCCTGTTTCTAGCAAAATTACTGGTATTATAGGTATCAATCTCGCAGTCGACGAGCGCAATAAATAATGCGAGCACATGACAAGGGACATTGAACATAAGTTTTGTTGCGTATATTAATTAATTTTAAAACTAAACTAAAAAATTCGTAATTAAAAATGTGTTGTAATTAAAAGCGTAATTATTTTCCTTAACTTCCTACCCTATCATTTGCATGTCCTCACACTTATATTCGAATGCAGCGATAGGTTGGTAGGTAATAGGCATCTAACTATGTATAATTTTATTGTTGAAATCGGTTCAACCATTTAATTAAAGTATGGTAGAATATGTTGTCTGCAGGTCGTTCTTAGTAATGAATTTATATATCCGTGCAAATTGCCCTATTCTTGTAGTCAGATAAAAATGTGAAACAAATATAACGTGGTGACTGTGGTGTGTGTGGGCGGTTTTTAACGAGTTATTCTACTGTATATTTAGTGTATGTGTGCTTTGGGGTCAAAACGTAGTGAGAAATGTGAAGCGAACGCGAATGTACCTACCCTCGTTGAAATGTTCGGCGGGGACTCAGCAGTGTTTCACTGTGCAGTTGGTATCATTATTACTCGCTGAGGAATAATAATAAAGTAGCAACTAGCGATGTTGATAAACTATTACAAACAATCAACATTTAATGGTGGTTGACATAATATGTACGTATATTGTAAACTAAATGCCAATTATTTGCATTGGAAGTGGTGTGGGAGAAGAAGCACAGAATAAATAGTAGTACAAGGTAGAAGTAAAATAAGAAAAAAGAACTAGTTGCCATGTTGCCACAGACAGTTTCCTAGAACTGTAATAATATTGACGATGTGTACAAGGTTATCATTACAAGATACGCCGATATAAAGCTTGGTGATAAAAAATTGGTGCAAACAGAATTTTTATTTAAAAAAAAAAATCAATTAGAATCGTATGAGTACCAATTAATGTTTTTTCGTAAAAATGACTTATTTCGTAACACAAAAGAATGTGGTTGAAAAAAATTACCGCATTAAAAACTCTGCTTTAATGTCTCTGCCAAAGAAAATGAAATAAACTACACGTCTGGTTACTCTCACAGAACATTATCTACATCTAGCTACACTAAATATTATAATGAGGCAAGATTTGTTTTTTTTGTGTTTGTATTTTTCTATGTTTATTTGTAATGGATAAACTAAAAAAATACTGAATCGATTTAAAAAAATATTTCGCCTATAGAAAGCTACATTATAAGCGAGTAATATGAGCAGAATTTTATTTGTCAAAGAAATTGAGATCTCTATAAAAATTGCAATAATGTAATCTAAAAGCACCACGATCGTTACTGCCAAAGATTTTGACCTACGTTTACTGGTGTATTTTTTTTAGAAGTTACATGCTAAAAGTAAGATAAATGCCGCGGTGTGACCGCTACACGTGCGAAGCCGGGCCGAGTCACTAGTAAATGAAAATGATTATCTCCCGCGAATGAACCGCTTGCTTTGTTATTTCATTCATGACAACAACCCACCCACGCAATAATACGTCATTTTGACGTCGTCATACGTGTAGTTTTCGCAGACATCGCTTTGATTTGTCTATTTGGCCGTCACAGACAACGACTCCGTGGCGCAACGGTAGCGCGTCTGACTCCAGATCAGAAGGTTGCGTGTTCAAATCACGTCGGGGTCAATGAAACTGTTTTGAAATGTTCAATAATTTTATGTATTTTTAACCCCCAAACTGCAAAAGAGAGGAGTACCACGATTTAGAATTATGTACATTTGAAATTTGGAGGTATTTAACGTTTCAACTCCAGACACTACGGAATGTGTTTGAATGTTTGAGTAAGTATCTTGAATGATAACATTATTGTAGTTTACATATTGATAAGCAAATTACGATCACAATTGCAGCGTAAGATAATAATATATGTAATATTCATATTTCCTCATATTCATCCTCATATTTCTTTCCTCGTAGATTAAAATATTGTATTGAATAAAAAAATACAAATCAAAATCATCAAAATATTGTCCACCAGTGGGGGACAGCAAGAATAGACGCGTTTCAACATTTTTAACTGGTGGGTAACAATGATGTTATAATCTCATTGATGGGTAAAGGTTTTTTGTACGAGAGCGAGAGAGTGGCGCTAGCCGAGTGCAGGGAGGCTGGATGTCAGGGTGTGCCCATGAACTTGGATATTAAAGTTCTTGAACATGCATTTTGAGGTAATGTCAAATCTGCAGATTACCTAAAATAATTGCTAATCACTTACCAATGACTAATTAACCCCCGAACAAAGAGACGGGTATTATAAGTTTATGGTGTATATACTGTATATCCACGCGTGTGTGTGTGTCTGTTTGTGGCATCGCATAGCGCCCAAACGATTGGACCGATTTTGATGCGGTTTTTTATGTTTGAAAGCTGATGTGATCGAGAAGCTTCTTAGCTTATATTTATTTTTTAATTTGAGCTTGATTTACCAACATGTTACCATTTTATAATCAATTGCACAATAGTATTAATAGTGGACGAGCGGACAGGTGCAAACGAGCGCACGCTCCAGTGACTCGGTGACCGCAGCTACCGTTCCCACAAGCCGCTGGACTCGCCGGCTGAGCCACAGAACTACTAACAGTGCAGTGCCGCAGTGCAGGGAAGGGTGACCGCATTGGGAATACCGATGCTTTTGGTTAGTTATGGTCTGTGGTTGGAGATCATATTTTGACTAGGGTTGATCAAGCTAATGCCAAGCGAGTCAACTTAAAACAACTTACGGCCACCAAAGCCCTAACATCGCGCCGACTTACTTCCAGTATAAAATATCTACATAGAAATAAGGTAGTAAGTAGCAAAAAGTCTGTACAATAAAGGTAATAATTAAAAATGGTCTAGAGAACTTAAAATAATATAAACGTGTCTGTATTTTTGTCTGTCTGTTTGTTACTTAACCAATTGTGATGCGGTTTTCAGTGTTGGATTGCTTAAGTTTAGACTTAAAAACTGGTGTACTGGTGGTGTAGGTATCTCACTCCGATGTGTAGAAGTCGAGTAATCGATAAAAATCTATTTGACGTCTGAGCGAAGTTTGATGATTTTGATACATTTGGTTCCGGAATATCACAGGGTCCTTATATCCCAGGAAAATGAACACGCGGGCACAGCTAGTAATTTCATTATGGCACCTGCCTGCCTCCCGTCAATAACCCCGAGTGTCAGTTAGTCATTAGCACCGCGCCTCGAATGAGCTCCTATTTGCCTGCCACATTACTCGGTTACATCACTACTGACTGCTATGTTTGCCGTGGCACCGCGACACGAAACTCTTACTGCACGAAAATGTATGTAGAGATCACTGCGCTAGCGGGTGCGGTGGCTGTCGGGATACAATGTCACGGTGCAGTCTTTTATTTATTACAAGCTGCGTCCCGCAACCTTGGCCACGTGCTCATTTTTGGGGTTCCGTAACTCAAAAGGAAAAAGAAAACTTTATAGGATCACTTCATTGATCGTCTGTCTGTCTATCTGTCAAAACCCTTTTTCTTAAGAACGCGTGGAACTCGTGGAGGTATCATGCTGAAATTAATATCAAATACCTACTCAGGTTTGCTTTCTCTTGGAGCTGTACAAAAATGTATTCTATATTGTATAGCATCTACGTACAAAATGTCACAAACATATGCTAGTCCAGACATATGTCAGCAAACATACCAAGAAACAGACAAAGCTTTACTTTTATATGTCAGTGGGAATTGTATATGGATCACATGCCCACAGCAGTGACCTTTACTGTAGGTATGTACTAAAAAAACTCACCAGATTAGCTTAGTACTACTGTACTAAGTACTATTTATTCTGTGCTGTAAGTAAGGCTTTAATTTTTCTTAATCACTAATTTCGAAGACCATCAAAAACTGCAATAATTCCGATAGTGGTATCACAAAATGCTATCACAAAATAAACAGCGCGTTTAAAAAGAAAAGAAAACAGGTATCTTCGAAGCTTTCCCCAAGCTCATTCGTGGCTCCAAGCCAACAGCGCTACTTACTGATTGCTCCGTGCCCTACAGAAAGCCAACGTGACAGCACCAGACCACCATTAGCGTATTACAGTACAGTACTATACGTCATTCTATGGGTTTACTCGCGTCTTGAGACGTTGGTGCACGGCACCGAATGAAGGACAATAGTCGGCTCTACTTTGGAGATGACACTCAACTCCAGGAGATTAAGCTCCTTGTTTTGTGGTGCATTTACTGTGCAATACAGTTATTTTCCTAACTAGAGGATAACATTCATAATAGGATCCATAGCATCCAGTATGGCTGAAACAAACTACACTAATATAATGGGGTAAAGTTATTTGCTAATCATATGAGGTAGTGCTGACCTCTGGTGTCAGTTTGTCAGGCCGCCCGACGGCCTCTCACATAGATTAACGACTGCTATGACCGGGACCGACAGCCGAGCGTGCCTTCCGAAGCACGGTGCGATGGAAAACCACACATCACTTTGCAAAGCCGCGGCTTTACCGCTTGGATATTTTTGTACGGAAAAGTATTCTATGTGATATTCCAGGAAGAAAATTACCTATAATGTACAAATACCAAATTTCGTTCAGCCGCCAAATAATATTTTATTGGTTGCTCCACTTCTACTCATCGGATAAAGAAAAAAGTACCAACACGAGATTTTAGGTCAAGTCCAACAGTGAAAACCGCATGGGAATCGGTTCTGAAGTTTTTATGTGGTAAGTGAACAGACAGACAGACATCATTTAAAAAAATAACTTTAATTGTTCAGTAGCTAATTTAAAGTACCCTACACCATTATTTTTAAATTATCTTTATTGTACATATTTTTTGTTGCGTACACCACTTTATTATAAGTATAGATAATTATTGTAACAAGTATTCAATACTGTTTTGCCTCGCGTTTAACAAATCGTAAAAATGCGATACAGGGCCATGCAGGTCCCCGTTGCGCTCCAGAAAAAATAATATTTACAAGTAATGGCGTTGCCATATGCGGTCAAAATATGTTGTCATAATTGGAGCTTGTGCTTTATTCCAATGGCTTTGTCGCGCAGAACGTGTGAACTACGCGCTCTGCATGTGAAGTGGCTTTAAATAAATATAGCTACAAAGATTTTATGTATTTGTTGTTGACATGACATGTCATGCATTTAACATAGTCCTGTCTCAATTTTATTAATTGTTTAGCAGCATTAAAATTGACAACCATGTCACATAATGTTGTATTGTGACGATGTGAAACCTCTTTCATAATTCTTAATTCTTTCATAATCCATTTCATTCCATTTGATAGTTTGTCATTATTAATTCTAAATTCAAATAACCTGTCATTCCCATATTGTTTTTGGCTCATGTCGAGGTTTTTTACAAAATATCTGATAAAAAGTAGTAAATAAATTATTATTTTATCTACCTATATCTGGCAGTTTAAGTTAATATTTATATACCACGTACCTAAAATAACGGCCAATAGAATGCCCACCAAAATGCTGACTTCTAGCTTGGGGCGTGTTCGTGTTCAGTAAGGAAGGACCGGCTCGACTAGCAGAGTCCTGCAGCCGTTGCTGATAGGCCAGCTATCTCTGTACATGGTCATCTTTTGCTACGAGTCCACGAAGGTGAAGCCGCTGTTTATGATCATCTCTAAGCGCTCCGTATTGAAAGTATAGGAACACAAAAATGGTTATAATTAAATCAAACTAGAAATTTATTTGCGGCAACATTTTGTATTCGTATTTAGTATCTAATTGGTGTCCCAAAATTTCCGCAGGAAGTAATTTTGACAGAAAACTCGGGTTTAAAAATAAAAATTCTTAACATACTTCATAAAGTACGAGTATATAGTATGTACAGGGTTACGAGTATGTATGGAATAGCATATCGGGTCAATGGCCTCCATTCACGGATGTACTACGCACTCTTGTTGAAATATTCCATGACTGTTTTGCTTATATGTGGCTGAATTTTGTTGACATGATAATCCAGTATTTTGAGCCTAAATTGCAAGATGTGGATGCCGACGAAATTTGGTTTCAACAAGACGGTGCCACAGACATACAGCGCGAGAATTCAGTTACTGAAAGAGACGGATCGGTCTCGGAATGAACATAGATAAGACCAAGATCATGTTCAACGATCTTATTGACCCGAAACCGATTGCAGTTAATAGTGTGCCTCTTGAAGTTGTCCAACTATATGTTTAACTTGGGCAAATATTGCAATTAGGAAAGAACAACTTTGAGAAGGAAGCCAACAGAAGAATTTAGCTGGGCTAAGCAGCATTCAGCAAGCTTCGTCAAGTCTTCTCTTCGTCCATACCACAGTGCCTGAAGACAAAAGTCTTCAATCAGTGTGTCCTACCAGTCATGACCTACGGAGCCGAAATGTGGACACTCATGGTCAAACTAGTCCACAAATTTAAGGTCGCTCAGAGGATTATGGAGAGAGCTATGCTTGGAGTTTCTCTGAAGGACAAGATTCGTAATGAAGATATCCGACGGAGAACCAAGATAATCGACATAGCTCAAAGGATAAGCCAACTGAAGTGGCAGTCGGCTGGTCACATTTCCCGAAGAACCGATGACTGTTGGAGTAGACGAGTTCTCGAGTGGAGACCACGTTTAGGCAAACTTAGTGTTGGACGCCCAGTGCCCAGGTGGAGTGACGACCTGCGAAAAGCGGCTGGAAGAAAATGGATGAGGAGAGCGGAAGACCGAGCTGTGGCGTGCATTTGGAGAGGCCTAAGTCCAGCAGTGCACAGATATAGGCTGGTGATTATCTTGCGTTTTAACGTTGTTGGACTTTTTTCTTTGGGTTTTTTTGTACTTAGTCTAAGTTTTATGCCAACAAGTCCATAACTGCCTAGAAGGAGGAAATTAAGCGCTGAATAAACGAAATTCAACCACATTTTATGCAAAATGGTCATGGAAAATTATAATTGCTTCTTCATTTATTATAAGAACTTCTAAGGAGTGGAATGCCCTGGTAAAATATAACCCAGGTGTGTTCAAGTCAAGAGTGAATAGGTATATATTAAGCAAACGTGCTACACCTTCGACCACATCATCGCTTTCCATCAGGTGCAATCGTGGTCAAATGATTGGCTAGACCGAGATAAAAAAAAAAATATGATCGCAGTAGAGATGTTGAAACGTACGCAGGAACATGCTTCCTGCTGGTGCTCACGGCACCCGCACGATGAGAAGCGTGGGACCTTTTATCAAGCCGGGCGTACAAACTACTAGAGCAATTGTCTAAATGCACCGGTAACCATTTAACATGTACTTACTATTATTTTATGGCATCTAACAAGTTTTCGACTAGTTTTTGTCCCATAAAATAACAACGATATGGATCCCATTCCCTTTCGAAATAACTTCGTGATTCTGAAGCTCATAACACTGTATAAAATATTCATACATTTATAATCGCTTGTAACTGGTGTAACTTGTACTAAGCCGCTATCGAGCTCCAATCAAAAGTTTATAGCCCCGACGAGCTTTATTGCTAACGGTCGCATCGTACGCTCGTAGGATGTGTTTATACGCAAAGCATTCTATGGCAGATAATCACAATTTACTTGTTTTATAGTAACCAATATATGCAGAAATATTTAAAAATATTAGCAGTAAAAGCATTTTTTTTTAAATTGATTTACTTTATTTGGTTTTAAAAGCTTAACTAAAAATCACAGTCAATATCAGTCGTCTTATAATTTCTGACATTAAAATATATATTTATATCGGAAATATATATAAAGAGTTGTCATTTCAATTGAATTGTTGTTGTTTCTTGGTGCTCTCTTCTATAACGGGCGTATTTTCGAAGCACCGGTAGAGTCAGAAGCGTAATTACTATTATTGTGCGAGATTCACATCTGATTGCCGAGTTGAAAAGAAAACTTCTTTTTCAAACTCAAAAGTACCACCAGATTTACTTAATTTTGTAGTGTTTATTTTATTATTTTTCATGATTTTATCTTTGTTCTTGAAATGTTAAGTTTTGAATTATAAAGTGCTATTATTTTGCCTATCTATCACTTATAATAAAGCAATAAGTACTAAAAAGTCTGTACAAAGAAGTTTTTTTTTTTATTATAGTTTAAAAAACGGAATGAAAAAAGGTTATACCCTGGAATAAAACATAGGATACTTTTAATCCCGGAAAATTGTAATTTTCCACAGGAAAACTGGAAAATGTTGATTGCTTGCTGTACGGAACGGTTGCCATGGAAACGAAATAACAAGTCTGCCAATAAACATCAAGAGCATCTGTGCTATACCTATTGCATTGGTTTTTTATATCCTAGCTAGATGAACATAAGTAGGATGCTATTTTTCGCGATAAACAGTACTCTGCGCGGACGAAGTCACGGGTGGGAAAGCTAGTATAAGAATAAAGTGATTACCGAGAAAATTAATGTCATTGTAAAAAGAAGCGTGGGTTGCTCGATATTCACCCCTGTGAGTGATGATGATGACGATGATGGTGAAAAGTACTGTTTTTTTTCTACCTATGTACTGCCAAAAAATTGTAATTAACTGCTGAGCAAACTTTTCAATTCTGAAATCAATAGTCAATATCTTGAAGGCGATCGAGAAGGCAAGCTGCCATAAAACTTAACAAGATCATTGATTTCACAGAAAGAGTTTTTGAGAGTGTCATTAGAATGGAGATCAATTGTGTTCATTTGTAAATGACTCGGTACATCCTCAATATCACATGAAAATGTATCATACGGTGACTCTTTCCCATCCCGCACCCCCCACCAGGCCGGTCGCGTCACACTCCGCAACAAGCACAAATATTATACCTACATTTCGAGGCCGCAATATTGGGGTTAAATCAGTAGGGTGTCAAGCGTGCGCTCAATGAGTCGCGCGCCGTGTGCTTAACGATAAAGTACCTACTTACGTAATGTTTTTGTCAAATTTTATTATTTTCTTAATTATGAGTACCAAGAAGAAACCTAGAAGGTACTGCATAGCATTCGGTCTGACAAGTCTCGTAAAATACCTACATGCCGACATTTTATTACGAAGGTAGCCATTTCTTTTTCATTCATTAGTAAGCATGGAGTTCAGTCAGGCACCTTTATTCATCAAAGTGCAATACCTATTATGATATAACCAAATAATGAGGTATTAGATCTATTCTGATAAGAATGTAATTATATGTAGTTAATAGAACTATCAACATTTATAATAATATGTAATAAAATAATACATTATCTGCCTTATTCATAAAAAGTTAAGCAATGATTAGTAATACTGCGCACTACAATATTGTACTGCGCAGTACTAATTGACGTTTATTAAATTTTTATAAATAAGGCCGTAAATGTTTTCCTAAAACACACAGCGTTGAGATGAAGAAGCTGATGCAAATTCGCCTTGATTTAATAACATCTTAGATAAACTCACCAAATAGTTGTTGGTTTTATACCTGTCCTGCCTCCTTTCACCAGCGAGCATCCTCTTCTAAGTATGAAGGATGCCTGTCACTAAGTTGACAGTTTCATAGCGTTTTGTTTCTTCGCCAGTAAAAGATCGTTGAATTTTTCAACGATAAAAAAATAGTGTTGAAATACAATAAGTTATACTATCACACAGTGTAATTTTCGCACCCATGTAATATTTACACCAAAAAAAGAAAAAAAAAGTGCGAAGTGTCGGAAGTGACCAACAACATAATACCTGTTTTGTTGGAATGCAAAACAGTAATATTATTACATAATTATGTTTATTCTGTTACAATATCTAAGTCATATCATATCACAGAATAATTACTAGCACAAGTACCTAGTCATATCTTGATACAACCCTACCTTGTACTATTATTTATTCTGAGACCCTACCAAACGAAAAAGTGACAGACCGATACTGAAACGGTTAGAGCAATGGAAGCTCTCGCGTATAGTGATACGGTACATTCTAGCCTGCACGCAATGGGTGAACGCCTTCTAGGTATAAATAATTGAAAGATCGCAGCGCTGTGCGAGTTAACCTGCATTATATTGCGTTGTAGCGAGAGTTGCTATGTATATAATTAACTTTACTCAGTTATCCTTCTGCACTTGCACTATTATTCTTGTACTATTATTTATTCTGTGCCCTGTCCCAGCCCTGTCGAACGCGGAACGAATGAGTTTCGCGTTCGATCGTATGTCAGGTTGTCAGGCTGCTGACACGTGGGCTCAACCCTACTCTTGAATGTTCGCTCGCTTAAAATTTGCCCCGTTATTATTTATTTATGTTTATTTATGAAACAAATAAAGACTTTCATTTACAGTCGCTTTTTTCAGTCGCAGACCGCATGCGACCCGCGTGCCACACTTTGCCGACCGCTGTCTAGGGTACTTAAATTAAGCTAATGAACAAGTTATTTTTTTTAAATCATGTCTCTCTATTTATTTTTTGTTTGTCTGATGTTTGTTCACACATCACGTAAAACCTACTAGATCGATTGTGATGCAATTAACTGTTAGATAGCTTAAAGTTTGACTTAAAAACTGGGGTACTTGGTATCTCAATCCGATGAGTAGAAGCCGAGCAATCAATAAAAACCGTATGAAGAAATTTTGATCAAATTTTGGTAAGTATATTGGTATTTTAGGTCTTGGAATAGCCCATAGAGTACTTTTAACCTAAATGACTACGCGTGCGAAGCCGCGGGCACAGCTAGTTCACAAAAAAACTTTGAATTTTAATATGGACGTTATTTAAATTTTAAGAGGTGGATTTCCAGTTTTGTCTCACAAACATTTACTTAATCAAAATTGGACGGACTAGCACGTGGTAAGCACTTATGACTTTTTAAGCGACTTCAGAAAAGGAGACGGTTATATGTTCGACTGTATGTATGTTTTTTTAATGTATTTCTGTCAATATCTCCGTCAACTGCGGACCGATTTTAAAAATTATTTTATATCATAATACTCTCCAGGTAAATATAAATTGTATTAAAATTGGTTCAGAAGTTTTTCGAGAATAAAAAGTTTTGTTGAGAATATCCATTCAGTTTTACAATACAATAACTCTTTATTGAACACATTACAATAAAAAAACAACATAACAGTAATTATATATAAAATCTAATGTTGTGTTGTTGTGTTGTGTTGTGTCTAGTTTTGTGTTTATAATGCCATTATTTTGTGTTTATTTCTAAGACTTCTAAACCGATTTAGATGGTTGCTTTTTTATTCAACAGGGTAAACTTTCTGTGTAGTTCCATACAAACTTCATCAAAATTGGTTCAGTAGTTTTATTAGAAAATCAATTTGTTTTATAGTTTATGTAGTTTAATATCTTGGGATTCCTGAACCGAATTAGATGATTGTTTTTACTTGAGTAAGAAGACATCTAGTGTGGTACTGTATAAATTTCATCAAAATTGGTTTAGTAGCTTTAAACAAGCTTTAATTTAATTCACTGTGTTACAATGTTTGGGACTGGATTAAAAGTCAATTTTGAAAAATTTAAGGACGTCCAAAGATTCTGAAGTTTTGCACATGGGTGTAGTTCTGATGACAATTAAAACACTACAGTTAAACATAAGATAAGAAAGAGTTTTTTGAAAGCGGAGCCAAACCCAGGCATCTAATATCTATATAAAATTAATACATACCTATCTACGTACGAAGTAATATGCAGTTGTCTATGACGCACCTCCATACAAAACACGAAACGCAGAAGAGATAAAACAAGAGACTCACACGAGCAGATTTTGACTTTCACACGTTCACAAACCGATTGACACTAAAACAGCAATCTAGTAAATGATAAAGTTTTTGTAGATAATTACTATAAAATCTTATTATTTTATATAGCACTTCAAGCCGTTTAAGACATTATCTTTTTGCATAAGCTCAACCACATTAATAATTATGGTTCGGCTTGACACCGCCTTCAAAAAACTCTTTCTTATCTTACGTTGTATATATGCATTATTATTACGTTGGTAATTTCGAAAAATTGATACTGTTCTGGCTTATATGTAATTATTTTATTCCTTTTAGTGGTTGTTTACAAAATAACTTCTTTTTTTACGAAGTCGTGTTTTTTTTTTTTGAAAAATATTTTATACTTAAGAGGGTGGTAGTGATGTAGGTAATCAAGGTCATATTTATTATGTGTGTGGTGACTCATAATTATTTGAACAATTTTACTTACTATCCGCTCCGCCAGTCATGCCACGTTAGCTCGTAAAATTGCATCGTAGCGTAGAATGTCACAAATGCAAATTCGGCAGGTACTTGCATCACCCTTGAAC
The DNA here is from genome assembly GCA_946251855.1 of Alsophila aescularia. Taxonomy (NCBI): domain Eukaryota; kingdom Metazoa; phylum Arthropoda; class Insecta; order Lepidoptera; family Geometridae; genus Alsophila; species Alsophila aescularia. The sequence continues at coordinate 29,713,358 of OX276382.1, forward strand.
TTGCACATAACTCGCGACCCACACGGGCTTTCACTGCAACCCACGCACCGCGACCCGTTCCCTTCTCTACAACCTGTCCTCTTCTGCCAACCATCTCCGCACGACTCCGAAATATTGCATAATGGCTACTGACGGCGGTGCCGCTACCCGCACGACCAGGGCCCCGATTCTGTAAGCTATTGAACCGCGATAACGCAAGTCGATCGCTTGAAATTTTTTGAGAAATTTTCTTATTTATCACTCGACTTATTTATCAAGCGATCGACTTGCGTTATCGCGCTTCAATAGCTTACAGAATCGGGGCCCACACCAGACGACCGGTCGGCGTCGCAGGACTTCGGGACTATTACGCACTGCGGCCGATCCGTCTGATTTAAATTCCAGTTCCAGTCCAGGACTTGTTTTGATCACATTGTCTATCTAGTCCATAAGCGGCATACCCCTAAAAATTAGAAGAAAGAAAGAAAGAAAGATATGAGAGAAATTACATTTATTCAACACACTAAAATAAGATACATGAATATTTAAGCATATAGGAAAAGGAAAACAAAGAAAAAGTAAAAGAAGATAATAAAAGTGGTGCTAAATGGGCCTTATCAAACCATTAGACGACCGGTTGGTCTCGTGGCTAGAGATCCTGGGTACGAAATCGTACGGTCGCGGGTTCGAATCCTGCAAGGTGCAATCATTTGTGTGATGAGCAGAAATGTTTGTTTCCGAGTCATGGATGTAATATTCTTATCTATGTATGTTTATCCGTTATCTAGTGCCCATAGCACAGGGTATCCTAGTTTGGGGCTAGATAATTGGTGTGGAAATGTCCCGAATATATTATATTATTATTATTATTATATTATTATATTATTAGAAAACTATTCTTATTTAACTAACACGGTGCTGAAAAAAAAACTTTAGCCTTATCCTTGATGCAGAGTACTTAGATTTTAAGTAGAAGTATAAACATTGAAAACGGGATATTTACCATGGATACTATTTGTAGTGTCAACAATAGTACCGGTATCGCGCGAAGCAAAAGAATGAGAAAGAGGGTAGACTATTTTGTCTGCTCGTAAAAACTATTCCACCCGCAGTTACTTCAGTTATCCCTGATCATGGCGCTTGCAACAGTTACTTCAGTTATCCCTGATCATGGCGCTTGCAACAGTTACTTCAGTTATCCCTGATCATGGCGCTTGCAACAGTTACTTCAGTTATCCCTGATCATGGCGCTTGCAGCAGTGCCGAAATATCAATACTCAATACAAATAGTATCCATTAGTAAATATCCTGTTTCTAATGTTTATAGGTACTTCTTGTGTTTATCTGATCTTCTTGTGTTTTTCTTGTGTTCTTCTGATGACCATGTCAGTCTTAAACAATATACCTATTGCATTCTTAGATTACATTCTAATTTAATTTTATCATTGAATCCGTATAATAATTATAACTTTTCATTCACCATGTAGTAAATGATTTTTGTCCTCCCTTAGTACTTTCTTTGTGCGATTAAGTATTAAATGTTTGTTTGTTTGTCTTATGATGTAGTGCTTGCTTTTGGTGTCAGGCCTTTCGAGGGCCTCTGTTATGGCTTAATGACTGCTACTAATCAATAACAGCCGGGACCACAGCTTAACGTGCCACAAGTATTAAATAGATACAATCCTCTTTACATTTTTTCAAGAGAATCAAAAGGCCGATCATTTCTGACAAACTATCCTTGAATTTCGTTGAATGACGAGACGGGCAGGTCGCTCGCCTGATGGTAAACGTCACGCCTGTCCATAACAGTTGCAGTGCCACCCGGAACTTTGGTAGCAAAATGTTGCGCGTCACTGCACTGCGCTCGTCACCCTGAGACATTGGTTGTTAAGTCTCATTGCCCAGTAAGTTCGCAACATTGCCCTTCAAACCGAAACACAGAAATGTTTACACATTACTGCTTGGCGGTTGAATATCTGACAAAGGTGTGGACTGCCCCAGGCGGACTCTTGCGTAAGAGGCCTACCACTACTAAATAATTATGATCTGTGGTCAGATCATTCCCTGGGTCGGATACAGTGGGTAAAACTTTGTCACCGGTCGCCGGTAACAAGCAAAAACCCACCAACATAGTAGTTGCCGAACCGGTACCCGTGACTCGAGTACATGACGTGTACGCGAAGCCTTCATTATTTGTAGCGTCGTAAAAACTATCGATATTAAGTGGGATTAAGTTATAATTTTTTATTACTTGTATAGTTTATTCGAAGTTTATTTATTTATTTATTGGTTTAACCGTTTGTGTTGCAATCAAAACTGGATTTTATTTCTTTAGGCAGTATTTCTCAGAGCAATTAAAAGCACTGAGCTGGCTCCACTAATAGTTAATTGTAATTGAAACGAAGCTCACCATATTTGTATGCTTGTAAGCAGGTAGTTAAATTTAATTTTGTTCGCTCACTTTTGTGTCGTGGAGTAACCGGTTGCGGCTCACAGCTAGTGGTATATTTGTTGTAGCGGTACAGATACTTACTAATGCATGACCTGTACCACAGAATAAATAATATGCCGTTCAGGCAAATTAAATAACAGGTTTTATTTTTAAATTAAAATACGGCTAAATATCATATAAGTATTTCTGTAAAAAAGCCCTCGTATGTATTTACAGCTCTAGACTGACCACTTACCATTAAATGGTTGCCATTATTGCACTTTATAGCGGCTATCGCTCCCATCGCTTGCTCACTCCGCTCACTTTGCTCATTAGGCATCATGTGGAGACTACGCTTTATGTGCAGCTCGTTTATACGATTTATTTCGAAGTGGAAGATCTATTACCTGAAAAAGCTAACTGTTCCTTACAAAGTTGTGGATAGGTGCTTATTCCAGCAGTGCTACAGATTATTAACTTACCTTTTAAGGAGTTACAAGAGGTCTATAAGTGTAACGAGCCGGTATAAGTGAATTTAATGAGATATTATATCGTAATTATGTTACATTTTGCTCGATCCGCAGACGATTAAGTTAAATATTTCAATACTAATAAGAGTACAGAACGTGTGTTAGACACATACTTGATGACATGACGCATGTAGCTTGTTAGTACGAATTATTGTTCGTAAATGATTATTCTACTATACTTACTAAACAATATAATTATTTACGTGCACCATTACATACTCGAGTAAAGCTCTCTCCAGGTAGATGTACTTACAGACAAACCCTTATGTCTGCCGGGTGAGAGTCAACACACAATGGATGTGTGGCGCTGTGGCGTTCGGGCACAATAAATAATAGTACAAGTTCGGGTACCATAAAAAACAAGTACTGTACAAAATAGCCTGGTACGAAACATTGATTTCAAATTGACTAACTAATAATAAAACAAGTACTGTACAAAATATCCTGGTACGAAACATTGATTTCAAATTGACTAACTAATAATAAAACAAGTACTGCACAAAATAGCCTGGTACGAAACATTGATTTCAAATTGACTAACTAATAATAAAACAAGTAATGTACAAAATAGCCTGGTACGAAACATTGATTTCAAATTGACTAACTAATAATAAAACAAGTACTGTACAAAATAGCCTGGTACGAAACATTGATTTCAAATTGACTAACTAATAATAAAAAAATACTACGCATCCAATTTTGATACAATTTACAGGGGGAGAGAGAGAGAGAGTAGGTAGTATTTCAAAGGACAAAATAATTTTCAAAATCGGTCTGCAATTGATAGAGAAGTCGGAAAAAAATATATACAGTCGAACATAGAATCTCTTTCTTTTGTAAAGTCGATTAAAATGCTCAAAATGCGTTATGTTTATAATGGTTAACGATGTACTTATAATAATGCATTATCTATATATAAAAAAGTCTGTGCAATGAAGATAATTTAATAGAAAGGTCTAGGGTACATAAAATAAGCTACTGAGCAAGAATAGAACTTTATTTTTATTGTCTACTAGCTGTGCCCGCGGCAATGCTCGCGTGGTAGTTTTTCTGGGATATAAGGACCATATGAGTTATTCCAGTACCAAAAGGCGGGTGCTCGCTGCGCTTCGCTACGCTTCGCTACGCTTCTCTCCCGTCTTCGTCTTCTAACCTATCACGACCATGTCGGATCGCCACTGAAGGTTGTTGACAGAAATCTGTGTAACGGTAGCGTTGTGTGGAGGTATATTTCAAAATAAAAAACTACGCGAAATTCTAAATTCGATAGTATACCCGATGTCAGCTCGGCCATAAACGTTGGGATTTCACTTTTTTTAGAACATGCCCGATGCCATCAACACGGTCTCTGTGTGAAAACAGATTATCAATATCCCAAGATATAATAAACGCGCAGTCGTCTGTATATGTTTATTTAGTTGTTTTAAAATAAAACTTAACAAAAAATTACAGCAGCCTTACAAATATCAAGGATATCAAGGAAAACCCCTGGCCCCCCACCCCCCATTATAGCTAGAAAGCATCTCGATCACATCAGTTTTCAAACATAAAAACCGCATCAAAAATGGTCCATTCGTTTGGGACCTACGATTCTCACCACATTCCTCCCCCCTTCCCCCTCCCTATTATAGCTAAGAAACATCTCGTTTACTTCAGCTTTGAAACATTAAAAACCGCAGCTAAATCGGTTCATTCTTTTGGAAGCTACGATTCTCACCCCCGTTTTCTCATTCCCCCTAATATAGCTAAGAACTATCTCTTTTACTTAGCTTTCATAGATAAAAACCCGCAGCTAAATCGGCCCACTCGTTTAGAAGCTACGATTCTCACCCCCCTTTTCTCACCTCCCCCCCATACCCTATATTAAAAATATCTAAGAACCATCTCGAGCACATCAGCTTTCAAACAGAAAAAACCACATCAAAGTCGGGCCATTCGTTTTGGAGCTATGATTTTATATTCATATTTTTTTCGCGCGCTGGTCGACATTCCGCTTGTACCTTCCTGCAGATAAAAAACCAACCCATACCTCGTGTGCCAGACACTAGAATGTACTATTATCTATTCTGTGCTACAAGCCACATGGAGGACCAAAGTAAGAAAAAGTGAAATTCCCAGTAGCGACTGTTCTTAAGAGCGTGGTTTTCATTGATTTAAAGATTTTTCGATGATTAATTTACTGAGAAACTTCACAATAAAAATAAGTGTTTTTTAATTATTATTGAAATCCATTTTTATTTAAGGTTTTCTATTCTGGAAGAACCTTTATTTCCTGTTAATTTTAAATTAAATAAAGTCTATTTTCGATATTTGATTTTGATATTACAGGTTTCTCAAAAAATACAGATTTATCTTTCATAATTATTACTTTTTCGGATCCTTTTGTTACAAAATCCCTAATTCCAAAGAAGGTAATGATTACCATTAATCTTTATTTTTGGTTAATGATAATATACATAACCAAAAATATCCCTCAAAACCAAAAACATTTAAACTAAGTACTAAATATGAATATAAGTAATCTGTGGTATTTTATCGCAAATAAAATAAAGCATATCTGTAATCCCATAAACTTTATAAGTACTACAATATTCGAACGTCCCAGCTCATCAAAACATTATACCTAATGCCAGCTTTACATGTTTACGCAGGTTCACAAAGTGAACCAACCGCGCGCCGTGCACCCAGCAACATTACTGGGCAATGAGACATAAATACCAATGTCTCAGGGTGACGAGCGTAGTGCAGTGACGCGCAAGAGTTTGCAACCAACGTTCTGGGTGGCACTGCAACTGTTATGGGCAGGCGTAACAATTACCATCAGGCGAGTGACCTGCTAGTCCCGTCATTGAAAGTAATAAAAAAAAGCTAGTGCTTCGTGAAATAAAAATCATGTACCGCCGACATCTGCGGAAATCATCCTCATTCACGTTCGCGGCATTGCGCGGCATGAATGTAGAGCCGGCTTCAAATATACTGCATCTCCACTGGTTCCCGAAAGTCCTGCTGCCAGCCCGTTGTCAGATTAGCACAAGAATTATCCTCCTTAGATTGCTCCATCAGATGGTGAGTATGCTGTATTTGTAAGCTGACTTTAATCTCTTTATTCGTTGCAAGTAATCAGGAGTATACAGTTTCATTACAATTTTCTTTGAAAAACTGAATAAGTAGGATCTATGAATTATTTATGATAAAGACATATCAGGTGGGCTTATAATAATTTAACTTTAACAAAACAAACATTTCATTACTCGATCCTTCATTACATTAAAAAATACATTTTATTAAAAAGCATATTTTATCGACTAATATCCTGCCCGCTCTAAGCTCCATTATCGGAGATTGCCTCGTGTACCGTCCCCCTAATTTAGTCTTCTTCGCGTTTTTATTGGAATTTAATAAGTGTAATCGGCCCTTAATATAAAGAGCGTGAAAGTGTTTCCACGCGGGGCGACTCGGAGAATCGTTAAATTAAAGTGCAACATTATAATCGTAAAGTGCACTGTACGTGCACGCGGCTTCGCCCGCAATTTCCTCAGTTTGTTTTTTTTAAGTTTTGTGCATTAATAAATAAGTAAATAAAATGTACTTACCTCTACCCTACCATCAGCCGTTGTTATGTGCCACGCCTCGGGACAAACATTCTCACAGATCTCTATGAGAGGAGGCAGTTTGGGACATACTCTAGCACGCTTGTCTGATGCAGGCTTGCGGAACTTCGACCAATATACAATTAAAAGACGGGCGTCGCCCTTACAACTTGCTCAAAAATAAGTCGATATAAGCCGGTTGATATATACTAATCACCACTTAATTGTAAAGTATATACCGTGTATTTGTTACAAAAAAAAAATAAGACAAAACCAAAGACTTCTAATATACAGTAGGACAAAACGAATACAATTTATTAGTGAGAAAAAGAGATAAACTTTTGCTCACGCCATGTCGTACCTCTCACGGACAGAGACTGACTGAAACAAAGTTAGTTATTTTTTAATGAATTATATGTACTGTTGGCCTCTAGCGGCCTCTACAGCTTTGCCGGGCGTGGAGGCGGGCGCTAGAGCAATCCGCCGCATTACGTGACGCAGAAGGCGCACATCAATGTTTAAATTTTGACGACCGGCACAAGGGCACCCAGAAGGCACGAACCTCGGCTTGGACGGTCGTCTTGTTTACGGGGGTCGGACTAAACACCCCAAGGTCGCTAGTGTTAGTAGTGATCCAGTGGGCCCTGAGAAAATGGATAGGAGCCCTTTGATTGAATTGTATAACTGACCGCCGATTCGTAATAGGTACACCTTCAAGGAGAATCGCCAAGAAACTCGAAGGCGAATAATAACTGATTAATTACGGGACCTTCGACCTCGCCTACGAGGTCAGTGTCTGTGTCTATGTATGTTGATACTCTCTCTGGTTGTCAGAGGAGGTAGGATTGGACGAGGCCATCTCCGCCAATACTTTGGCTGCGATGGCGTCGTCCAAATCGCTCAAGATATCGCGAGGATCTACGGAGGGCTGTCGTGTCTGTCGTGTAGTTCGCGCATTCGAGCCCAAGAGGGTTAGGGTGATCGGACCCCGCGTCAAAGTAGCGGCTAGAGGCATCTTTCATGAGTTGACAGATTGAGGGAAGCTCAATATCGCGGTGCAGGTCGGCGTTCATCTGAAACCTACTGCATCCGAATGAATTTATTTTGTATTATCTGGAGTGGTTCAAAGATTGACGGGGGGCGCGCGCAAATGCTACGGACGCGTAAGTCTTGGAGACTAACTTTATCACCGGTCTGTAATCAGTTACTTCCTGCTGACAGGATCTCCAATCGCACCCCGCAGCATGGGCGCTAACAAACGACAGTTTTAAGCTGTGAGCTAACATTTCATGACCATATCACCACAGTTGCGAAAGAGTCTTTCAGAAGGGTGGTGTTTGTGCTAAGAAATTGTCTTGATTTTGAAAGTGACCGCGTCATCAGGCTCATTTTTGGGGCTCTGGTCCGGAGCAAGCTTGAGGCTAGCTCATGTGTTTGGCATCCGCATGAGAGTACTTATGCTCTATTACTGGAAAAGGTTCAAAAGGCATTTCTTCGCTTTCTTTATAAACGCATGTATGGGTATTATCCGTACATGTACCCGACAAAGTTCCTCTTAGGCTGCCTAAACTATAACTCTTTACAAGTAAGAAGAGCAAATGACCAACTGATGAAAATGTGCAAGATTCTTCGAGGTAAAATAGACGCACCAGATCTCCACAATGAGCTATCACGGTTTTTCGCTCCTAACAACTACCGCCGTAACAGAAGGCATACTTTTTTTCGCAGTGCCGTTGTGCCGAACCAAGGCTCATGCCCGGTCTCACATTCCGCGAACCCTCGCTGCCCTTAATGCCCTCCTGGACCTAAGACCTGAGTTTGATATGTTTGCGGATGAATGGAAGGTGATTCAGTCTGGGGGTGCTTGGAGTTCTGTGAGAAGAGTGTGTTATAAATAATTATGTTTTTTTTACTACGTAAATGTTGGCGATTGTATTAAGTATTGTTTGACTATTACATGTCTAACTTGAGGTTGTTATAATTTTGTTTTCTTATATTTTAAATGACTGCTTATGTTTATTATTTTGACTAATTGTATTAATTTTGTATTTGAAATTTTATTCCTATCATCATACTATTTCTTATTCCTATTTTATTCAATTATTGTGTTATTTTTTCTGTTATTAGTTATAGTAATTGGCTTAGGCCGTATAATTGATTAAATAAATAAATAAATCAGAACAAACAGCCGCACTCCCGCGTTTCTAAGATCAGTGGGATATGTCCGTGTTTTTCCTCACACTTCCGAAGACTACAGACAGAACCGCCCGCCCGTGGATTTCATTAAGATTACGCGCGCGCAGCGCCCGCCCCACCCACTCCATTCTGAACGCGTGACTCTACGGTAGAAAAGTAAAGTTTAATCTTTATTGATCAAGCAAATTACTTGGGTTATTGAACTCTTGCAAAAATATTAAAAACTTTTTTTGAACTTTAATTTACAGCGCTCGTTGAACTCTTTTCAATGCAGTTTTTATTTATCTTTTGACATAAACATGATATAGACATAACAAACAATTTGAGTCCTCTATCTATCTACTCCTTCTGCAGCTGAAAATTTCTCCGGAATTTAAGTATTTTGTGTTATTCCAACTTAGTGGGTTATGACACAAGATATCTCGCTCTGTGTATTTCTAAGTATCTTTATATCTTGCGTCATACTTAGTTTAATATTATCTATTCGTCCGTTACAAAGTAGTTGTTTACTTTCACAAAGGCATTAGGATGTACCTATATCTAATAGAATTTTGTGTGAATCCCAGACACACTGCTATTTTTATTCTTTGAACACCAAAGAACACCTATTTAGATCAGCGAAATATTAGTAGAAAATGTACCTACCTCTTTGTTTGTACCGTAGAACAAACAAAGAGGTAGGTACATTTTCTACTTCTCTGTAACAAAACTTATACCTTATTAAATAAAGAACAGAGTAAATTGTATGGAAGTTAGATTAATCAAACACTTGCATATTGTTAATCCATCTACCATATACTTCCATGAATGCACCCTAGAACCGAACGTCCTACAGATAGCCTAAATAATTGCATCTTAAGGTCTATATTACCATGACTTGGCCATATAAAACAAAAATCATCAATCCATATCTATTTAAGGAATAAGGTTTGGATTTCCATAAAATGTTCTATAGCCTGCAACCATAAATATCCCAGGTCATAAAGGCGTATCATAAAGCTCGCGCAGTTCATACGGCCCGGCGCACACGGACAGTAAAACTGTTATGGGTCCAACACGTGTCGCCAGTGTGAACGGACCTTTGGAAGTGTTTACAAGCAGTGTATTATAGCTTTATATTGAGGTGGTAAATATTTTTATCGTATTCGTGGAAATGTTGGCGATGATATTGTTTATTAAGTGCTATTATTCTATGATAAAACTCAATTTCAATTGTGTTTTTGAGTTCTTAACGTTAACGTATTATCACGCTAGTTGTTGGTCCAATCTAAAAATAACTAAAATTGCTTGATTCATGTTTGTCGTATATAGTGGTGCTGGCCTCTGGTGGTCTGTGTTTTCCAGACCACTTGAGGGCCTCTGACATGACTTAATGACTGCTACTAATCAATAATAGCCGGGACCGGCAGCTCCGTGCTCGAAAACCGCACATAACTTAGAAAAGTCATAGGACCGAACCTGGTATCGTTGTATTCTAAGTCGCTCTATGAAATTAATTAAAAAGTTTAAGTTAGTTTAGTTTAAGCTAAGTGAGTGAATGTATAAGGCGAACACGCAACCAAACTCAGATGCCAAGCCACTAGATGCAAACAGCTTAGCCACAACCGCTCGTCGCGGCGTCCTGTGGGGCCTGTGTGCCGCAGTGCACGCCTACCGGCTCACCTCGCCGTAGTGGAATCCTACATGTATGAACTTAACTTATAAAATATTATAAAATGCTTTCTACGTCCTAGCACAGAATAGCTAATAGTCCTCGCGTATTAAGAACTGGCACATTCCTGGAGTCACCCCAACCGTCAGATTAAAAACCCGATGTCCCATTAGATATTCCTCAGCGTTGTCGTACGTGGAGGCTCGCGCTGCGGGTCTACAGAATACTGCCTGTCTATGGTAGAGATATTCTGCGACAACATGACAGGCATTTAAGAAAACGTCTATCAACCCCTTAATACAGGGCTATCCAAGTATTTGCAAAATAAACATATTTTTAGGTTGCAATAAAAATATTTGTAAAGTGGCCTCACATCCTTTGATTACATCTCACATAGTATATAACAGCACACTAAAAAAAAAAACACAGATTCTTCAATCAATCTAAAACACTCAATCAACCTCAAACACGTTAAGCTGTCGGTCCCGGCTTTTATTTATTAATAGCAGTCGTTAAGCCATGTCAGAGGCCCTCGGGCGGCCTGACAAACTCTGACACCAGATGCCAGTAACTACCTCATACAACAAACAAACAACAACTTAATCAAAACAGAAAAAAAACCATGGGCGGACTTCTCAATCTCTTCCAGGCAACATTAGGATACCCTTTGTCTTTTTGATTTAATGTTAAGATATTCAATTGATAGTTGCATTTTTTTAACTCCCGATGGTGGATGGTGTTATAATTATAGGGTGTGACCTACATGGTTTATACATACCATGTAGGTATGTATGTATACACATCACCGCATCAAAACGTTCCATTCGTTTGGGAGCTACAATCCCGACCCCCCTCACCCCCCATTATAGCTAAGAAGCATCTCGATCACATCAGCTTTCAAACATTAAAAAACTGCATCAAAATCGGTACATTTATTTGGAAGCTTCGATCCTGACCCCCTCCTCCCCCCTCTATAGCCAAGAACCATATCAATTACATCACTATCAAAATCGTTCCATTCGTTTGGGAGCTACGATGCCACAGACAGACAATGATATATACATACCATGTATCATTGTCTGTCTGTGATGCGGTTTTTTATGTTACGTGATCGTGATGCTTCTTAGCTATAATGAGCGGTGAAGGGTTCGGGATTGTAGCTCCCAAACGAATGGAATGATTTTGATGCGGTGTATATATAAATTGTTAATTTGTGTTTGTTTTAAACATTCTTGTCGCGAATTTTGTTACCGTGGTTTATTTTTTCTTGTTAAATGTACCTAGATCTGACAACAAGACTCATTCTAAAAAAAAAACAATTACAATATCAATGTTTTTTTGTTAATAAGTACCACCAAGCTTTATATGCCTGATATGCGTGCAGTCACAGAATAAATAATAACCATAAAAATAATGAATCTGGAAGAGATCGCTTTTAGCGATAAGACCGCCAATTTTACCTATAATCGAAGTGTTTTCCTGTCTGTATCGTTTTATTTTCTTGGTGTCAAAAAAGAGTTAATCTATCTATCTATCAAATAATAGTACAAGTGCAGTGACGGAATGGAAACCAAAAAAAAAACAAGTGAGGCAGACCGATCGAGGAGTCAAAAAAGTCACGTTATTCTCTTAATGTTGGAGAATACTTACTACATACAAACATTTTCGTTGGATATCATCGCACACATTTTAACAGTATTTCGGAGAGGCCTGCCATGTTATCGTAGAATAGGACTATCTGCCCACGCTTGACGCTCTGTACACGTAACTTAGAATTCAGTACACGTGCCCACCTGACAATAATTGCGTGTTTATGACCCGCGCATACGATACGGCTTTTTGGGTGACTAAACTCAACTCAAGAACTAAAGTCGACAGGTAGGTAGTTTTAAATCCCTTGTAGAGTTTACTTGTTACCTTTTGTACGTGTACTTACTACATTCTAAGAAGTAAAATTAGGCGGCGACATTACATCAATACAAATGATTGAATTTTGATAGGATAATAGCAAATTTTTTTTGTGCGTTTATTTTGTTCAACAGTGGACTACGGAGGCTGCAAAGATAATAACTAAAATTTAGGTTAATTAACATTAAAATGCTACACATTTAAAACCTAGCCAAAAATGCATATATTTGGTCCGATGCTAGGGGGATACCACAAAATTAAGACATGGGACTCGTTTTCCTTGTCGGCGATTAGCTGGAAGGCCGCCGGTTGCGAGTCACGGAGTTGAATTCTACTTCATCAGTGATATGTCACACGACTTCAGAGATATGTCTCACGTCTACGTAACAGACGTTTTCGGATGATGCGATGTGTGTGGCGTGAGTTTGGCTTGCAAATTTGTCGCAGTTAGTGGCACCGGTAGAGCAAAGTAAACGATATTCTGAAGCTTCAAAAAAGGTTTCGATATACGCTCGCAGTCTAGCACGGAGTTCACCTAAATGCACGCGGAATTAAATTTGTGTCACAGGAAAAAGGCCCTACAAATAATTTTTGTGTACTAGTTTTAAGTCCGGATGCAATTTCATCTTAATTTACATACATCTTACAGGCATGGTCTATCCCAAGGGCTTTCTTTCTCACACTATGATACTTTAGTTGAAACTAATGCCAATACTATTATTTATTCTGTGCTCAAGCTACTGTTTCGGAACTTTTGTTGACTTTGCCTCAGGATTTCGTAATTTAGTGAAAACTATTTAGTCCTTGCGTTATGTGGTGTATTTTTATACTCATATCTCTTTTTTGCTGTTTAAGAATCTATTCATTTTTATAAACCTACATTACATTACATACCTACAGTCATTGGCTTACATCGAGCAAAGCGGAATCACATTAAGTTATTACGTTACTAATAACAATTTAGGACATCGCAATCTGGTTTTTCGGTAGCTAAGTTTGAAATAACCGATGCAGAAACACATAATTTGCTAAAATAATGTAGATACAAAATTTATTCCTTGCGTCTAACTTTTCGTTAATATCAATATTTCCAAGTCGCACAGGAAACGCTTCAATAAACTTTCTCCACATCAAAGAAAATATTCCAAGAATACCGCTTAACTAAACAAAAGGGCAAAAACTCCGATGTCGAGATAGACACGGTAACCGGTGGGTGTCGCTTCTCAGGCAGGGCATGCATGCGATTGTCGATGGTATCATAACACGGGAAATTACGTGCGATTGCGATGTTAATGTCGAGTAAGTACTTGATGGGAGTGGGACAGATTGGCCCGTAGTTCTAAAATAAAGAGAGACAGACCGATCGAGGAATCAAAAAAGGCGGGTTATTCTGTTATTGGTGGAGAATGCTTACTTCATACAAACATTTTCATTGGATATCATCGCATTTTAATGGGACTACTGGTGGATGGTAAATAATAAGATTTAATGGACTGTATTAAATGGTGCGGTATAATCAATATTTATGTTAATTATTACGATGAGCAGGGATAACAAAGGGAGGCGCAGGAGCAAGTGTCCGCGGGCGGCGCTGGAGCACTATATAAATGGGTGCCGGTGCCGGCGTGGTGTGGTGGCTCGTCGTCCCCTCCGGTCCCCGCATTGGCGGAGGCTGATGCGTAGACATCGCACACATATCATTTTAACAGTATTTCGGAGAGGCCTGCCATGTTATCGTAGAATAGGACAAATATAAAAAATAACAACAATATCGGTAGTAGATACAGAAACTGCAAGAGACGCAGGTTGTTTGACGTGCCTTACTGCCGCACCTATGCGAGCGCGCGCACCCTCTCCGCGCTCAACGCTCCCTGCCGCCAATCCTGAACTGTTTGCGGACGGATTTCTTTGCAAAAGCGAAAATTTTATAAGCGTTCAACTTTAGTTTATCTTTCATCATCATCATCATCATCATGTCAGCCTTTAGAAGTCCACTGTTGAACATAGGTCTCCCCCAAAGAGCGCCATGACGAGCGATCTTGTGCCACCTCCATCCACCGACTTCCTGCGATGGCTACAATGTCGTCGGTCCATCGTGTGGGGGGTCTCCCCACACTTCACTTCCTTGTTCGTGGTCGCCATTCGAGAACCTTTATTCCCCAGGGGTTTTGTCGGTTCTGTCAATGGCCTGCCCATTGCCACTTCAACTTGCAAACTCTGAGAGCTATGTCGGTAACCTTCGTTCTTCTACGGATTTCCTCATTTCTGATTCTATGACTAGTGAAACACCGAGCATAGCTCTCTCCATTGCATGCTGCGCGAATTTGAGATTGTGTATGAGACCAATAGTTAGCGACCACGTCTCAGTGCCGTATGTCATCACTGGCAACACGTACTGATTATAAACTTTTGTCTTGAGGCTCTGCGGTATCTGCGACGAGAAGATATGGCGTAATTTCCCGAACGCTGCCCATCCGAGTTGGATTCGTCGGTTGACTTCTTTGTCGAAGTTGGATCTACCCAGTTGGATCGTCTGACCTAAGTAGACATAGTGATCAACAGCTTCGATTTTATCGTTCCCACCATAAACTGGCATGGGTACGACATGGGCATTTGACATGATGTTCGTCTTGCCCATGTTCATTTTAAGACCCACCTGTTGGGAAACAATATTGAGGTCACTGAGCACTGTGCTTAGGTCTTCCAGGGTTTCAGCCATGATGCCTATATCATCAGCAAATCGAAGGTGAGTGATGTTAACACCAAATCCGTTCCAATTCAGAAGCTTGAATATATCTTCCAGTGCAGGGGTGAACAGTTTCGGAGAAATAATGTTTCCCTGTCTCACCCCTTTTTGCAGCTGGATATAAATTCGAGCTCTGATCCTGAAGACGAACTGTCATGGTGGCCTTGCTGTACAAACACTTCAACACTTCGATGTACCGGTAATCAATCTGGCACCGCTGTAATGACTGTAGCACTGCCCAGGTCTCAACTGAATCAAAGGCTTTCTCGTAGTCCACAAACGCTAGACATAGTGTCCAATTATACTCTTCGGTCTTCTGTATAATGTGCCGGAGCGTACGGATGTGGTCTACGGTGCTAAAGCCCTTCCGGAATCCAGCTTGTTCGGGAGGCTGAAAGTCGTCAAATCTACGAGCGAGACGATTTGTAACTACTCTCGAAAACAGCTTATAGACGTGGCTCAGCAGCGAAATGGGCCTATAATTCTTCAAGAGGGTTTTATCACCTTTCTTAAAGAACAAAACCACTACGCTCCTGTGCCACGCCTCTGGCGTAGTACCCTCGAGGGTGATCCCTATTATGAGTACCCTAGTTTATCTATCGCTGCTACTTATATCGTGAGACGGATTCTCAGTTTGGATGTTTTTGGTATTACATACAAGTCACAATTTTAACAATCACACTTTTTTTTATAAATGTACTTATGGTATGGAAGTTGGTATAATTGGTTCTCAAACTTAACCCTCTTTTGTCTTATTAAAACCTAATTTCGTTTTTTAAAATAGTGGGGGTCGATTTTAGTGAAAACAAATAAGTCTCATAAATACATGCAAAGAAGTGGAAGAATATTGCATTTTCTAAAGAGCGGCTCGCAACTGTCTATAAACCATGCTTTGTTTATTACACGGACATCTTTTTTGCAATTTAAAAGCTGCGTCCAAGTTGACAGAGTACCTCCACATTGTGACCATAGCTAAGAACCGATAGAATTTACCCCTTTGTTTAATAGGGTCGATGAGTTTACCCATCATTTTTTTTTGTCACTAAGTATAATTGTATTTTACTTTATTTAAACAGTTTAGATTTTTTGTTTTTTTCCAGATTTATTCAAACAGACAAAAAAAAGGTTTACTCTAAAATGGAAAACACAATCGCTTGCTCGATGAAGACCCTTACAACGCCATCTAACTTGATTTGGGTGAACCAAAATGACAATGCGTTTGCTAGATCCTGTTTTTTCTTTGTCTTTTTCATATATTAAGAAACAGACAAACGCTAACAAGGCGCCAGCATGACGACAGCATAATATCTAAAGGGGCCCTATTCAGCTAGAAAACCACACCTGCTCTGCAATATTATCGCTGTGCGATCGTTACCATACTTAGAAAAAGAAAAAAACTGGGGAAATAATGGTGGGATGAAGGTTTTGGGAAGTGAGGGATGGTGGGGGAAAGTGAGAGGAGGGTAGGGGGAAGTGGACGAATGGTGGGGGATGATGTTGGGGAAGGGCGTGGGAAGTGGGGCAGGTGGTGCAAAGTGATTGAAAGGAAGGGTGGGGGCAGAGTGGGAGAAAGGTGGAATGGTGGGGAGAATGCCCCTTCCCTCTACCCTCCCCAAACTTTTCCCCACCTTCTCTCACATCCCTAAATCTTCCCCCACATCCCACATTTCCCGTTTTTTATTTTTTCTAAGCATGGCCACACCGAAAGGTAACGATTACGCTGCAGTGCAGGTTAAGTTTGTTAGCTGTATACGAGGGCAGTTCCTCACGTATTGTCGATTTATATTGTAGTAGCCAAACTCCTAATAGAGTTACGATTTATAGTGACAAATAGTTACCGCTAGTGGTCCTGCTCCGGATTACATACAAAAAGGTTATATACTCGATACTCGATAGCGAGTGCAGTTTTGAGCGTTTTATTGAACTCATAATAGGGACAGATAGAGCCAATAAAATTGTACAGTGTTTATAGATAAGAATCAGTGTGACCTAATTTCTGGAGTTTCGAGGCTTTGTGTCAGCTAATAATAATGGCCGTAAGTTTGGACCATTCTACGCGGTCACTCACCGAGTCACCTTTGTGTGGACATTGTCCACGTACAACAATTAGGTAGGTATCATTTTCAAAAGAGTATCGAGTTTTTGGGGTCCAATTTCAAGTAAAAATTATTATGGTATTAAACTTAGCGAGACTATGTACTTACCTGCTAAATCATTAGGGCTGATTGATAACTTATTAATATGTTTGCGTAGAAGTATATTTTGTAAGATTGACCATGATTTGTGTTCAAAAGTTCTACTATTTTTTGTCGAGATTGATATATAACGTTACAACCGATTTTACTACGAATTTGTCCTCTCAAGTGAAACGAAATTCAAAACAGTTCACGATTGAAGAGTCAGCGTATTTTACTCCTCTTCATCTGTTTTTGGGGCTCTACTCTAGCTATAGGTACTGTTTCTTTTGTCTACTTCAAGTAATTAGTGAAGTCTTCTTACAAGGAAGTTATATATTTATGCAGAACCTTATGGCAGACAGTCAGCTTCGTCAATAAGCCCTTAAGTGGCCTAACGAGCTCTGACACAGAGGTGCGCGCCAACTCTATCTGTATCCACACTTACAGGGAAGTTACTGGCTTTTTATATACTTAATAGAGAAAAATATTCTGACGCACACCGAATTAAATGAAGAAATAATGGAATATTTTTACATGTGGATCTGCCATGAAGCCAATTTGCAGTTAAGACATGTTATTAATGAAAAGAAACAATAGAACTATATAAAACATAAAGTTGACATTACAACTAATGACTAACTAACGTGACATGTGACATGTCACGTTAGTTGTACGTGGTTGCACGTGCCACTGTTATGTTACTTTTATTTTCGTGTATCATCTGCATCACGTAGATCGTGAGAATTGACCCTAAGTGACACACAGGCACAGGTCTTTTATCTTTATACACTGATACAATCTAGTACGTGGGCGTAATGAGGATTTCATTCCAGCTGGGCGAGGGGGAAAATCAAACGCCCAAAAAAAACATGGCCCCCTAAGTTTCTACTACTTGATTTCCTCGGTTGCTTGCTTGTCGTATGAGGTAGTGCTGGCCTATGTCAGAGTTATCAGGGCTCTTGACTGTTATTATGTCATTAATCAATAACAGCCGGGACCAACTGCTTAACGTGCTCTCCGAAGCAAGAAGTGATGGAGAATCGCACATAACTCAGAAAAGTCATTGGTGTGGAGCCTAGGAACGAACCCGGTATCGTTGAATTCTAAATTGCACTATTAAGCCATTACGTTACGTTATCCTTGGCTACTGCATTTCTTTGGTTAGTTTGGAAGTCACCTTCGACCACATAGGTAGAGATAATTTAGGCACCTGCCAACCTTAATGCTGTTTTTTTGTTTATTTCCTTTTTTATTTAAGTCTATACTAAGCTGTAATATAATTAAGTAATTATAAAAATAAAACAAAATAAATTGATACCTAGATTTAAATAAATAATAAAGTATACGTTTTTAGATATAGTTCATTGTTTGGGAGAAGCGATTCCTTTTGAAATATTAAAACTTTGGATTACCAACTCCCCCTCTGCCCCTCCTTCTGGCTACGCCCATGACCCGGTACGTGCTATATTTGTACGCTTGTGGTTGATAATTATAGGGCTGCGTCTCCGCGAGGTTTTTGTGAGTTTCCGATTTTATCTTCGTTTTTATTTTCCTTACACATGTTGCTACGTGCCGCGGTATTATTTATAGCTTTGATGATCTTAGAGATGTAGGTACAACATGCCTATGAGTTTAAAGTTTAAATTAACAAGTGTTTTTTTGCCACATTTATCTGTGAATGTACCTAAGTATCTGATTTCCGTGTGTCGTGGTCGTGATGGATGAGCTCATACATCACGACATAAATTTAAACTCATAGACATGTTGTAAAGAATGATTGGAAGTTGTAAAATTGTAGTGCCTTTGAATTTATCTGTGTTGTGCTCGTATACTTGCGACCTTTTAGGTACTGGGTGTCATTGTTTTTAAACTGCAAGACCAACCAGTTCTTTTGTAAAAAAGGCTCCATTTTTCGCCAACGCATTCCTCATTCCCAATTCAAACTCGACTGACTCCTGGTTCCCTTCAACGTTAATGTATCATGAGATCTTCACGCATCAGATGAGCGCTGATCCGACACGCGGGTGACACCGCTGTAATTACGAGGCGGTCGCCTTTGCGCTGTTGGACAAATCCACGAAAAAAGGGACTTAAGGCATTTGGACATCAAGCCAGGAAGATGTTTTAATTAATCAATTTTAAGATTGATAAACATCAGAGATGTATTATAGGTTTTCCTTTTCGGTTTCTACAAACTAATTGATGAACATAAGATAATCTGTGTGATCGATACGACAATTTATTTGCTGCGTGTCAGAATCAATTAGTTTTTTTTACCTTATTTGTTGGGCATTGTGTTTGTCCGTGATCCGTCCTGAAATAAATTATTTTTGAAGTGTATCCCTTTTTACCCAAATACGGCGAAGTAAGAGAAGTTTAACAGTATATGTATGTATGTATGTATGTGGATGATCCACCATAGCGTGGCCCCTATTGGTCCAATTTTGACAAGCGAGGTATCAATCGATTCGTCTTCATCGTAAAAGTGTCATAAGCTATTTTTTTACCGGACCGTAGTCGGGTTTAAGTTTATGTTGTCCAGCTCACGTTTGGGCTATCCATAGATCTAAATGTGGTATCCACAAATCTAGTAAAAGGGGGTCCCTTAGTTCTATCATATGTGTAGAAAATCCTAAAAGTGAGTCAATTCGGCCGCTTGATAGAGCAACGATGAGGTGCGGTTTGAAGGAGAGCGGAGTCCCCCTCCTGCCCGCGACCTGCGGGGCTTACCCGCAGGCGTCTATTGCAAAACGTATTATGTGTGTCAGGTACTCGAAATTGCTCGCACGTGTTTCCCAAAGTACATAATAAATAGATCGTATGTGTGGTGCTCACGCAACGAGGCGATTCATTGACCGAGCGAGCGCGAAGCGCGAGCGAAGCGTCTCTGTTTCAGCTTCGGTCAAAATTCTTTCGTATGTCAGGATATCTGTCCGAATTTCCGGCTGTTCTACAGGTCGCATTTCTCAACCGATCTAGACGAAACTTGGTATACAGGTTAAGCGAAAGAATAGCTCCTCAAAATGCAGTAAATTCCTCACTTTTAGGTTTCTACCAGTGGAATCAGCCCTTTACCTACTAGGTAGGGATTGATGGAGCACCTTTGTTATTAATATTAGTGTTGCAATAAAGTAACTAGATGGCGCTACTGTGCACCGATAGATTATTTGCAAAAAAAGTTTGTACTTGCGAGGTCTAAAGCTCACAGAGCCACTAGTTTATTTGTTTTAAATATGCTTACCATCTGTGTGGTAAATGATTGAGCAACATCATATAATATTAGTGGATAATTGCGAATTCATCAATTTCCAAAGGATGAGGAAATATAAGTAGATACTTACCTAAATGAAAGTATTTCTTATCATTATCCGCAACATTAGGTAGCCTATAGCCATTAAGTACCTACCTATGTTGTTAGCAATAATTATGTAGATAGGTCCTACCTACTTACGTTCTAGAAGTTCATTTCTGTTTAATTGGACACGCCTACAGCGGGAAATTCAATATTTTTACAGGTTTTTTGCTTTTCTAGCTGGTTCAGGTACCTAACTATTATTAATGATATTACTTTTGCCACCTTGGAGATTATTCTTTACATTAGCTGTCTTATTTAAGAAACATTTTGAACTTCCCGCTGCACACGGGCCCGACACACTTAGTGAATAATATTATATTAAAGTAGGTACCCCTATTTAAATAGGTACACATAAAAATATAAGACCGTGGGATCTCGACTAGGGAAAGTCAATCAGTAAAATTTGATAAGATAAACTACATTAGTTAGTAAAAAAATATTCGATAAACGTAGGTACCTACCTAGTTTTCAATAAAATAGGTACATAACATATCGATACGTTTTCGGATCCTGATATTTTAAATGCAAAACTATAGATGTTCCTTTGTTATGCAATCAGGGTGAACCGGGTGAAGCGGCGGGGCGCAACAAAAGTATAGAATAATATATTATGGGGAATACAAATTTTTACAAAGTATAATATTATTTTGTCAAAAAGATATTCAATTATTTTTTGTCAACCCTAGCATAATTTTAACTACTAGTCGCTTGTCGGCATTTTGTGCTGCGACAAATAAGTTGACTCACTATTATGATTTATTACACATATGGTTCTATGGCACGGTAATATAGATAACATTACCGTGTCTATGGTATTCTCATTGGAAGCGGAATATTTACTATAATGTTGTAACGTATATGTTTTATGTTATCGATATTATCAACATCGATTATCGATGTCTCAGGCGCAGGTCACAAGAACCATGTTCTTGCGGGCAGAAGTATCGATCTACACACAATCTCACATGTTTTTTACGTTTGACTCTAGTACCGCTGTTAGGTGGTAAAATTTGATCAATTTGTTGTTGAGCATTGTGCATGGCTAGTAGTTATTAATCAATTATTTATCCTACTGTTGACATTGCCCCGTCATACTCCAGCAGCACATTATTTCTGCGATAACTTCCCCTTCAGTCTGTAAGTAAACCACACGCGTTCCGCTCCTTCTAACCACAAGTTTGTTAGCACTATCATTACCAAGCGATAATTCCGTATCAACACGCCAGCGCGAGCAAAAAGCGGCGCACGGACGTGAGCCGCGATCGTGCTCGTGCTACGTGCTGGTATGGCGTGCTCTCAAATAACAAAGTTGTAACGTACTAATAAATAGTTACTAGGAGAAACGTGTAAATTCTAAGGATGTGTTACGAGTAAGTAATTTTCTTTTAAATGTAAGTTTTTTTTTATGTAGGTATTAATTTTAGTTTGACACATATTGTAAAATATATCGGCGAATCTTCAAATTGTCAGCGAACATGAGATCGAACTGTCACTGTCAAAATCACTCTAAATATATGATTTAATTTGGAGTGTCTTAATTGTAAAAAGCTATTGGAGAATAGATTTTAGATAGAGTCCAAATTATTACCGAATTAAAGTAGGTACATTGTTTTTGTCGTGAAAGAGAAGTTCGATTTTGATTCTTCCCCCACATTCTCACGCTGTCCAATGTGTGTTCTGTTGGAGGCACTATCCTGAGCCGTCAAGTAGTTAACTACTGTTTTATTAAAAACTAGCGCGAAAATTAACCCTATTTAAAGAGTTCAAAGTATTTTTTGTAATTTTTTATACATCATAGTACGAGATGAAGTTTATTTTTATTTTTTAAATATGTAACCATTAATACATTTGTACTACTCTGTCAAATAAGTTTCAAGAAAATTTAAATTAAATAAAAATGCTTTAATATCGTCTAAGTTTGTTTTGTCACCCTCATAATAGGCTCGATTTGACGCACTTATGCCGGGGAGTAATCATTCATCGAAGCACTTCTTTTATGTACTTTTTGATAACTTGGGGGGGTAGTGAGAGTTGTATCTTTGGTTCCATAGCGTTTTTTTTATGACCACAATGGTCTCAAAACATCTGACCGTGAATTGGTAATTTGAGTCTGGAAAAATAGACAAGTCACAGGCCATATCTAGCAAATAAGGTGCTTGTTGAATCATATTCCGTGAATTTTCAGCTAAAATTCCTGTACAATGATTGTTGTCATCCGTGGCAAAATTCGAAAAATACACTTTAGGACGTCGGCAAATACGAAAAGTTTCAAACAATAAATTTATTTGACAGATCGTGCAAACACTTTTAACATGAAAATTAGTTGCAATAGTACCAACCTAACAGGACTACATTTTATCACATACATACATATATATATATATTCACTCAGTATTCATGTGTATTATAATATATATATATATATATATATATATATATATATTATAATAAAATTATTAAATATTAAATATATATATTATTATATATATATTATAAAGATTCATGTGTATTATAATATATATATATATATATGTATCATGTGTATTATATATATATATATTATAATACACATGAATACTGAGAGAACAGAGAGAAGACAGAGAGAGAGAGAGAACAGAGTTTGCGCTCACATTTCTGATGAAAACCTTCAGTTTCACTTAGTCCAAAACAGGTTCTTCTCATTTTCCAGTAGACTATCAAATAAAATATCATTAACAAAACAGTCAAACGTCTTCTACATTAACTTAACGTCCATTTCAACCCACATGCAGAGATAAACGCATTTTAACAAAACGATCTTGGTTCAATATTTATCACCTAAACAGTTTTTCGTTTTTTCGCGTTATCAAATATGGTAAGTACCTACAATAGTTTGGCATATTTTTTTTTATCTTGTTTTGATCATAAATTATAATGTCGTTTATTTTATAGCACTACCACAGATGACTTAATAATGTGTCATACTATTATTTATTCTATAACCAATAATTAAAACAACTTAAATTAATTATTAGTTAGTTAGTTTTTTAAAACAAACAAAAATAAGTCTTAGACAAGTAAAACTTATCATAAAAAAAACAAAAATAAACGACTTCTATAATTACTATTGAATATAAAATTATATAGTAAAAATACAAAAAATCCGACTGCGAACAAAATTATTGAATACGAGCCTGACCGGGCGGTCAGGCTACAATTATCACACTAATATTATAAAGGCGAAAGTTTGTATGGTGTGTGTGTAAGTTTGTTACTTCTTCAGGCTTAAACGGCTGAACGGATTTGGATGAAATTTGGTACGAGTGTAGCTTATACCCTGGATTAATGGGAAAAATGTATAGATCCTGAGGGACGCGGGTTTATTTTTTACTTACATATTTTACTTTATTTTAATAGTTGCAATTGGAAATTTTGTAAGAAGTTTAAAAGAAAATTGCTACTGTTTAGTTCTATGGATTATATATTTTTGAAATGTTCTTTTATAGACATGTGTTTTGATACCTCACTTGATAGGTTCTGGTCACTTTTTGTTGCGTCGGTTATAATAAAACTAGCGTGGTTTTACCATAGACTAAACTTTATTTTCCTAAATGACATATATATACCAAGGAAGTTATATGTACTTACGTACAACTGGAACGAAATAAAAAAGATATATAAAGTGGTCTCACCGAAAACGATAATACAGGATATTGTATTATCACATGATAATACAATATCCTGTATATGAACGTCAACTTTAAGAGCATGATCCAAAACTTGCATCAACATATCCATTATACGTTACATCCATTATTTCTAGATAATAAACAATAACTTTTTGTTTTCTTTAAATATTTTAACAATCTTTTCAAATGATTCCAATGAGTTTCATTAAAACAGTTGTTATATTGGCTCAGGAAACTTACACGATAAGAAATATCTGGCCTTGTAAGTACATGAGACTTCCTATTAACTGCTGATTAGGAAAATTTCTTTGACATTTGGTATTTTCATCCCTATCTAGTTTCAAATTAACCTCCATAGGAGTATCAGAAATTGAACAGTCTAACATATTAAACTTTTTCAAAATAGTATTTACAAACTGCTCTCGATTAAGATACAGTCTTTATGAATGTTCACACGCATGCCTAGACACTGCTTTAGCTGACTTAGATCTTTGATTCTAAATTTAGCAACTAGTTCATTTTTAAGCTGTTCATAAGTATTTTTACGGGATTGATCTAGAATCGAGGGGCAGGAGTTGGGGGAGGGAGGGGGAGAACGGGCTACCCCCCTGGTACCCCCCCCTCCCCCCTCCCGCGGAGACGCCTATTTTATGAGATATTTCAGTTTAAAGTTTAGAGAAAAAAACAAGGATTTGGGAGGGGGCGGGGTCACTGGAGGGGGGGCGGGACAAGTGTAGGGTTACCCCCTGGTATCCTCTCCCCTCCCACGAAGAGGTCGTAACAGCCGTAACACAGTTTGTTCAAAATTGTAAGCTAACCTAACCTAACCTACCCTAGTTTTTGGGGCCATACGTAACATCTTTAAATTACTTTTATGCAAAAGCAGCAGAAAAAAACACATTCTACTTCTTAACAATTTTATTGACAGTTTATAAACAAAAAACTAACGCATTTCCGCGATTTGGAAATGGTACCAGGGGGTAGCCCTCCATTTCCTTCACCTCCTTCACCCCCACCCTCCCCCCAACTCCTTGGTTTTTTCTAAACTTTAAACTGAAATATCTCATAAACTAAGTATCTCCGCGGGAGAGGAGGAGTACCAGGGAGTAGCCCTAGACTACCCCCTCCTTAGGGAGGGGTCCCCAACC
This sequence comes from Alsophila aescularia, assembly GCA_946251855.1. Classification (NCBI taxonomy): domain Eukaryota; kingdom Metazoa; phylum Arthropoda; class Insecta; order Lepidoptera; family Geometridae; genus Alsophila; species Alsophila aescularia. Next base: position 29,738,737 of record OX276382.1, read on the forward strand.
CCAACCCTCCCCAAAACTCCTGCCCTCTTAATTTTAGACCCAGCCCATTTTTACAATTGTAGAATATAAAGAAATCGTCTACAAATAATGCAACATAAAATCTTTACATCATTATAACACTTTAAGAAAAGACAAGGTTCATATTTTGATTTTAGATAGCCCGATTGTAACAAACATTCTTCTACTTTAGTATACCAAGTTCTGGCTGAATGTTTTAGTCCATAAATTGCCTTTTTTAACTTTAAAACTTTCGTGCTACAATCATCAAAATGTGAACATACTGGTATTTATGGTATTAACACTGGCAGGCACAATCTTTCAAATGAAGACTGTCTAAAATTCAGCAAAAAAAAACAAGTTTTTGTCAGTTTAACCATTGTTTAACTGTGATCCACTCGTAAATTTTCAACAACTATGGAAAAATCTGAATTTCGTGCCGTTATAAAACATTTTATTATGAAGGGTTGCAGTTTTTAGTGCTGCCACAATAAAAACTGAACTTGATTCTGTTCATGGCACTAACGCACCAACGTTGCAGACTGTTTATAACTGGATAAATGATTTTAAACGTGGTCGGTCATACACATCTGATGCTCCACGCTCTGGTCGCCCAATCGAAGTCACTACTGAGGATGTTGTTGAAGAAGTCCATAATATTGTACTCGACGACCGCCGCGTGAAGGTGCGTGAAATAGCTGAGAACACAGGCATCTCCACTGAGCGAGTACATAAAATCTTGCATGAAGATTTTGGTATGACAAAGCTGTCTGCACGATGGGTGCCACGTTTGTTGACAATCAAGACAATGCCCCAGTGCACATGTCAGCTATTGCAATGGCCAAAATCCACGAGTTGGGCTTCGAGCTGGTTCCGCATGCTCCGTATTCGCCGGACTTAGCTCAGTGCGATTATTACCTATTCCCAAATCTGATAGATGGCTCCTCATTTGTCAAAAAAAATTGCCCTCCACAATTATTTTTGACAAATGAGGACTGCATCGCAGGTGTAAACGGCTATTTTGAAGACCTCGACAAAACATATTTTTGGAGGAGATAAAAAATTGGAAACTCGCTGGAACAAGTGATTGGCCCTCAAAGAAGGACTATGTTGAGAAATAAATGTAAATTGTTTAAAAAAATATATTTTTTTTTTACTTTTTCAAACGACTTATCAAACAGCCCTCGTATTAATATTCTTAAACTTGTATACCGTAACACTGGAGAAAAAGTTTCATTAAAGTCTATTCCTTTCATTTGAGAGAAACCTTCAGCGAAAGTCTAGCTCTGTAACGCACTTCACCTTCACAATTATATATCTTTTTAAATACCCACTTGCACATAACTACTCCATCAGCATCTACTCTTTTGACAAACTCCCAAGCTTCATGCATTATTATTATTATTTAGCTTTTTATGCATTGCCTGTGTCCAGTTGTTTCTCAGCTCCATTGATGGCTTCTTCATAAGTGATATCTTCGTCGCATGTGACTAGGGTTTCAGCTGCGTTTGTTACACACAAGTTATTAAAGGCAAATCTTTGTGGTGATTTCCTTAAACGTTTACCCTCTGTCTTTTTGCTTGACTGTGCAACATAACTGTCTTCTTCTGAAAGTAGACTTGAGAAGCTCTCTTCATCAGAACTTGAGCTTGATTTAACACAGACAAATATAGGATCATCACTTTCATGCAACAAAGTATTTTCCTTCATTGGCTGTATGCTCTTGTCTTGGACTACTACAACTGCCGTGTCAGAGTCACTTTCACACTCCATTATAATGATATCTCGGCTGGTAGTCACCTTTTTGGTGTCTGGGTCGTACAACCTGTATCTTTTTTTGTTGTCTGAATATCCTACTAATATAAACTTGGTTGCCTTTTTGTCCCATTTTAACCTACTTTGTTTTGGAACATATTCCAAACACTGAACAACATCACTGGGAACATCACTGGGCTGCCAAATAGCCTCACATGACTGACATCTGGCTTTCTACCTGTCCATCTTTCATATGGTGCCAACTTTAGTCCAGAGGCCGGCGACCTGTTCTTTAGGTATACTGCAGTATTTACCACCTCATCCCAAAAGCATTTTTCTAGCTTTACATCAAACAACAAACATCTTGCATGTTCAACTACTGTCCTGTTGAAACGTTCACAGAGACCATTTTGATCCGGTATATATGGGTTAGTTTTCTGATGGACAATTCCAGCATTTCTCAAATAGCTTTCTATCTCATTAGAACATAATTCACCACCATTGTCAGACCTTAGCGTTCGTATCTTGGCTCCAGTTTGATTCTCGACCATACTTTGAAACTCCTTAAACCGCTGTAACACCTGGTTCTTTTCTTTCAAGAAGTATAGAAATGACGTTCTGCTGGCATCGTTAAAAAAAAGAAGAAAATATCTGGCCTGAGCAATTGATAAGGTTTCCATTGGCCAGCACACGTCAGCATGAACCACCTCCAATAGACTTTCACATCTGGAATCAGTCAGAGGAAAAGGTAGTCTGGTTTGTTTACCTTCATAACATGTGACGCGATTTGACTTCTCAATGTCTGCTTTCTCATTAAATGATATTCATGAACAATGCCATCCTTCATTTTCTGTAGGTCTTTACTGTTTATGTGTCCTAGCCTTCTGTGCCAGACCGTACTTGATGGTTGTACTGCCACTGCCAACATCCTCTCTGCCTTCACAATATTTAGTTTGTACACTCCATTTTTCAATTCAGCTACTCCAATAAGATCATACTGTTGATTATGCGTATGACATAAATGTTTCTTGAATGTTACTCTATTACCATTTGATATCAACTGATTTACTGATAACAGATTTGTTGTCAAACTTGGAATGCACAAAACATTTTTAATTGTGACTTCAAACTGAGTATTATTCACTTTTGTTGTGATCTGTGTATCTCCGGCACACACAACTGGCACTGAAACTTGATTTGCCACAATTATTTCCTTTTTATTGTGAATATGTCGAACATTTTTCAAATTTTGTCTGTTGGCAGTCATGTGGACACTTGCTCCTGAGTAGTACCAGTCTTCGCTACTGAATTTTCCGTTCATAAATGCAGCACTAAAAGCGTTAACTTGCTTTTGTTTACTTATTTCTGGACATTGATTTTTATAATGCCCCATTTTCTTACATTTATAACACTTTATCATTTCTATTGGTGTCTTCCTTTTTGTGTTGACGTTTGAACCGTTTGGTGTTGTGTCTTGCCGGAGTTGCCAGACAATCTTGAAATAGTGCTGCCACTTTTTCCGCGATAGTGATGGTAACTTTGGACAAAAATGCACTTTCCGTGTCATTACTTCCAACATCACTCATATCTAAGAGCTTGGTTTTTATGACGTCAGCGCTAATGGTGATACCGGAATGCTCGATTGCCATAATCATAGGTGCATATTTCTCGGGTAATCCAGCCAACAAAAGAGATCCATTCATCGTTGATTTCAAAGCCCGTTCCTCGTTATCTTTGTGCAGTCTCCACCATTTGTGTCACATAGCTTGTCATTGTTTCACTTGAACCGATACGGATAGATATAAGCGTACGAAGTAAACTGATTTTTCCCGTAAAGCCTGTATCATCAAATAACTGTTTTAGCTTATTCCACAAATTCTTGACGCTCTTTTCTGTTTTAATGTGTACATATAGGGACGGATCGATCGTCATTACTATTTGTGCCTTGGTTTTTTGTCTTCAGCGTCCGCCATTTCCGACTCGATGTCGATGCCTTCCAAAATTAGGAAATTCTACACTGCAAAGGCTCAATGATCAATCGTCTTAGTCGACGCGGCCTTTCAGTTTCGGCACGTTTATAATGTAATTTGACGACATATTTTCACTTTCGTCACTTTATTTGCAAAATTTTACAGGGACTAGGCCCATGACTTACTTAACAACTAGCGTGGTTTTACCATCGACTAAACTTTATTTTCTTAAATGACATAGACATACATATCACGTATTTATATACTCTTTGCATATATAGCATATATAGATAGGACAGTAGCACAGACTACATTATTTTGTTATAGAATTAACAGGATATACAATATAGCCGCCATATTAGTTTTCTTGACACTTCATATATCCTATATTATAGCAGTCTCGTGATCAAGACGAATCCAATGATACCTCATTTATCAAAATCCATCATGCCGTTTAGGCTGTAGGACACGCCTATGAAACGTACCTACAAACAAACACACAAAGAAACAAACATACATACAACCCAAAAACAAAACCCTCCTCATTCGGGTAAAAATGTAACAGAGGTACAGTAACGCATACTTAATTTATAAAATTACAAATATCGTGTCTTAGAGCTTAGAGCGTGTCATTTGTCCCATAACCCATTCATATTAGATACCAAAATAAAAACTAATGGGTCCTATCTCCAACACGCCACTAACACCTGTCCCTGCACATTACCGTCTGGAGCATAGACCATGGGAACATTCCAACCCAATAGAATTACCATAGACATCTCTATCAACACGGATTGGAAGCCATTCTTTACATCCGACGCTACGGCTATCAATAACTGATGTTCCAACTCATTATTGTAATCAATACCTATTTAAAACTATTAGTAAAAGATAAAGGAAATTAAACTTTAACTCGTTTGAATAAGTTCTGAATTAATAGGTAAGTTCGAAATTTCTGAAGCTAAACAGACGTATCTAAATATGTACACAGCCTTTGGTAGATAAGTAATTTACTTTTTTCGTAGATGGTAAGTCTCGGATGGTGTATTTATTAACTTGAATTATTTTGGTACATTTTGAGATGTTTAGTGTTTACCCGCTTAAAGGGAGTGTGGCTATTAAAACAGCGGACTTTTGCAGGAACTTTAAACACGAATAATTCAATAAATCGATGCATGTGCTAAAACCGTTAAAGCTATGTATTTAATCGTATTACGTACAATAAGACGGAATTTGTTTCCTTTATAGAAATCGCTGGGGCTTGTCCTCAATAACCAAGACGTAAGTTCATAAACTAAAATCCGACTACGGTCGAAACGAAAACTTGTTCTCATTTAGTGTATACTCGTACTAACTGCACTCCCGTGGTCATTTTTCTAAGATAACAAATAAAACAAGCACAAACTAAAAAATTCTGTAAGCTCGCCCCCTTTCCTCCACTCATTACAGCTAAAAACCGTATCTACCATAACAGCTTTCAAACAAAAAAATCGTAGCGGTCCATTCGTTTGGGAGGTACGATCATAACCCCTTCTTCACCCTCATATTATAGCTAAGAACTATCTCAATCACATCAGCATTCAAACATAAAAAACCTCATCAGATTCTTTCCACCCTTTTGGGAGCTACGATGCTTAATGACCCCCTTTCCCCCCCCCCCCCCCCTTATTATAGCTAAGAACAATCTCGATCACGATCAAAATATTACCGAACTTAATGGCATTTCATAAGGAAATAGTGTGCATGTCGCAGGTAGATAGCTTAATCCACCGTTTAATTAACTGCATAGGCTGTTGATTGAATGGTGCCATTCAACTAACGGGATGTATGGGAGTGAAAAACGTCTCACTGCTCCAAATCAACCTCGCCTGCTCGCGGTCATCCTGCTGGACAACGAACGAGGCTTTGGCGACCATCCCAAAACAAGCGTAGCTCAAGACCAATATGGCACATCCGTCGTCTCTAAACTGGAGATCCTTTCTGAGATCGAAGACTTCTATGGCTAATTGTACGACTACCATGCTTCTAGACCCCAACCCACTGACGAACTGCCTGACGTCAGCCTAGACGAGATTGAGATGGCGCTGAAACAACTTATGAATAGACAGGCCCCGGGTGAGGATGCTATAACTTAGAAGCTCTTGAAAGCAGGGGGGGAAAACCGTACTTTGGGAGATTCAGACGCTTCTTAATAGGGGGAGAACTTCAGAAGCGTGAAGCAGTAGTTGGTTACTAAATAAATAATAGTTTAAAAAAACTAAAAAACACGCTTTATATAGAATTATTATTCTTTCAAAGGATTTTATTCCCTTTTTAAGCGCTTTGTATTACCTTCACTTGTATGTTTGTATGTTTGTAACCGACTCCTTTGGACGCTATTTTGACCCACTTTAAACGGTCAGATTGCATTCAAATTTTGCACACCTGTCAAAGACCGATGACAATGCAATAACTCGAAAAAAAAAACCTTTTAAAGAACTACCGACCTATTGCTTTCTTGAGCCACGTCTTTAAGTTGTTTTCGAGGGTCATCTCAAAACGTCAGGCAAGAAGAGTTGATGAATTCCAGCCTCCTGATCAAGCAGAGTTTTGCGAAGGGTTTAGCACCATAAACCCATATACACAGTGAAGCAGGTTACACAGAAGTCTGAAGAGTATAACCAGCCCCTGTGTCTTGTTTTTGAAGACTATGAGAAGGCTTTTAACTCCGTTGAAACCTGGGTGGTTCTGGAGTCTTTGCAGCTTTGTCAAGTGGACTGGCGATACATTGAAGTTCTGAGGCCACTGAAGTATGACGCCGCGACTATGAGTGTCCAAGTACAAAACTAGCAGTCTAATCATATTCAAATGCGTAGGAGAGTGAGACAGCGGGATGATATATCCCCGAAACTGTTCACTAATGCTTTGCAAGATATATTTAAGACACTGAATTGGAAAAGAATGGGCATTAATTTAAATAGCGACAATATCTCAAACTTACGATTTGCCGATGACATAGTCCTAATGGTGGAGTCGCTGCAAGACTCGCAAAGTATACTAACCAACTTAGGTGATGCTTCTCGACACATCGGTCTCGGAATGAACATTGATAAGACCAAGATCATGTTTAACGATCTTGTTGACCCGGAACCGATTGCAGTCAATGGTTTACCACTTGAAGTTGTCCGAACATATGTTTACCTTGGGTAAATATTGCAATTAGGTAAAAAACAACTTTGAGAAGGAAGCAAACAGAAGAAATCAGCTGGGTTGGGCAGCGTTCAGCAAGCGTCGTCAAGTTTTCTCGTCGTCCATACCACAGTACCTGAAGACAAGTCTTCAATCATTGCATCCTATCAGTCATGGCTCATCAGCTCCGTACCGAAACGTGGACACTCACGATCCGCAAATTTAAGATTGCTCACCGAGCTATGGAGAAAGCTATGCTTGGAGTTTCTCTGAAGGACAAGATTCGTAATGAAGATATCCAGCAGAGAACCAAGGTAACCGACATAGCTTAAAGGATAAGCAAGCTGAAGTGGCAGTGGGTTGGTCACATTTCCCGAAGAACCGGTATCCATTGGGGTAGACGAGTTTTTGAATGGAGACCACATTTAACCCAACGGAGTGACGACATGTGAAAAGTGTCTGGAAGAAAGTGGATGAAGAGAGCTGAAGGGCGACATCAGAGGCGTGCTAATGCACGCCTCTGATGGAGATCTCCTAATGGAGAGGATTTCGTCCAGCAGTGGACAGATATAGGCTGATGATGATTCAACTAAGGCATGAATGATATTCAGCCATATGACATTTAACGAGCTGGCTGAACTGGCTGGCTGATTGCTTAGGCCATTCATACAATAGGGTGACCATGTGATAAAAAAGACGCAATTGTATCAGTCTTTTTAGTGTGCTTTTTAACCAGAACTTCTCACTTAATTGTAAACTATAAAAATACTGTTCGGGCCGATGAATAATTATTGAAATAAAAAATACAAATAATGGATTTACTAAACAATACACAATGAATTTTGATGAAATTTAATTGGGATCAGACTGGAATTCTGCATTTTGACTTTTCGTTCTTTCCTTTCTGTCTAGCAGCCCTTACATGGGGGGTAGACAAATTATCTTTCCCTTGTTTCTTTTATCCGTTTCTAATGATCTTCTCACACGTAAGATGTGGAAAAAAACGGGGGAAAGATAATTTGCCCACCCCCATGCAGGAGACAGCAGTTTTGAAACGAAAAAATAATAAAAGAAATATAAAAAAGAAAACAAAGTTTGCTTTCAAAATATTTAATATCAATTATTCAATTTTATCAAATTCAACGACATCTACCATCTTAGTGGCCCAACTTAACCTACTTACTGACACGGTTAAGTAAAATATATCTTTAAAATTAACTACTTAACGATATCCTATTAAACCTCGGCAGTAAAGCCGCAGGTCAGCACTGCTGTCTATTCTGTGGCGCCATCACTGAAGACAGCCTTGGAACCACTGCACCATTAGTGAGTCCATAACTTTGGTAGTTTTATTTAAGTCTATTTGAATAATTGAACGCGTGGATGCTTAATTGGAGTAATTTGGGCTATCGTAGTAAGTATTTTGTATGTTTTTGGGAATGTTAGACTCGCTACTCGTCCCATATTTTAATCGAGAACAGTCAGGATACAGTTTATAAGAACTTTTGGGACATTTTTTTTTTAGCTTTTAGCTTGTTTAATGCCGCAAAAAATGTAATTGAAAGCCATGTATTTACTAGGGGACATAGTCGAGAGACATGTCACGAGCACTCGCGGGACATTTACGTGCGACTGTCCGGTGACAATGTCGACCGACATTTCACTCGTCCACATACCCAAGATGTGGTTGAGATGTCGCCCGATACAGTTTCGTTGGTCCACATACTTCTGGTTGGTTCTGTCATAGTCGCGGTTAGTTGCGGAACACAGAGCGACATGCATCCTCACTACCCAAACGCCGTTGGGCGATTGTCGAGGGACATGAAGTCGCGCAAGGTCGACTCTATCCGAGCGTCGACACGCGACATGTCTCGCGACACGTAGATGTCGCCTGCGATGTCGGGCGATGCCCCGTGCGACGTCGCCCGACACGTATTCTACGACAAGGTCGCGGGCAAATTTCGCCTAATGAAAACGGGACTAAGTTTTCAGTAATTTTTTAGGAGTGTTGATTCATGATGACTTAATAAATTAGTCTACGAGCATATTTAACACGTTTACCCTACTTTTTACATAGATACACTTTACGAAGTCCCTGATAGTTTTAAAATATTTGATTATATTGTCGTCTGGGGCGTGGGAATATTAATGCGTATTTTACCACTACCTCACCTAATGTTGAGCGATGTTGCGGGCAAGACTGAAATAGAAACTATAATTTACAATGATCTTGACTGTCAGTTCAAATCTACACCTCCCAAATCTACCCCGAAAGGCCGAATAATTAAATTAAAATTCCTGGAATATTAATTGTAATAGTGGCCATTGGGGCACTCTCCGTTATCGGCCGCTTACAGTTTAATGGCCATCACCTGGGCGGGCGGGACTAATCACGTTATCCACTGGTTACTAGTTAATAGTTGCGCCGTGCATAAACTCAGTATGCCAACTTCACGCAAGCGTATAGCGTACAATGTAAGCGTAAGCGTTCATGTCTTTCAGTGGGTATTGTTCAACTATGATATGGATAAGGAAACAGAAGTGCGCTTTTCGGAATTATAAATAACTTGTTGCGGCTTTTCAAGCGTAGAAACTTTGCCTCCTTCGTTCACCCGCATAGGGAATACAATCCAAAAAACCTTTTTCTTAAAATATACTCCTCTAGTATAATATAATATTTAGTGCAAATTTCAAATCTTAAGGTCCACTGGTTTAAGCTGTTTGTCAGTCAGTCATTTTTTTTTGTTTTATATATCTAATGTAATTTTTTAGACTGTTTTTCTATGAAGATATAAAAATGCAGTTCTGTTTTTCTTAAAAATAGACCCGTTGTTTCTAAGAACGAAAACTTCTAGCTACAAAGGTAAAGGCAAAACCCTTGATGCCCCATTATTTTGCCACTTCCTGTATAGTACAAAAATATTTTTTGATATTATTCATCTTTTTATGCACTCACATCGATTTGAGTCTTCACGATACCTAGTTTACATACTCGTAACTGTTTAATCACTAAAATACCTACTGTTAAATCATATTCACAACAGTCATTATTCATAAATCCCGCTAAATATAATAAATCATATCTGATCGTAAACTAAGCGCTATTCACTTGCGGCTTTATGATTATATCACAAAATTGTTTAAAAATGTTAATGGCACATTAACACTAATTAGTTTTACAACATAAATCAGTGTTTTGCGTCGATAGAGAACATGTTAGAATAAATAATGTGGTTTCAGTGTTCCGTAGACCAGCGCACGGACCACGGACGATCCATTGAACAGACATGATGTGCGGCAAGTTGCGTAATCCCAATACAAACAAAAGTAATCCCAATTAACTAATTAATTTGTATTTAAATTGATTCGTAATACGGGCACTGTGCCCTATTACCATAAGAAAATATATCATGAAAATATCATAGCAATCGTTTGATTTCAAATAGCAAAATTCAATTCTCAATCGCAATGCTGAACTAGGAACCAACTAACAACAAACAACCGTGGCCCAATTCCATAACTTGGCTACAATCGGATTATCACTTTTTTCATAGCAAATTCGACTCTATCGCAAGGCATTAGTGGCTGCGATACTGAGAATTCGATTGAAGCCAAGTTATGGAATCGGGCTGCAGGAGCCCGACAACATAACTTAGCTTCAATCGGATTGTCAGTTTCGATAACACTAATGCCTTGCGATAGAGTCGAAATTGCTATGAAAAAAGTGATAATCCGATTGTAACCAAGTTCAGTAATCGGTGGCCCAATTACAGAACTTGGCTTCAATCAGATTGTCACTTTTTTCATAACAAAATCGACTATAACGCAAAGCATTATTGAATTTCACGGCTTGAAACCGTCATGATCAACATTACGTAATCGCAGTGCGGGCCGCAGGTGCGTTCCCAGATGCGCTCACAGCTTATACATTTGTGTGTGGATACTGGACACGTTTGCAAAAGAGCCAGGTCACTAATTTACTGCAGGACACATTTATTTGTAATAATTTAAATTCTAATTGTTTTATTAATGTGACTGAATTTTAATATATATCTTCCATTATGGATGTTGTTTCCCTGAAATAAATCCATTTAATTTATTTTTAATTTACCGTTTGACTGAGATGAAAAATGTATACACGGCATATGATTCCTGTTGAATTTTGTAATGATAGTGCTCATGACCTTACGTGTGTGTGCGCATGTATATGTGTGTGTGTGATTCATACTGTTTGTTGCTTCGTTCAAAGAGGTTTACAGTTAAAATTAGCTTTCCCGCCCGCGACTTCGTCCGCGCGGACTACAGTTTATCGCGAAAAAAAGCATCCTATGTTCGTCTAGGATATTAAAAACCAATGCAAAAGTAGGTATAGCACCAACCTTGGAAACTATCAATGTTCCGGGATAAAAGTCCTATTCCATTGTATCTCCATTCCAAATTTCATCAAAATCCATCCAGCCGTTATCGAGTGAAAGCTCCCAAACAAACAAACAAATAAACAGACAACGGTTCACTTTTATATATTGGTATATATGTGCGTACTGTAAATCGTCAAGCGTATTTATATTATATCTGTGTTTTTGTAGTGGTAGGCCTTTCATACAAGAGTCTGCCTGGGAAAGTATTAAATCTTTGTCAAATATTCAACCGTCAAGCAGTAGTGTGCAAAAATTTCTGTGTTTTGTTTTGATTACTAGGCAATTGAGACGTTGGTGTTATGTCTCTTTGCCTATTGCCATTGCCTCATTGCCTACGAGCGCAGAAGGGTGATTCTAGGGCGCATGAGATTAGCTTCATCGCGAATGAAAGCTATCTCACGCGCCTGAGAATCACCGTAGTGCGGTGACGCGTTAGATTTGCAACCAAAGTTATGTGTGTTAAGTACTGCAATTTTCATAGGTAAGCGTAAAACTTACCGTCAGGTGAGCGACCTGCTTGTCTCATCACTCAATCGAATAAAAAAAACGCCACGTAATTAGATAAATGGAGCGTTTTGGAAAAGCAAGACAGCTTATTATGGTTATCAACTCAATGTATATCAAAATCTAGGAGCTATCTGTTAAATTTCGTTAACACAACCAGAGCTTCGGTACTTAAGTCGAACATAAATTCTACCACGATAAACTAGGTTTAAATAATTTTCTACTAAGTATATGGGCACTTGTACAAAATTCATTTAGAATTTTTTGACGAATTTTATTACTGTTACTAATTGGTATAACTTTCTTGAAAATGTTAACTGGAACTGGAAAACTTTAATATATAATTGATTATAGGATTATTATCGCTACAAGTTTCCAGGCAAAGGATTATTGTAATAAAAAACGTAGTAGGCACTTTGTATTATTTTTGATTCAATTTTACAGAAGCGTATTTTTCCGTCGCTTGAGAATATTTACTAGTAATCCTACTTTTAGAGCTTACTTTTAGTAGGGCTTACAGTTTTATTGCTTTATTTAATGTAACGACAAAACCGTGGCTAAAGTAATTTAGTAATCGACTGCCAAAGGAACCAGATTTTTAATTAATTTTGATCGTAAAGGTTAATGTTTCTCTGAATGGACCATGCATAATGAGTTAAATCTTCTTCAGGATAATTTAATGTTCAATTTTAATAACACTCTTTTAGAGGAATCCTTTTAATACAAGTGATAATATCAGAAACATTTAAATCACTTGATATTTTTCTAAAGACATGCATAATGTTCCCTAGCTGCGTTTAGAGAGTCGTCATGTTATGTAATTTGAGAAACTAGGAGTAACGTGTGATATTTCGGCACGGTTGCAAGCGCCTTGATTACGGATTAACAGAAGAACTTCCGGGTGGGGAGCACAGCAGACGATGTGGTCCACCTTCTTTCTCACCCGTAAATCCTGCAATGCAACTTTACATTTCCAATGTTAGTAAACAAGTACAAATTAAAAACGTATAATATAACCCCCGACCCACCATTACAGCTAAGAAGCATCTCCATAACTTCAGCTTTCAAATATAAAAAAACCGCATCAAAATCGATCCATTTTAAATAAAAATTCCCCCCCCCCCCCCCTCCCACTATTACACCTAAGAACTATCGTGAATTTTTGCTAGCTTTTGCCCACGGCTTCGCTCGCGTAGTTATTTATAGTGCGTAGGACACCATTTTTACGGAATCATAAGTCCGGCTCTCAATTGATCGGTTTATTTTTATGGTGTTTTACTTCAGTGTGTACTATAGTCACACCAGTTTGGCACATGTTTGTTTAGAGGTGTTTATGTATAGAAGATAGAGCAAAAACATGATAGACAACTAAACAACTAGATGTGATCCTCTCCATTCAACGGTTGTCTGGAAGAAATCGCTTTGAGCGATAAGACCGCCCATTGTACTCGTTTTAAGTTAAATTAATTATTTTAATTTATTCTTGTGTTTGTTTTCTTTGGTGTGCAATAAAGCATTTATCTATCTATATATTATTGTAATTAGGATCTCCTTAAATTTTAGAGGTATCTATGTGTTGGAATATATATATTTTTTTATATTTTTTTTATTTGTTTAATTTTATTATAGTATGTGTATTTGTATTTAATGGCATGTATATGTTTATTTATTTTTATTAATTATTTCATAATTATTATTATTTCAATATATATAAATTTGTTTTAATTGTTTACACCGCCATCCTCTCTCACTCCATTATTTCTTTCTATCCAAAGGTTGACTGGAAGAGACAGCTTTAAGCGATAAGTCCGCTTTTAAACCATGTTGTTAACATGGTTTAAAAGTAAACTTTTGTTTTATTATTTGTCAGGATATTTAACATAATGTTGTTTGTTTGTCGTATGAGGCAGGTGAGGTCTGGTGTCAGAGTTAATCAGGTCGCCCGAGGGCCTCTGTCACACAACACCTGTCATATTCTGTGAAAATTTCACCACACAATCAACTGGTGCAGTGATACTGTAACATCACATTCAATCCCTATCTGCAGGAGCCTTTTAATTATCGGGATTAAAAGGATCTTAATAATTAGGATACTTTTTGATCTTAAAAAAGTATCCTAAATATTAATTTTAACCTATAGCATAAACTATGACTGTGCTAAGTTGCATTGAAATCAGACCTGTAGTTCAGCATGACACGTGTTTTTTAAGCGACTTCACAAAAGTAGACGGTTATATTATGTTCCATTGTAAGTTTTTTTTTTTTAATATTTGTTTGTCGATATCTCCTTCAATTGCGGACCGATTTTGAAAATTCTTTTTTCGTTCCAAAGGGTATACCTTCTTTCCAGGTAGTCCCATATAAACTTCATCAAAATTAGTTAAGTAGTTTTATTAGAAAATCTATTTGTTTTATAGTTTATGTTCTCTAATATCTTAGGATTTCTGCACCGAATTAGATGATTGTTTTTACTTGAGTAAGAAGACCTCGTAATTAAGTCCTATGCAAATCTGCATTGCGTGCCGCGCGTCCTGAGATATGAGTAATTAAATCATTAAATCTCATGTCTAATAATTTGAGAAAATATGGATATTCCTGAACTCCGCACCACAACACCACCACAAATTCCTCCGATTCTCAAACTTAAAACAAGGAGACATCCCACTGGGTCCCAAACTAATTGCTCCGTTGATATTCATAGTATGAATGTTGAGCATCTGTCCAGACTCTGGTATCTCAGACTGCGGGCTGGCTGACATGCCGCGCCATATTGAATCTCCACGTGACTTGCAAACTATGCGAACGGAGAGGTTTTGGTACTTGTAGGATCATCTCATCCCAAAATTATCAAAAAAGAGGATGCCAGCTTTCGGCTTCCAAGACTTTTAAAAGTTAAATGCTGCGGACACGAAATCTATCCACTTTATTGACCATATAAAATAATTTAATTAATTCTTAGTAAAATAATAACTTTCGAAACCTGTTATTAAAAAAATAAGAATTAAAATTAATAGAAATGACTGGAAATTGATGTGAATTGATACTAATTACGAATTATAGGGTTGACACTATAACTCGTAATTAGTGCAAATAAACTATTAATAAATCGATAAAAAAAAACAATTAAAAAACTACAGGCCATCTTAGTTTATTCTAATATAAATTAATTCAGTACATTATTTTAGGATATTAGAAATAACCAACAATAAACGCATTCGTATTTTTTTATTCTGCTTATACGTTAATTCATTATTTGTTCTATAAAAGTTTCTGTGGTTTCGGTACCAAGCTCATGACAAAAGCGGAGAAGGCCCAGTTCGATTCTCAGATTGAGTACCTAACTGCCTACTACTATAGCAGATATAGGTAGGTAATAATACTTTATAAATGATATTAAACATGATCGTAAAGTGTAGGTACCTATATAATATATCAGTTTAATATTAGATTTCAATAATTATCTTTGCTATATTATTCCTTTGACCATAAACCATGTCGTAATCTAACGAAAGTCACATAACCACAAAAGTGAACTTTATTTCCTCACAACTTATTTTTGATAAGTTCCCATAAAAAACTAATAACACACAAAAGTTTTAAACATAATGCTTTAAAAATAAAAATACTATTCAGTTGTGTTCGCAATAATTTTACATCGAGCCTAAGTCACTTTGGAGATCTGGCATAGTCCTTTCCCACTTCATTTCTTACGGGTCTTCTCGATTTCCGGTGGTAGAATCTATTTCCTTCATTAGTGTCCTCTTGACGCCAGATCTATGAACATTCTAGGAATTTAACTTTATAATATCTAATTGGATATAATCTAGCTTGGGGGGGTAAAAGTGAATAATTATTAACATTAAAATTAGTAAATCTTAGTAACTACTACTAGGTTGTAGAAATAGGGGAGAGTTTTTGTACATGCAATGTTTACTGTCTGCAATACTAACGTTACCTTTCTAGTACACTTTATATGAGACTTGCTGGCTTGTAATACGAGGTAGTGCTGGCTTCTGGTCTCAGAGTTTGTCAGGCCACCCGAGGGCATCTGTCATGGATTTACTACTGCTATTTATCAATAACAGCCGGGACAAAAGAAAGCACGCAGCGACGGAAATCCGCACATAACTTAGAAAAGTAATTAGTGCGGAGCCTAGGACCGAACCCGGTATTGTTGGATTCTAAGTCGTAATAGTAAACCGCTAGACTACCATCGCTGATCATACCATGAGACTGATTCTGCCATAGGCCAGCAAAATGTGAGATTAGCCATTTTGTTTGTTCTATTTAGCGGTAGGATTAATAAATTTAAACTCCAACGAAAGAAAAAAAAAACAGTGCAACACGTTTCAGAAGTCACCAGCGCTGCAGTACATGTTACTTTTCAAATAGGACCAAGACCGTTTCTCCTGTTGCCAAACTTTGACAGCACGTTCCAAATTCGAAGCTTCGAATTCAGAACTTGTACTGCCGTTGCCATGACGACGAAATGTCTCCATCTTTCGTCGCCAGCTTTCATTTGCAGTTTTTTAAACCCCAATTTCAATAGTCTTATGGTTTATATTCGGAGAATTTCTGTGGAAAATATAATTTAATTAGTTGCTGTATTCGTAATCATTGAAAGACATTGTCTTAAAATTCATAAGGTCAGTAAAATACGAAAGCTTGTGCTTTTTTGTGGCAGTAAAGCCTTCACGGGTGGCGCTATACAATACTGGCAGTAAAAAAACTGGTTTACCATCCTCGGTGATACGTGCAGATAAGAGCACGAGATAAGGGAATGTTTGACTCATCCGTAAAAAGCTGTGATTTTATTTTATTTTTATTTTGTTTTCTTAGGAAACTACAGCCACGGATAGTTTAGGATAATAACTATGGATAAACAAGCAGCTTCTAAAAGTTTCCGCATGTGGGAATACATCAGTCCTTCCTCGGAGGATCTTGGGAGAACCAAGGAAGGAGTTTTGTAGCGGTTTTTCGTGCGTCAATGGTGTCTTCTTTACTGACTGCCACATGCACAGTCTGTGCCTCTCAGCAGTCTCAGCCCGCTTTTTGCGTGTCTTCGCTGAGACATAGATAAGCTAATAGGAGGAGAGCCCCAGGCGCCAGCGGGCGGGGGCGCTGAGCGAGGGTGCTCGTTCGTCTTGAGGTGAATCTCAGAGGGATCGCTATGTTTTTTTAAGATTGGGTGGAACATAAGACGAAACGTATAAATTGTAGTCTGAGTTCTGGAGAAGAAATGCTTTACTTTTCAGGCAACCGAAACAATAGGCTTAGTTCTTATCATTTTACATACCTATTCTATTTTCTAGATCTAGATTGTAGGCTACTAAAATTCAAACTCATTTTTTTATTGTATAATTATATTGTACATGTGAAGTCAAAATATTAAATGTCTCCTGAATAGGGAGTTTTTTAATGATGAACTAGCTAATACCTGGGCTTTGCACGCGTGGTTATTTCTTTATGTTAAAAGTACTCTATACCAATATACCAACATTTGATCAGAATTTCTGCAGCAATCAAAAATATTGTTATCGATTGCTCGGCTTCTACTCATTGGATTGAGATACCAAGTACCCCAGCTTTTATGTCAAACCCAAAAAATAGAGAAAACTTCATCGCAATCGGTCCAGTAGTTTCTACATGATGCGCGAACAAACATACAGACAAACTAACAAACAAACTAACAGACAAACAGACAGACACTATTAAAAAAAATGATTTAGCTTATTTTATGTACTTACCACAGTTTTTTTTTAAATTACTCGATTAGAGTAACGCCTGCTCTTAAAAATTGCAGTATCACCACCACCCAAAAGTTTTGATTGCAAAATATTGCGCAGCGCTACACTCGATCGTTGCCATGAGACGTGAGTTTTCGAGGCTTCTTCTGCCAGCGTTTCAACCCAACTCTTTTACTGAGAGCCGTGCATTTTGCCGGATTTTAATACATTTTCTGTTGTCATAAAAATTACATCAAAATTACAGAGCAATCATGAAAGTTAAAAACTGAACCTTCGTACTACAGGATCCGGAATACACAGCTTCAGAAGAATCTTTACACAACTAGTTTAATGTATTGTATGTCGAATAAGATAGTGCTGACCTCTAGTGTCAGCGCTTCAGACCACCCAAGGACCTCTTTCACAATCATCATCATGTCAGCCCTTAGAAGTCCACTGCTGAACATAGGCGTCCCCCAAAGAGCACCATGACGAGCGATCTTGTGCCACCTCCATCCACCGACTTCCTGAGATGGCTACAATGTCGTCGGTCCATCGTGTGGGGGGTCTCCCCACACTTCGCTTGCTTGTTCGTGGCTGCCATTCGAGAACCTTTATTCCCCAGCGGTTGTCGGTTCTGCGAACTATATGGCCTGCCCATTGCCACTTCAACTTACAAACTCTGAGAGCTATGTCGGTAACCTTGGTTCTTCTACGGATTTCCTCATTTCGGATTCTATCACGTAGTGAAACACCGAGCATAGCTTTGTCGGTTGAACTATGCGCAACTCTGAGCTTTTGTATGAGACCAATAGTTAGCGACCACGTCTCAGTGCCGTATGTCATCACTGGCAAAATTATAAACCTTCGTCTTGAGGCTCTGCGGTATCTGCGACGAGAAGATATGGCGTAATTTCCGAACGCTGCCCATCCGAGTTGGATTAGTCGGTTGACCTCTTTGTCGAAGTTGAATCTACACAGTTGAATCGTCTGAATTATGTGGACATAGTAATCAACAGCTTCGTAATATCGCTACCAACATAAACCGGCATGGGTGCGACATGGGCATTTGACATGATGTTCGTCTTACCCATGTTCATTTTAAGACCCACCTGTTGGGAAACAATATTGAGGTCACTGAGCATTGTGCTTAGGTCTTCCAGTGTTTCTGCCATGATGACTATTTCATCGGCAAATCGAAGGTGAGTGATGTATTCGCCATTGATGTTAACACCATATCCGTTCCAGTTCAGAAGCTTGAATACATCTTCCAGTGCAAAGGTGAACAGTTTCGGAGAAATAACGTCTCCGTATCACCCCTTTTTGCACCTGGATAGAATTCGTGCTCTGATCCTGAAGACGGACTGTCATGGTGGCCTTGCTGTACAAACACTTCAACACTTCGATGTACCGGTAGTCAATCTGGCACCGCTGTAAAGACTGTAGCACTGCCCAGGTCTCGATTGAATCAAAGGCTTTCTCGTAATCCACAAACGCTAGACATAGTGGCCGATTATACTCTTCGGTCTTCTGTATAATCTGCCGGAGCGTATGAATGTGGTCTACGGTGCTGAAGCCCTTCCGGAATCCAGTTTGTTCGGGAGGCTGAAAGTCGTCAAACCTACGAGCGAGACGGTTTGTAACTACTCTCGAAAACAGCTTATAGATGTGGCTCAGCAGCAAAATGGGCCTATAATTCTTCAAGAGGGTTTTATCATCTTTCTTAAAGATCAAAACCACTACGCTCCTGTGCCACACCTCTGGCGTAGTAGCCTCGAGGATGACGAAGTTAAACAGCTTCTGAAGGACTTTAAGTACCGGTGTTCCACCCGCTTTCAGTAGCTCTGTCGTTATTCCGTCCTCCCCTGGTGCCTTATTGCTCTTAAGCTGTTTAAGAGCCATTCTGATCTCGTATAGGCTGACGTCCGGGATATCTTCGGTATAATGTCGGGTCAAACGGGCTCTTGCATCGCTAGTCGTGCTAGGAGGACTACATGATGAGGTGTATAATTGTCCATAGAACTTCTCGAGCTCACTCAATATCTCTGGCTTCGACGAAACGATGCTGCCACTGTTGGTTCTCAGCTTCGTCAACAGGATTGCCCAATAGACAGATCTCTTGCAAAGACTTTGGAGTCCTTGTTCTTTCACAGAAGTCGGGACAATTCACAGGAGTCGTTAAGCCATGCTTAACGACTGCTGTGAATTGTTCCGGGACGATGGCTTAACGTGTCAACCGAAGCACGGAGCGATAGCAAATCAAATGACCACCAAACAGTATCAGTACCTATCTTTATAATAAAATAGGTTATTAATGTTTACTTTCCACCGTGCGTGCTTACACCGTACGAGTGGTATCGATTACCGCAGGCGGGGCCGGGCGCGGCGTGATGTATGGAGCGCTGCGGCGCGCTGTCACTGCACGATGGATCGCTTTAAAAAGGGGAACTTAATGGTTTCCCTCTCTAATATACGAATTGAGTTTTGGGTGCTTGACAGGGGATGTGGGAAAATACAATACAACGTCCACACAATGGTGTAGCTGTGAAGACCAATGCCAACCATAATGCCCATCTATTTTTAAACCCAAACACATAAAGAGAGGTGTTTGTTATAAGTTGCACCTATGTGTGTGTCTATTTGTGGTATAATAGCTTTCAAACGGATGGACCGATTTCAATACGTTTTATAATTTGAAAGATAGAAAGAAGAGGGTGATTAGGTGATATGCTTGAAATTGATGCAACCATTCCCAAGATATCAAGCTTTGATCACTCTTTGTGAATGGAATTGGGGCATGAGGCTTGTTTCACGCGTACTACAACCATACCACGTGGGTGGGTGCTAATTTGTATGAAAATTATTAGTTTGTTCACCACGGAACACATTTTGCCGTCACGTTCAACCATGCAGGCAATACCGACTACACTGCAACCACGTTGCGTCGACGCAACTCTATTCACACGTAACCACTGCGTCACCATGTTTTGTCGCTGCGATGTGGTGTGGTTGTGGTACGTGTGAATGGGCTCTTATTGCAGCTAAAAACCACAACTTTTTTTCTTATTGAAACTGAATTTGTGCTGAAATGATCAGTTTCGATGGCATTCTTGTATGAGTGTTTGATGATGAGTAAGCATAAATGAAGACTTGGGTTGAGAGCATCTGTGGCAGTAAGGAACTATGAAATGGAGCTCTAAACATTACTAACCAGTTTTGTGCGAGGTTCAGAAATGTTGGCACGAATTAATGTTCATCGCAATCACATTCTATAGTATTTATATCAGTCCTTGATGTTCCTACGAAATGGGCGTGAGGATGGATACGAAGCCATGGGTCACGATCCGCATCAGCATCAGCGTGTTCGAATTTTGACTCACAATTTGCTCCGCACTCGTTCCTTTACAAATTATCTTGATGGAGTCTGCTTTATCGACCTAGAACAATTGATATACGGTTGCGTTTGCGGTTTATTTTATTCGCAAGTAAGACTCCTACATTACACGCTTACTTAAATGATGATTGTGAACCATGATCATTACCTGCACTTACACGAATAAATAATACACTAACCACAAACAGATTTTGTAAGATAGAACTGCTGTTATTTGTGGTCTGTGGTCAAATAGTACCTAATTCAAATGCAGTAGGCAGTAGTACATTCATAGTTACTTTATGTGATACTAATGAATGAAGAGGGATTTCACTGCTTATCTAACGCTGAGTTTCATCAGCATTTCCTAAAACTAAAGAAGTCCTTATCTTTATTATAGTGCAGGACTCTTTTTACGAAATTGTAGGTACCTTGTTGATTCTTGGTCAAATCCACCATTTATCTCTCAGGAAAATTTAAAGCAAACACAATACGCGGTACGATACGATTTAGTATCGTATCATCGACCTTTACGATACCATTTAAAATCCCACGCGTTTGGAATCCAAAACCGGATTCATATCTGCCAACCCCCCAACTATAATACGGAAACAAAGACGCAGTATCGCAGCAGATGACGTCAGCACGTGACGGGCCTGCCAACCTGTCGGGGCTAACAAAGGGTCCGTTATTGCCGGATTAAGACGCGATCGGATTTAAAACTTTCGGCAATTTTGGGATATCGGGATTTTTGAAACGTGTGGTGGGAATACTGGCTTAGGTATCTTGGTAAGAAGGTGTGTTTTTTCAAGCGTTGTTGGCGTTTTAGCAATTCACTCATAATGTTATGATAACGATAATACATATATTAAAGTTTATCTCTTTCTCAAGTAAAATAAAGCTTTAACTGAGCCTTAAAGATACAATTTCCGTACTTTTCTTAGGTTATTTACATGAAGAGGTGGCACTGAGAGTAAGTGGAGATAACTCTTGGAACCAAATTCTGGAGCATTTTTGCTCCAGAATTTAGTTAACCCAAGAAAAGAAAAAAGAAAATTTATTTTACACACTTTTTTTTATTTTCATTTAAGTCCACTTCCAACATTTAACCCATAAAATCCGTTTCTCCCAAATCGGACAATCCTACTCCTTCCCCGGCTGTAACCCCTGTTCTATAAATCCGCGTTTGCCACGGTTAAGCTCCGCAGGCTCGTTACTTTCAGTATACATTTACACTAGTTTTTGCCAACAATTCCGTCCATGGGACTTCAAAAAGGTCTACTACATAATTGTTGCCTGACCTGTTCTTTATTATTAAGAACAGCCGGTATTAAGATCCCGATGAAAGTTTTTATACAATTAGATCTGTTGTTATTTGACCATGATTTTCAGTTGAAAATTAATCTCTTATACCTACGCTGAAAATGCCATATATATATATATATATATATGACCATTCGGACACCTAACGATATAAAGATTATTTATTTGCATAAAACACGAGTATATATCACAAGAATGCAAAAATGATAATCATCATACTCGTAGATAGATTAATTGTACGTGAACTGTCGTAATGACGTCACACGTATTCCACAAGGAATTTCGTGTGGCATAGCGAATAAGCGCCCTGCCCAATTCAGCTAACAAACTCCAACGTGATCGCAGCGCGATTATTACAAAAAAATAAAAAACTGGCGAAATGTGGGGGATGAAGATTTGGGGAAGTGACGGAAGGTGGGGGAAAGCGAAGGGAGGGTGAGGGAAGTGGATGAATGGTGGGGGATATCAGGGAAGGGTGTGGGAAGTTGGGTTGTTGGTGCAAAGTGGGGGAAGACTGAAAGGAACGGTGGAGTCAGAGTTGGGGGAAGGGTTGGGGGAAAGTGAAATTGACGTCCCACCCTTCTCCCACTTCCCATCTTTCATTCTATCCTTCCCTTATTTCCCTGCGACATTGCTCCACCCTTTTTCACTTTCCCTCACTCTTTTTCACTCTCCCCCTACCCTTCTCCCTTTCTCCCACTCTGCCCTCACCCTTCCTTTCAGTCATCCTCCACTTCACACCACCTGCCCCAGCTTCCCTACTCCACGCACCCTTACTCTACATCTCCCACCATTCGTGTACTTCCCCCTACCCATCCCTCACTTCCCCAACCTTCCCTCACTTCTCTAAACCTTCCCCCTGCATTTCCCCACTTTTTATTTTTTCTTAGTTAGGCCACATCGAAAGGTAACGATCGCGCAGCGATCACGTTGCGGTTTGTTAGATGAATTGCACTGGATCATTTAAAACGATGAAAACGTTTCCAGTATTAATAAATAAATACTACATTCAGGTTTACGTCACACATCATATCATCAGCTGGAAGAGGTCCACTGCTGAACCTTGACCTTCCTCAGAAGAGAGAGGGGAGCGCTTGCCATGATCCCCACGCTCGGTAGGCGGCTAATGATAGCAGTGGATACTAAATACACAGGTGCATACAGCTGCCCATTTCTTGAAATCCCTGTGCTGATGGTTCTCACCGCACCCCGGGTTCAGGGTCATGACTTTGTAATATGCGATGCCTACTGATCTTTATTCAAGGTGATTAGGTCGTCGCTTGCCATCAGGCGAGATATCAAAAATGTAAAACCATCGACTACTGTTACTCGGTGGAACAAACATAACTCCGTTATAGTTTTAGTTATAGAAGATAGAAAAGTACTCTAAGCTCGTAGAGCGGTTACCCGGGGTCGGGCACTTGTTTGCGGTTCGCTTGGCAGTCGGGGCACGAACGGTTGTGACTCAGGGTGATCTACTTCTTGGATATTGCAGTACTGTAGGGTGTTACGGCTTTAAATAGGTTTTTATGACTATTTTATAAATATGTTGATGATGCGGTACTTAGAAAGATTTATTGTATCTTGTTTTTCCAGTATTAATGAGTCATAAAATTCTGAAAGCGGTGTTTTATGATCTTTATGGGATGTTGACAATGAGTGTAAATTATTGCTTTACTCAATAAGAGCGCCCATTGTATTACAGAAACTTTTTTTAAATTATATGTTAATTATTGAGTAGGTACATTAAAGAGGTATATACATACATCTAAATCTATCTGCTTAGCTACCTTTTTCAATTATTTTTTGTGTTTATCTACAAGTATATACCCATGAAAGACCGTTCTTCCTTAATAGATAAAGAAATTACTTAATATTTGCAAAGACTAGTATCCAGATTCCAGAAAAAAAAACTTAATTATATATTAAACCTTACAGAGAACGAGTACATCAACAGATATATTCATAAGTCAGTTCATATTCACTAAATTTAGGAACAAAAGCACAATATCACAAAACAATACAATTTGTTGTGTCAGAGTCGGAGGTCACAGCTGTCTCATAACAGATCAATAATCCCTCGATAGCTCCTAATTCGTTTTAAAAACAACGCTAAGTTAGCGTAGTAGCAGGTATAGGAGTTCATACATTAACATTTCAGCATGATTACAGTAGTAAGCTAACTACAAAACTAATATATTGATGATATAGTAATGAAGATTTGAGTGGCATAAATAGAACTAGGTAATAAGAGCTAGGTAAATAAAGAAGAGAAAGAGTATATTATGAAACGTGAGAAACGTAGCATACACACGTAAGTTTAATGGGATAAACCCCTTTTTTAATGGTTCTTCAAAGAACAAAAGGCTTAACTCAGTTTATTATTACAGCATTGGTAAATTTCTCCAATGAAATACTGTCAAAATACGTGTTTCGAAAATTTGCGATCGTGTTCGCTGAGATTATGATCATAAAACTGCCATTTTAAAACAGAACGTATCGCTATAAACGCCTTTTATCGATTTGAAATTACTTTATAGATGTTTTATAGCTGGGTTTGTTCAATAATCGGCGGTAGAATCGATTTTAAATGTCGGAAGTTGTAAAGGTGTCATAAATTTATTTAGTTTTTTTACGGTAATATTTTGTAATATATATTTTTGTTAATTTTCTTGGGAAAACATAAATTAATCAATAAAGTCTTGGTTTTATTAAACTAAGTTTAATAAAACCAAGACTTACCTAGGTAGGTTCATTAAGCTTTACCTAGGTAGGTTCATTAGATAGATAGGTTTAAAAAATAAAATTGTTTGCCAAAAAAAATTGTTTGTAAAAAATAAATCTAAAAAATGATTTTCTTGTATAATTTGCAAGGCCACTTAGTTTAATAAAACCAAGACTTTATTGATTAATTTATGTTTTCCCAAGAAAATTAACAAAAATATATATTACAAAATATTACCGTAAAAAAACTAAATAAATTTATGACACCTTTACAACTTCCGACATTTAAAATCGATTCTACCGCCGATTATTGAACAAACCCGGCTATAAAACATCTATATCTACCTTAAAAGATTTTACACAGAAAAAGTAATAAAATTTAATAATAATTGTTAAGGACTCAATTTCAATAAAGCCCAAAAGAAATAAAGCTAACAAGACATAAGAAAACAGCACATTTAAAAGCTTTTTAATTCACTCCATGTCCATACTCAGAAGCAGTTAACATTTATGCATGATGATTACGGACAATAAACTCAACGAGAATTAAACAAAATTATTGCCTGTCGCAAATATATAAATTGAAAATTAAACAACAAACGCCTGCAGACAAATTTTTGTCAATAAACTTTCCGTGCGATCAAAGATAAACTCTTTTAAGTTAATTGTGCGCGCATCTTATAAAATAAAGCGAATGTTAAGAAGACGCGGTGATGCTTTTAAAACACCGTATAATTAATTGCTTTTCAATTGGCATTTTAAAAGCCCATGACAGTTTGTAAATACTTAGAACTAAAACTAGATAGAAATCGTGTAATTTATAGAAACTATTACTAAAATGTGCTATTTAAACGATACACACGTTTCTCTTGATACAGAGGTAGGAAGATAGGTAAGAAAGGACTCATTGTTAATAGAAATATTTTAAAATATTGAACAACACGAGTGCTACACATGCACGCCAGATTCAGCCGACGAGAGACAAGCCAGTTCATATGCATCCAGAATCGGAGACCCGGAGCCAACCGGTCCCTTCAGTAACGCTAATTGACGGACGACAGATGCACCGACAGAAAAACGTAACAACACATAAATCAGATTGTCAGTAAAATGCACCCCACAACTCTAACATTGAATTCAATTTGCGCTGCCGCGGTACCCGCGCAGAATTTACTAAAGCGTTCTAGTGTGTGTGTTATAAAAGAAAGTCACGTGAACCAGATACAAAAAGCTAAAGCACATTGATCTGTTATGGCACTGTAATAAACTTCATTTTATTGAGCGATCGGTCAGCCGTTGTCACGTTTTATATCATTGAAAAACCGGGATCCACTATGGTGCCGCAAGGAAGCACTCATGGACCGCTACTCAGTATTTTATACGTCTTAATTTGTTTGGATCAAGATTGATTGTGTAGTGGGATGGGCAAGGCACTTACGCTGTTTTGTTGTTGTACATCAGTGCAACAGGCTGGAATGCCCAGTGCATGGAACCAGTCTTTTCACAAACTTATGCACTTAAAGTTTGCTTTATAAAACTCGCATGTCTGGGACGCTTTTACTCACGCGGCATTTGTTTTCAATTTCAAGCTTATCAGTCAATGCTTCCCTTCAATCCGGACTATTGCGAGTTGAACTCGCGTGGAGAGGATTCCGTACGATGAATGTTATTATTATGTCACAATTTTGAGACATGTAAGTACCATGCTCTAAGATTTCTTATAGGTTTTCCTGTAGTCTATAAGTAAAAAACAAATAAATTCATTTAAAAAAGTGCTTTGTTGTTTCAGAGATAAGGTAGGAGTTATGATAAATTATCATCTTTTATAACTTTAAAACTACATACGTTTATTCAAAAATTTTACATCGAAAAATTAGACACAACAAATCTTTTCACACCGTATAGTGGCCTAACGGTTCTATAGAGCAATTTAGAATCCAACGATACCGGGTTCAAAACCTAGGCTCCGCAACAATGACTTTTCTAACTTACGTGTGGTTTTTCCATCGCTCCATGTTTGTGTGTTGTGTGTTGTGTGTCCGTGGAGGGCACGTTAAGCTGTCGGTCCCGGCTGCTATTGATTACTAGCAGTCGTTAAGCCATGTCAGAAGCCCTTGGGCGGCTTGACAAACTCTGACATAAAGGGCCACATGCGACAAACAAACCGTATAGACAGCAAAACTTTTTATATTTTCTAATTTTCCCCCTTATATTCAAAATTCATTTATTTACGTTACACCACAGACCACGATAGACGCCACAAGTCAACCCACCTTGCATGTTCTAGCCGAGACAAATTGTCTCACTTGAGTCCGGCTAAACGTACTCGTAGTTTGGAAACCAAAAATGGTAAATTGCATTGCGCAATTGAGTTGTAAAAATAACACAAACAAATTCGGACGAAAGAATGCAGATATTTTCTTTCACCTGTAAGTACTTTTTTGTTGAAATACCCATTATTTAATATTATTTCTAATTAATTTATATTTGTCTTGCTTATACCACGATAATTTCGTTCTGAACGTATCGCCACGATATAAACTTCCATGCGGCTTTTACATGACATGAAATACATGGTACGTTTTGATAACACGCATTGGAAATTGCAGCGAACGATACATTGGCGCGCCATTACCTTCGTGGTAGGGGGACTTATATGGGTTTTTAGAGAATAGTGCTGAATGTTTCGTTTTTTCATTCGATTATTAAAATGAAGCTATTTTTAAAGCAGATTAAAGAGACTAATGCGCTCTTAAAATGCAGTCTGTAGGTATGAAAGCGTTACCTCACTCCCTGCATTTGTTTCAAGCGGAAACGTAGCGCGAGTAAGCCGCGAGATGCGAGGCCTGCCACGCTTGCCACGCATTCCATAGTGTAGCGTAAATGGTGTGGTAGATTGGGTTCGGGTATAATAATGGTTTAGCTTTTTGTTATTTTTGGATGGGTATGAAAGGGAAAATGAAATTAACTTTCTACTTAGTGTATGTAATTATTATGTAGGTACCTAGGTCTGAATAATTAAGTATAGAGATACCTATTATACGTACCTATTGACACCAAGGTATGTATTTACATAACCTATGATGCTACAGGCCACAACTAGTTTATAGTACTGGTAGAGAGGCTATAATAAAAATAAAGCTGTGATTTATTAAAGTTTTACATGTACAAGCATAGAATTATTAAATTGTATAAACTACATTGTTTTTTATCATAATCAAATAAAACAACAAAACACAAGTACTTAGTGCCGATCAAACACTTTATTGTCGATCCGAAACAACACGTAGGTAACTTTTAACGCAGAGAAAAGAACGCAGGCATAGCCGTGGGCACAGTTAGTTATATATATATAAAGCTTCATTGAAAAATTATCTGACTGATGGTGAAAACTGCATCAAAATCCGTTGCGTTGTTTAGGAGGAGTTAGTGGATAAACAGACAGAAGACGCGGCAAGCTACTTTGTTTTATACTAGAAATAGAGATTAAGTAACCCTCGGGAGTTACTTAATCTCTATCTCTACATAGTATGATCGGGGATTCTATTCTATAAATCAACTCGGGGATTTTTATAAAATCGATTACTTTTCTGCCTTTGAATCGGTTTGTCAGCGCGTCTTTTGTTGGATTTGTGTGGCATGTACTTTACATCACTAAATTGCTCTCGGGACGTCATAGTAGGCACGAAAAGTTTCACACGCTTGGTTTTCATACAGTTCAGAGCTGCTCGCGTCGTCTATCTTTGTATATATACCAAATTTCAACATAATTGGTCCAGTAGTTTCGAAGCAAATTGGTTGTGACTGACGGACAGACAAACAGACACACAAGTGAGTAAGGATTCCATTTTTTTTCATTCGGACATACTGAACCCTAAAAATATTAATTATCTAACTGTAACTATTGATGATGATGTCCTCCGTGAGTTATCCGTCAGGGTTCGTGTTAGCTCCGTAGGTGACACCTCTAAGCCGAAAGCCATTTGCAAGGTGCATTAAACAACTGACTAGTAGAGTAAGAAGTGTTGTGTAGGAAGGGTTGGGATGTTTTTTTTTTAAGAAGACCGTTAGTCTTGAGATCTTGTAGTTGATTTTGAAATAAATCACGGCCTTGATGTACTTGTATGTAGCATGTTGCCAGATTGTAGTTGAATATTTTTGTTAATTCAAAGCTTTCTATTACCCCAACAATTTGAGATGATATCTAAACATATCATAAATCATAAAAGGCGTGGGACGTGCTTACTAAAACGGACACAACGTACGCACTCTTATTAAATTGAAGTGAAAGAGATTTGCTTACAAAGGCATGTTCACTGTTAAACCACATCTAACTTACTAACATTTGTATAGATTAGAGATGACAAGCTCTAATGAGCTACGGCACTTTGTACAGTTCTTTATTTCTTGGCTTTACGGTACACAGACCTGGGCCCCAATTCTGTTAACTATTGAAACGTGATAATGCAAGTCGATAGCTAGTTTTTTTTTTGCGATTTTTTCTCATTTACCCCTTAAAAGTACTAGATGCGAAATTTAGGGAAATTTAAAAAAAAAAAACAAGAATGTAACAAAAAAAAACCGCTTCCAGAACTTTTAAGAGGTAAATGAGTAACTTTCACAAAAAAAAAACAAGCGATCGACTTGCGTTATCGCGGTTCAATAGCTAACAGAATCGGGGTCCAGAGAAAAATTTTGCGAAATTTTCTCATTTACCACTTAAAAGTGCTAGAAGTGTTTTTTTTTTCTGGGAAATATTCAAACAATTAAAAAAAGGAAAATAAAAAACAAAAAAAAGCATATTTTTTTAAGTGATTAATGAGAAAATTTCACAGAAAAATTCTAGCGATCGACTTGCGTTATCGCTGTTCAATAGTTAAAAGAATCGGGGCCCTGGAGGCGAGTGTCGGAGGTGGGTGATAAATACGATGCTGTCATATTCGAAAACTGTACGGTTTCGTTTTGATTCAAAATTAAAAGTTGGATAAAATTAAGGGCCGTATTATTAAACCGACCTCAACTCTGAGAGCGCTATTGAGAGTGATCTCATGATGCTAATCTAATTAATAAACATATCTTAAGCTGTTGATTGAGATACCGTAATCAGCTGAGTTAGTGTTTAATAATAAATCAATCTCGACTCTCAAGAGCGCAATTGCGATGTGCTTTGAGATGCAGAATGCTGAGTGCAGTCGAACCGTGACTTGAGAGCGTGATTGCCAGTTGCTAGAATCAAGGATTTCGAAAATATTATGGGTAAAGTTGATAATTATAATTATATTAACCATCATTATAAGAATATTTTTATATTCCTCTGGAAATAAACAAATTTATTTGGCATGATTGCGAAAAGATCCGAAGATTTGGTAGATATCAGAACCTGGCGAGGACTCGCTGAAGTCTAAAAAGATCCGAAATCGTAACCAAAGGATACGCGCTGGAAATACTGCATGGCTGTGAATTTTTATTTTCATAAGTTATAGCTATTTGTTGATGAATTGCGTTAAGTTCTTTAATAGATAGTGTTACTTTGAAAATATAGACAAATATTATGGCTTACATCCTTTCTACAAAAAAACTAAAGTAAGGTCATGATAATTATGTAGAAAATAAACATTACGTTTAATTTAATCGCATTTAATTTAATTCAACTACATCGAAGTAATACATTTTAACCTTACGTTATATCTTATTTGAGCAAAAACCGAACTTTCACTAAAGAAAATAAATCGTTCATTCGTAGTTCATTCAATCTTGCTCTCAAGTTCTGGTTCGTGACGTAGCATCTTGAGATGCGGCTCTTGAAAGCGACATGATCTGAGATGCTCTTGAAATGTCTTTATTAATCAGCGATGTATAATCGTGGACTGTATTTAAGCACTCCTATAGGTATAGGTAGGTAAAATAAGAACCAACAATGGTTTGCACAGAATTCTCATATATTTGAAATGTTGCCGCCGCCTGCTCGTATCTCAGTAACCAAGCGCTTGCGCGATTCAGCCGAGCGTGAAAGCGACAGTGCCGCCATCTAGCGGTTTGCGTAACAAACTTATACGTAAACATAACTGCCCGCCAAGAACGACAGTTTTTAACTAAGTATTAAAATTAAATAAATCTAACTAAACAACTACTAGGATTTGACTTGGCATCAATCGGTAATAGGCAAAATACAAATTTTCGATACCGGCCTCTTAACGAGTGAATTTTTACATTTTAAGGTTACAACTCGCGTTACTTTGTCCACGCCAGGATGTTTCTGCACAATTTTTCCCATAAGCTACCTGGCGGGTGGTAGGCCATCCTCTTTCACAAATGCTAGTTGTCCCACTTCCGGTTCAGGACTATGATAAGCCCATTTGTATCTGTGCATCATATGCATAAGATACTCCTGTGACCAGCGCTTCCAGAAGTCTTGTAGCATACGCTGACACATTTGCCACCTCCTTAACGTGCTGATTGGAACCTGCTGCTCATACCTAAGCTCAGGAGGCAATACAAGAGATTCTCCCACAAGGAAGTGCCCAGGTGTTAACGGCATTGCTTCACCTTGTTCTTGAATGTACGATATTGGTCTCGAATTGAGGCAAGCCTCAATTTGAGCCAATAGCGTAGTCATTTCTTCAAAGGTAAGAGTGGATGTGCCTACTATCTTATTCAGATGTCCCTTGGTCGATTTTATTCCCGCCTCCCATAATCCACCGAAGTTGGGTGCGTGTGGAGGGATGAAATGCCACTGAGTACCGTTTGTTGCTAACTAGTCTGATATTTCGGGCAAAAAGCTGTTCTGATCAAGATGATCAAGTCTCTCGAAGCACTCAAAAAATTGGATCCATTGTCACTGTATACGTCACTACAATGACCGCGTCTCGCCACGAACCTTTTAAAGGCTGATAAGAACCCTTCTGAGGACATATCACTGCTTCCAAATGTATCGCCTTTGTGGACATACATACAAAAAGACATATATATCCCTTGTACGACTTGTTCCCCCGACCTTTTGATACTCTTATGTTGATTGGTCCAGCATAATCTACTCCGCTTAACAGAAAGGCGCGAGTAGCTGTAACCCTTTCTGCTGGTAATTCTCCCATCAGTGGGATATTAACTTTGGTTTTGTATCGAGCGCACGTAACACAATTTCGAACATGAAATTTAACCAAGTTTTTGGCCCCGATAATTCAATATTTCGATCGCAAAAAATTGAGCATAAGTAGAGGGCCCCCATGCAGTATCCGAATGTGTGCGTCTGCGACTAGAAGTTTTGCCAAATACGAGTCGTGTGGAATAAGAATAGGATGTTTTCGATTTTCATCGACTTGTGCGTGACGTAATCGTCCTCCTACTCGAATAATTTCAAGTTGATCTACGAATGGAGATAACGAGGTAAGTTTAGATTTTTTATTTATTTCTTTTTTCTTTTTTATGCTTTCTATTTCTTCACTAAACGCGATTCTCTGATTCTGTTTTATCATGATATTTAACGCTTCATTTATTTAATTTTTCAGGAGGTAAGTATGCTGAGGATTTTCTTTACCTTTCAGAAATCGTCTACAGTATGCTACAACCCGAAGCAGTTTCGTCAACGATGAGAACTTTGACCAAATATCGCTGCCATTAGAATCTACAGTGGCCACATTTACTGAAGCTGACTTTTCTTCAAGGTTGGTTCGATTGTTCTTCAGAGTTGAATAGTGTATTATTTCATTTTTCAGCCAATCTGGGCCATTTAACCACAGTTGGTGCGTTGAAAGATGGGATGGTTTGAGTCCGCGTGAAGCGCAATCCGCTGGGTTGTGTTGTGACTTTACGTGAGACCATTGATTACGATCTAGATGTGATATAATTTCTGCCACTCGATTACCAATGAACGTCTTCCATCGGTTGGGATGACTGCTCAACCAGGCTAGAACGACTTCCGAGTCAGTCCAGGCATGCAAATTCGACTTAGGGATGTTCAACACCACTGATACTTCAGTCAATAGTTTTGCCAATAGTACCCCTCCGCATAATTCTAATCTTGGTATCGAAATTTGTTTAACTGGGGCTACTATAGTTTTCGCCGTAACCAAACTCACCTTTCCGTTTGAGTCTATGACCCGTAGATATACCACTGCCGAAAATGCCGCATTGGACGCATCACAATAGCCATGCAGTTCTAACTGATCCTCTCCTCTACACATCATCCATCTTGGTATTCTAAAATTGGTAAGTTGTTCTAAATCTTCTCGGTAATTTATCCATTCTGTTAATAATTCCTCTGATATTTCTTCGTCCCATTCTACGCCACTTAACCACAATTTTTGAATGCATATTTTTGCTTTAATTATGCTTGGTGCTATCCAACCTAATGGATCATACAACCGTGCTATATCTGATATTATTTTCCTTTTAGTTGCAGGTGGTGTCATCGGTGGTAGCTGCACAGCATATTCGAATTCATCGTGTTCCCGATTCCAGTTGAGTCCTAATATTTTATTGTTGGTATCTTGCTTTTCGATAAGCTTTTTCGCTTCTGGTTTCTCTTCTGTTTCTTCTTCCCTTATTATGTTTGCTACCCTTTCATTATTGGTATACCATTTTTGTAGAGTAAAACCGCCTTGTTTTAGTAATCCTTTCATCTGCTTGCAAGTTTCAATTGCTGTTTCTTCATTTTGGTATCCTGACATCAGGTCATCCATGTAAAAATCTCTTTTTACCTTTTCAGCCGCCAGTGGATATTTATCTCCATCATCTATAGCTAACTGTATTAATGATTTCACAGCTAAATATGGCGCTGAAGAGGTGCTAAAAGTTACTCGCAGCAATTTGTATTCACGAATTTCATCGGTCATATTTTCACGCCATAAAATTCGTTGATAATCTGCGTCGTCTTCATCTACGAGTACCTGCCGATACATTTTGACTATGTCGGCGGTGAAGCAGATAGGATGTTGCCGCCAGCGCATTATGATATGCCGGAGTTCCGCTTGTAAGGTCGGTCCTACCATTAAGTCATCATTTAGACTTACTCCATTTGAACCCTTGCAGGATGCATCAAAAACAATACGGACTTTCGTAGTAGTTTTATCCTCGCGAATGACAGCATGAAACGGTAAGTAAGCCCCTATATTCTTATTTTCTTCGGTGACTGGTTGCATATGATTGAGCTCTAAATATTCATCAAAGGTTTTCTTGTATTCTGATTTCAGGCTTGGACCTTTTTCCAGTCTCCACTCCAGAGACAAGAACCTTTTCAACGCTATATCCCGTGATTGCCCCTTTTTACAGGCTGGATCTTCGCTTTTAAAAGGCAGTTTGACGATGTACCAACCACTTTCATCCCGTTTGGTGGTTGCTGCAAATATTTCCTCACATCGTTGCTCTTCTTCAGACATGATCTTTGATATAGCTCTAGGTTCATCTTCAATTTCCCAGAACGACTTGAGAAGGTCGTCCGCTCGAACATGCATGGAAACCGTATTACCTGGTGTAACTCCAGATTTGTTACGGCCTGTCAAAACCCATCCAAATACTGTGTCTTGAGCTACCAGTGACCCAGAAGGACATTTCCTCAAACCTTCTTTCAGAAGATGGCCGTATATATCGGATCCCAGTAAAATATCGATTTTATTGGGAACATTGAATTCCGGATCAGCCAACTCGATTTCGTCCAAAATGGGCCATGGCTCGACGGATACTGCTCGTGGTGGTAATAGTCCCGTTAGTTTTTCTAAAATGTATGCCTCTACATTGATTGCTTTATCGGGATTGTGAGTTGAATGCAGTGTAATATTGACCTTTGATTTCGCTACCAAAGTCGGTTCTCCACCCAATCCTGACAAGTTTTCCCGAATTGCTTTCTTTTTCAGATTAAGCAACTGAACTGTTGACTCTGTGACAAAGGAGAGATGGGATGCTGGATCGATGAGTGCTCGCAACTGATGTATCGATCCAACTTCAGACCTAGCATCTACTAATGCTGTAGGTAACAAAGAGTAGTGACTTAAACCCCGTGATACAAAACTACTCTTAGCTGGTAATTCATCTTCCTGGTTTTCGAAGGATACCTGAGATACGTGTGCTGCGGCGGTATTCTTCAATGGTAGTGTGGTAGAAGTATCCTGTGTATCCTTGTTAACTGTTGGCTGAGGAGAGCTGGTTGCGTGGAGTAATGAATGGTGACGCTTTTTGCAGATTTGGCAAGAAGTTGTGGTACAACAGTGACTTGCTAAATGGTTATTTGCTAAGCAGTTGAAACAAAGCTTGTTCTGTTGGACAAAGTTACGCTTGTTATAACTATCTAGGTTTATGAATTCTTTACAGCTACTTATTCTGTGGTCGCGTTTACAATAAGTACATGCACTTTGCGACACATGTAAGGCTTGAACAACATTTGCTGACTTTACATTGCTGGTACTGGGATATGTAGGTTTACCTTTATAATTAGAACATTTTGGATCCAAAAACTCCAAGGAGTGGAATCGTTTCTCGAGAAAATCTTTAAATTGTTGGAAGTTTGGCAATTCGTTTGAATGAACAGTCAACTCGCTGACTTTTGCTTCCCATTGCTTCCTCGATTCACTGTCCAATTTCCCACTTACAATATATATAACAATGACATCCCAAGATTTCGTGTCAATTCCCATATTACTAAGGCATTGTAACATACTTGTAGTTCCGTCTAGCAATTGCTTAATGGCAGTGGAAGACTCAGCTGAAACACCTTTGAGACTAAAGAACTGCTTTAATATAGAATTAGCCAAATACTGTTTATTGTCATACCGATGTTCCAACAAAGCCCAACACTGCTTGTAATTGTCATTAGTTATGGGAATATGTACAATCAGTTGTTCAGTTTCTCCACTAAGGTGGCCCTTTAAATAATGTAGTTTTTGTACATCCGCAAAAGAACAATTATCGTGTACGAGCGATACAAACAAGTCCCTAAAACTAATCCACTCAGTGTACAGACCGGAAAATACCGGAATCGAAATCTTCGGAAGCTTGATGAAAGATTTATGATCCTCAGACGGTGCCGACCAGTTGCTATACTCGTTGGTTGAAGGTTATGTTTGTTGCCTGTCGACTATCTCTTGTAGTTCCGCTTTATAAAGTAAGTACAACTCTTCCGTCTCGTTGTATTGATCATTTTCTAAATATTTACAACTTTCCGAATCCTCGCTTTTGACTATTTCATAGTGATTCTTTGTAAATTCTTCCCATTTCTTGTCTAAAATTTGTATCCGTGTATTTATGTATTGCTTAGTTAATCTTTCTTTAGGACATTTCTTGAAGTTAATTTTTGCCTTTTGTACTTGTTGTATGATGTCATTTTGTACCTTGACAAGTTCCATTTTCGAAGAAATAAAAGTTAAAAAAATTGTAGCGAAAATTCAATAGCATAGATTTCTGATAATTTTACAAGTTTTTCGGATTAAATAAACCGGTAGATAATCGGCGATAGGTTCCCCGTCAGTCACTTTTTTTGCAAACTATTCTAAGTCCTAGCTATCACTTTAACGAATTTACAAGTTCACTTTTTTACCAACACATTCCCTAGCTAATAATTTCAAAGTTAAAGTACTCACAGTTTATAATTCAGTTTACAACTTCAACAATCACTGTAACTTCCCTTTGTTTGCGGTGATCTCCGTCCTCTTGATCGATCCTCCGGTTGGGTCGTAACTCGCCATTGAACCGTTCACCCGTTCACTGCAGCGCGATGTTCTTCACTCGTCGATGCTCGCGTCCACTCTCTGTAGCACGATGTGTTCACTCTAGCTCCCGTGGTAGTGTCTCTTTCCTGTTGCCAGGAGCCAGAAATCCTCAACGGCGATTCTCCGTCTAGCACCGGGATCTCTCAAAAAACCGCAAACCAGTGGTCAAATTCTCGCCAAAAATCCGGCTCCGAATGACCATGTATAATCGTGGACTGTATTTAAGCACTCCTATAGGTATAGGTAGGTAAAATAAGAACCAACAATGGTTTGTACGGAACCCCCATATATTTGAAATGTTGCCGCCGCCTGCTCGTATCTCAGTAACCAAGCGCTTGCGCGATTCAGCCGAGCGTGGAAGCGACAGTGCCGCCATCTAGCGGTTTGCGTAACAAACTTATACGTAAACAAGCGACGATCTTAAGATGCTAATCACAACGTGAGAGCGTATTGATATCGCACTTTAGAGCTCAACCAAGAGCGATTTATTAATACGGGCCTAAATTTTTGTAGATAGCGTGGGCTGTGCCATAGCAATATTATATATATAATAATAATAATATAATACAATACAATACAATAACTCTTTATTGAACACATTACAATAAAAAAACAACATAACAGTATATAAAATAACATAATAAATAAAAAAACAAAAATCTAATGTTGTACAATAGGCGGCCTTATCACTATTTGCAATTTCTTACAGGCAACCTTTATGCTATCTACAAAATTTAGGCCTATGTGTTATATATATATAATTTATGTCGGCCCAGGATGCCGAGATTGTTCGTTATGCTCTTGATCTTGATCTTTATCTTTTAATATCTAATAGGATGTCAAATATGAACCACCATAAATTTAGTCACATAACAAAGTTTATTATTCAACACATTTACTAAGTACAGTAGGTCATTCTTATCACTAATTTGTCTTTTCACTTAATTACTTTAATGTTTATCACCATCTCTATATTACAATTAATTACAATAATAATTATATGGACACTATCAAAACGTATGACAGTTCCTCGGCACGCGCGCGTCTACTCTAGGTTCACCCTCAATCTCTTCTGTACGTTTAATTCCCTTCCACCGCCGCCGCACCGAGACTCTACCGATCTCTACCTCTATATCACTCGGGCGATGAACGGATGTACGGATTCTAACCATACCCCATACATCCAGATCTGTTCCGCCATTTATAACTTAAGGTGGAACAAAAAACTTACACACATAAACTCTGATAACATTTACACACCTTATTTGGCAGTCGTGTAAAAAACCAAACCTTTCTTCTTTATAATATTAGTGTAGATGTAGATTTCTCGATGTTGAAAATGTATTACTCACGTAATTAGAGTAAGTTTTAATTTCAGGACACACTTTTTTTTTTTTTTTTATATTACGGACTAGGCAATCGTTTGACCACGATCTCACCTGATGGAAAGCGATGACGTGGTCGAAGGTGTAGCACGTTTGCCTAGTAGATACCTATTCACTCTTGACTTGAACACACCGGGGTTATAATTTACCGGAAACACTAACGAGGGCAGGGCATTCCACTCCTTTGCAGTTCTTATAATAAATGAAGAAGCGTAACGCTTCGTTCTTGTGCGAGGTATTACAACCATGAAAGGGTGGCGCTTTGCTGATCGTCTAGTCTTACGGTGATGGAAAGGTGATGGGGGAATCAGGTTGTGCAGTTCTTGTGCACACTCTCCATAGTGCAATCTGTAGAATACCGCCAGGCTTGATACCTCACGTCGATGCGCTAGACTTTAAAGCTTACTCTTTACCAGAGTGTCATCCCCAATGAGCCTGATAGCACGTCTCTCAATTGAATCCAAAGACTCGAGCTGATACTTGGCAGAACCGTCCCAGAGGTGGCAGCAGTACTCCATACAAGATCAGACCTGTGCTTGATAAAGATTCAAAAGCTGTCCCGGTGTGAAGTACCGCCTAACCTTAGACAAAATACCAAGATTTTTTGCAGCTACTTTGGCTTTGGATTCAATATAAGACCCAAAATTCAGGTTTGATGTGAGTTCGACACCCAAAAGCTCCAAATGGTCGCCTATTGGTATTGGAACGGAGATCGGTGTAGAGGACTCTTTTTAGCAGAAAACAAACATGCTTGCGTTTTAGTAGCATTAAACTTAACCAGGTTAGCATCGCCCCAATCGGACACGGCTTCTAAGGCTAAATTTAAACGGTCTACCATCGGCCTCTCTCTGAAACTGGACAGCGTCACAGCTGGCTTGAGCATTGGAAGTGTATGTCTCAACTACAGTACTGTCATCAGCATACCCAAAGGTACCGGGCTTCAGAAGGTCATTAATGTGCAGTAAAAACAGTGTAGCCGAGAGAACCGATCCCTGAAGTACACCGGCATTGATAGCCATTTGATTAGACGAAACAAAAAAACGTACAGAAGAGACTTAACTTAATAAGTTAGCTCTAACTGTTTATCATTGACTATTCCAAAACGAAAATGATTTGTAAATATACATATTGTGTATGTCGACTCAGCAAAGCTCAATTTATCTACAAAATAACAAATTAATCTCTATTTCTATGAAATTATAAATTTCCACGAGTTTACGCAACCCACTAAATCCAGGTTTTTTGCAAAGAACCTATTGTCTGTAGAATGATACGCACTTACTATAAAAGGTGTTGTATGATACAAATTTGAGTAAACCAAACTAACTTAAAAAGTACCGTAAAATATTAAAAAATATCTATGCATATATTTGATATAATTTCCATCAAATTTCTTGTCCGTTCTGTCATCTCCATAAACCTCGACTGCCGTTATTTCGCGCCTCGCTAATGTCGTTTGTCGCTGGTAACGACCGGTTGCGGTTGTCAAAACGACTAACGACCGGTGTCGGTCAGCTCTCAATTTACTTCGGTGATTGAATCGTAATGGGCCGCGGACGCTCGAGGATAGATATTGCTGCAGTTTCGATGTCGTTAGGTGTATGATTTGTTTATTACATTAGTGTTAGTTGTCTGATTTTAATAATTTTAAGAGCTTCTAGTGCGTAATAGCATTGAGTGACGGAGTACTTCGATGTCGTAATCGATTTTACTCTCAATTCAATTCAATTCAATTCAATTTCATTTATTTGCAATTCTGTCTCTACTAACGTTAGTTATTTATTAGGTAAACGAGACATCTTGTTATTTGTTTTGCATCCCATTAAGTGTATTTTGGGTGAGCTTTTTAAGATCTTCATACTATCGCAAACAGAAATACAAGTGATTGATATAATAGGTATTGCTCGGTTTGCTTGCTATTTGTTGATATAAGGACTACTGTCAGGGTCGATATGTTCTTACTAACACCATAATGCCTGTGATTTTAATTATATACATATGTTTCTATCAATCTATCTATCTATCTATCTAATCAGCCCGTATACTGCTGAGTATAGGCCGGTTCACGCCAGTCTTTTCAGTCCTGTGCTAATCTAATCCATTGGCCTCCACCGTACCTCACAATATCATCTGACCATCGGGCAGGTGGTCTGCCTCGAGATCTTAGTCCTTCTCTTGGATACCATTCGGTGACTACCTTGGTCCGCCTATTTTTATTCCTTCTTGCCAAATGTCCTGCCCATTTCTACTTTAGCCTGACAATTCGCATACCTACATCTTCAACTTTGGTACGACGTAGAATTTCGACGTTTGGTTTGCGATCTACCAGGCGGATGCCTAGCATAGTGCGCTCCATAGCTCGTTGGTCCACTCTTATTTTATATACGTGCTCTTTGATGAGTGGCCAAGTTTCGGCACTGTATGTGAGTATGGGCAGGACACATTGGTTAAACACCTTGCTCTTCAGGTTTTGGGGGAGGTTACATTTGGGGGAGTTTTTCCAGTTTCCAGTTTTCTTTTGGATAACTCCCCCAAATCTAGGCTCCGAGCTGGACTTGCCTAGTGATCTTCTTCAGCTGGGAGCCACGGTTAAAAGACAAAAAATGAAACAAAAGTAAAAAATGCCCAAGATAAATGTATTCGTCGACTACCTCGAAGGGGCAGCTATTGACGATTACATTAGGTCTTCGTGACGTCTTAACCTTGGTCTTGGACATGTTCATTCTTAAACCGACGCTTGCAGACGCTTTGTGCAACTCAGTCAGCATGATTTTTACAATGAATACATTGAAATTGGAAAAAAACATTACGTAATTTTCTAGAGAGATAAAGAGGATAGAACTTTTTATCTTCTAATCTGATAATACATTTGAGTATAATTCTATAGACAGTCAAACTTACTTGTGTACAATAATTGCTGAATATCTAGCCCTAAATTTTTAGACGAAAATAGTATTAGTTATTTTTCCAGTGCAGAACCATATTTCCGAAGCACGTATCTAAACATAAATATGAGCCGACTAATTTAATTTTCCAGAACAAAGCGCCTGCTGTCAGTAGCTCGCACAACCCTGGCACCGAGCTCTCCCTCGTGGCCACTTTACTCCATTACTAATTCAACGAACGAGCCCACCGAATTAAAATTGCCTTTTGGCATTCTCTTGACCACAACGCTGCACAGTAAAATGACATTTACTATCTTGAGAGTGCTTAAACATTTGGTCGTTTTTCCCGTATGACATTTTACGGTGCTTGGGATATTCTGGAAGAGTTGTAAGGTTATCTAGATGGCCCGCGAAGTGTTTTTTTAATCCGTAATGGCCGGTGCCGCAGGGTACTGATAACGGATGGTATGAAATATTGGACTTGTGGAAATATTTAGGAAACCGCCCGGCCGCTGCGCGCCGTTGGTGCGGAGAGAGCGTTTGAGCGTTGAGTATAAGCTTTTGTGTGGGAATTTTTTGGTAAGTCTCCTGTGAGGAAGTTAAAAAGTCTTATAGCTCATTGTCATTCATTATCATTCAAAAAAGAAACAATCTCGCAAATATGCAGCGATCAAAATAATCGGTGTTTATTTCAAGTCGGTATTTGTAGTGGTAGCCCTTTTACGCAAAGTGCACCTAGAACACACACCTTTGTCAGATTCAACCGCCAAACTAATATGTAAACATTTCTGTGTTTCGGTTTAAAGGGCAATGTTTTCAGTGAAATTGCTAGTCAATGAAACTAAAAGTCCAATGCCTCAGTGTGACGAGGTCAGTGCAGTGACGCGCAAGATTTTGCAACCAAAATTCTGTTTTTAAGGGCTGGCGTGACACTTACCATCAGACGAGTGATCTGCTCGGCTCGTCACTCAATCCAATATCAAATAATGTTGAGTGTCTGTTAAGTAAGTTACAAGCAGACTGGGGTGGGAGGACTGAGCGATCCATGTAGCAAGTTGAGTCGTGCTGAGGCTCTCTTTTTTGGCTAGTGTGGCATATGATATAAAAATTGCCTGATATAAAATAAATAGCCTTCTCCATCCAACCGCGTCGCATGAAACTTCGCGTTGAGTCGTGTAATTAATAGCATCCGAGCACGGGACGGGACGAGCCCGACATGAATTGCACCCTCGCCGCCATACTACTAGCTATATTTTTCCGAAGAACCTAATTTGTCTTTAATTACAAATATTTCTTAATTGAAAAGGTTACACCTATTAGAGTGAAAATGTCCGTAATCAACTAATCTGAATCAGCCTATAGACACCGGCCTTCTCTATGAGAGAGAGAGAGAGAGAGAGAGAGAGAGAGAGGACGGGCCGTTATTCACCACGCTGGTCCAATGCTGGTTAGTAGATTTCCTTGACTTGAATTTGAGGTTCTTGGACGTGCCAGTTTCCTTCGCCGTTTTAGAGCGTTAGGGGCTGAAAATCGATCCTGTTATCGTTGGATTGCATTACCGTTCGGGCACTAACGCTCGGGCACTAGATATAACGGAAAGCAGTATTTTTATAACTACCCAAAAAAATAAAACATACTTAACCTGACGAATGCGTTTTTGGTGTTTTTGGGGTTTTTTTGGAATATAGAACGATTAAAAGGTTTGCCATACCATACACACATTTGAGGAAGGAAAATGAAAAAATAAATAAAAATGCTACTTGCATAAATAGTCGATTTTGGCACGTACAGGCTAACGCGTGTCCACGAGTTAAGAACACCAGCTCTCTTCTAGTTGCTGCCTGACTGGGTCTATTATGATCTCTTACAAATTATTATATTATAGAATAGCAATAAACATTTGAATTAGATACATATTAGAAAACTAACTTATTTTCTGACCGTCTCATAATTCTTAAACGCCATCATACACGGTACCCAGCCCATTAGATGGTATCGGTGGCTGACTAATTAGTGTCCAGGGTGCTCTGTCCTCGGTCAACAACAATGTATTACATTTATAGGAGAATCACGTGTGGAACGCCCCTTATATTATGTCTTTTTGTCATAAAAAATACAGCTTTGGAATAATTAGCTGATTTTAATTTTTAATGACAAAAAATGTAGGCTTGTGGATGTCAAAAAGAAAAGCAAAAAATTATGATTATATAAAAAACCCGACTGCGAACAAAACTAAAAAGAGACAAACAATCTTTCTGAGCCGACTTTGGTCCTTCACGAAATTCAACAAACTCATCCCTGATTGTTTGTTTGTCGTATGAGGGAGTGCTGGCCTCTGGTGTCAGAGTTTGTCAGGCAGCCTGAAGGCCTCTGACATGGCTTAACGACTGCTATTAATCAATAACAGCCGGGACCGACAGCTTAACGTGCTCTCCAAAGCACGGAGCGGTGGAAAAACCTGATGGTTCTGAAAGTGGCGCATTACGGTGAATCCCGAGAAAAGCGTAGCAATACGTTTCACTCACGGGGTTTGCCGTTATCTCCCACTCAACAACGTCATAATTAATGACCGATCCATACCGTGGGAAAGGTCAACTAAATACTTAAGAGTCACCCTTGACTATCGACTCAACTTCGCCGCGCATATCAGCATCGGCCAAGGCCGCCTCGCGTTACTCCTGTAGCAGGAGAAGTAAAAAAATATATATAAATAAAGTGGGGATATTCCGAAAATTATGAATTGACAACTAACCCATGCAATACTGTGTGCTCTGGCAACATAAAACTGACGCCATATTATTTTTCTTCCTTACGTCAGTTACGTTAGCTAGCTTGTGATGAATGTGCTTGTGTAAAACATTTTTTCGTTAGAAACGGTTTTTTTTTTAACTTTTGTGGGTAATCGGAATTACCTTATTCCGAATCAAAACTGCTTTTCCACAGTAGTTTCCAGAGGTTTACCACTGAATGTGATGTGGGGTAATTCCTGAAATCAAAGTGATCAAATATGTGTTCTGGATATACTATAAAAGATATCAGATGTTTTTTTAACGAATTTACAGTTTCATTCGGTATTATCCCGTGGTATTTTGACATTACACCTGAACATTTTTTTTTAAATGTCTGTATTTGTATCTATATAGTTTATCGCGAGAGTTACATTACAATATAAA
Source organism: Alsophila aescularia (assembly GCA_946251855.1). Taxonomy (NCBI): domain Eukaryota; kingdom Metazoa; phylum Arthropoda; class Insecta; order Lepidoptera; family Geometridae; genus Alsophila; species Alsophila aescularia. The sequence continues at coordinate 29,782,834 of OX276382.1, forward strand.
CTTCAACAAATAAAAGTAAAATGAGTTAGTACTTAGTAAACTTACAGAGATTTTTAAAGAAAATGATCAAAATTAAAGCATCGTATCAACTAATCAAATAATATTTCAAAATTACCCCAAAGCACCTCATCTTTATTTAAACTTAGAACAACCTAGAGTTTACGTTAAAATTGCATTGATCGTGGTCACGAGAAGAACGGGTGCTAGTGTCATATAGGCGAGCGTTGTCTCAAAATATCCACACTTCATGGTCTTGTAACAAATGATAATTAAAAAATTAAAAAACACGACTGCACTGCCAAAAACGAACAGAATAGTTAAAAAGAAGACATACAAAAGAAATGTTATTGCAGTGGGGGGACCGTTCTGTGGAACACAATCTATGAATATGAGGTTCCCGACTGCAGTGTCATTTATATTTATCTCTTGTTTTTGACTTTTTAGTTCGTTTTTGGCAGAGCAGTCATGCTTTTTAATTATTTAATTATTTCGTTTTATTTTATACTTTTTATAATAGTTCTGAGTTATGGCTGTAAATCATATATTTTTGGAATGTGCTCATCCATCTCTTCAATTATAAACCCATATTTTAAAATAGGAAGAAAAATACAAACAAACTTAAATAAATCCTAAAAACATTACACTCCTGTTTTTGTCGTGTAATAAAAATTGTCTCAATTGTCACGACTAACTTCAAGAAGAGAATTCTTGAAGTAAATAAGCACAAATTAAAAATTCATGTAACCCCCCGACTTCCCACCCCCCGTCTATACTTATAATAAAACTGTAACAGGTCCAATTCTGTACATTGATGATATTTAGAAATATTTTTAGGAGGCTGTTCTGTATTCCATACGTAGAAGCCAAAACTGTTTTTTTTTTCATTTTTGTCTGTCTGTCTGTATCTTGGTTAGGCATCACGCCGAAACTACTGAATGAATTTAAATGAAACTTGGTATGATTTGAGTTCATACTACGAGGTAGGACATAGGATACTTTTCATCCCGAAAAATTAAACAGTTCCTGCAGGATAGGGGTTGAAAGTTATTTTAAAAAAACACTAACTACTCTGAAACTACTGGACGGATTTTGATGCAACTTGGCACAGTCATAGCTTATATGATAATATAAAAATACAATGCAAAACATAAAAAAAAGATCTGTGCAATACAAAAAAGCCGCAAAATAAGAGTTCCTCCAAATTCTGTACATTGAAGATATTTTGTAAATATTTTTGGAGGCTTTTCTATATTCATGCAGAAGCCAAAACTGTTTTTTTTTTGCTGTTGTCTGTCTGTCTGTCTATCTGTATCTTGGACGTACATCACGCCGATACTACTGAATTAATTCAAATGAACCTTGGCATGATTTGAGTTCATTTTATGAGGTAGGACATAGGATACTTTTCATCCCGAGAAATTAAATGGTTCCCGCAGGATAGGGGTTGAAAGTTATTTCAACGAATACTTATCACGCTGAAACTACTGGACGGATTTTAATGCAACTTCGCACAGTCATAGTTTATATGATAGGTAAAAATTAAGGATACTTATCCTTTCGAAAAAATAAAGGGTTCCTGCAGGATAGGGGTCCAAATTCAGTTAATTGAAGATATTATGCAATTTTTTTTGGAAGCTGTTATATATTCAATACTGAAGCCAAATCAGTTTTCACGCCGAAACTACTGAATGAATTTAAATAAAACTTGTTATGATTTGAGTTCATACTACGAGGTAGGACATTGGATACTTTTATCCCGATAAATTAAAGGGGTACTGCAGGATAGGGAATGAAAGTTATTTAAAAGAACACGTATCACGCTGAAACTACTCCATGGATTTTGATGCAATTTAGCAAAGTCATAGTTTATATGATGAGTGAAAATTGAGGATACTTTAATACCGATAAGTTAAAGGGTTCCTGCGGGGTATATATATCCAAATGGTGCACATTGCAGATATTTAGTAAATATTTTTTGGAGGCTGTTCTATTATTCGTACTGAAGCCAAAAATGTTTTTTTTTTTTTTTAAAACTCTATTATTTGTCTGTCTGTATCTTGGACGCACATCACGCTGAAACTATTGAATCGATTCAAATGAAACTTAGCAATATTTGAGTTTATACTACGAGGTAGGACATTTGATACTTTTCATACCGGTAAATTAAAGGGTCCCCGCAGGATAGAAGGGTATTTTATTTGGAGATGGTATTCAAGTTTTACGGTTTATAGTTACTACCGTAGTTACTATAACACTTCTAGGATACTCAAGGAATATTCCTACAAATTTCAAATACCTAGGTACCACCGGTTTAGGCTGGGCGTTGTCTGTCAGTCAGTCAGTCAGTCAGTTAGTCAGTAGGTATGTCACGGTACTGTTTTATATATTCTGCCCAAAAATGAAAGGCATCTATACTTATAATACAGCACTAGATACGAAAAGGTCTATACAGTGGAGATAATTAAAATAAAAGATCTATTGTATAGTTGATAGATTCAGGCGTTACTTTGCGGAAATCCATATTTAAAATGAACAAAATAAAAAATATGTAGCTTACTTCCGCCAAAATTGTAAGTCAGACAAATGATAAATGGTAAAATTAACAAAAGTAAAACCCCACGCTAAAACAAACCCTACCCAAATTGAATTGAACTGTTGTAAAATATAAAAGAAATGAAAGCTCAGGCCTGGAAGCCAGCTCACTCACAACCACTCAGTCACTCTCAGTCCAGCACTCGAAGAGTCAACATCACCCGAAGATGCCTCGTGCAGAGGCGAAACACGTGTCGTATTGATGTCAGACGTTTGGTATTTGGATTGAGGTATATGTTTTTTATTGTGTTTTTATAATATATGTATATAAATATATCAGTGCTACGTTACTTCTATTTGAGTAGGGGTCGTAGCTAAATCGGTCCATTAGTTCGAAAGCACCCCCCTTTCCATCCCCCATTATAGCTATGAACCATTTCGTTTAGCCCAGCTTTCAACCATAAAAAAAACCACAGCTAAATTGGTCCATTCGTTTGGAAGCAACGATTTTCACCCCCCTTTTCTCACCTCCTCCCTCCCTCCTCCCCCCTCCTCCCCCTCCCCATATATCTAAGAACCATCTCGATCACATCAGCTTTAAAATGTTCATCCACTGCTGGACGTAGGCCTCTCCTAGTGAACGCCACTGAGCCCGATCTTCAACTCTTCTCATCCAGTCCCTGCCAGCCGTCTTTAGCCAGTCGTCACTCCACCAGGCCGGCAGGCGCCCTACACTACGTTTGCCTAAGCGCGGTCTCCACTTTAGAACTCGTTTACCCCAACGGTTTTCGGTTCTTCGAGAGATGTGACCAGCCCATTGCCACTTCAGCTTGCTAATTCTTTGAGCTATGTCGGTAACTTTAGTTCTCTGTCAGATTACTTCGTTACGAATCTTGTCCTTAAGAGAAACACCGAGCATAGCTCTTTCCATAGCTCGCTGAGCGACCTTAAACTTATGAACCAATCTCACCGTGAGTGTCCACGTTTCGGCTCCGTAGGTCATGACTGGTAGGACGCACGCATTGAAGACTTTCGTCTTTGGGCACTGTGGTATGGACGAAGAGAATTATCAAATGCTGCCCATCCCAGCTGAATTCTCCTAACGGCTTCTCTCGAAATTCTCTCTCGTTTCTGTACGGTAGATAATATAATAATCGTGAACTCGTACGTTATGAAATATTATCACTAGGAAAGGGATTTTACTCTAAACTGATTAGGTGTGTGTATAACGGTGTGTGAGTGAAAGAATGAGGGTGTGTGGGTGTGAAAATAGGCCACCGCCATGAGAGGCCTGTTCAGGGCACACCTTCTTCATTATAAAGTTCCTGCAATAGATTAGACAATGAAGTCTCTCGACGCATTAGCTGACTTACTATAGTCGCTGCATTGTCGAGTAATGGCCGCGACGAGCGATTGTATTCAGATATATTTGTGGTTACTTCTACTTTATCTACACTAATTTAGGTATGGGTTCTCAAGTACAGGACTAAAAGTGTTCTGGTACTCTCCTAGGTCTAGAAAAATGAGCAGTTTTTAAAGGGAAACACTAATATTACATTTTATATTCAGCATCTAAATAATTTATGTAAAGCTTGGTGTTTGGGTCATTATGGTCCTTCAGAATACTTGGACATTCAACAGTAAAATATAAGGAGCTACTGCTCAAATGTTGCTTTTAGTTTTTTTTTAATTATAATACAACTACGCATTTGAAATGTTTTGTTTATATACTTCTATACTTATAATAAAATTATTACAGGTTCCCGCAGGATATTGGTTAAAAGTTATTTATAAGAACACGAATAACGCTGAAACTACTAAACTAATTTTGATGCAACTTGACACAGTCATAGTTTATATGATGGGTAAAAAATTAGGATAGTTTTTATCTCGAAAAAATAAAGGGTTCCAGCGGGATAGGGCTCCAACATTTTGTTAATTTTGAAGTTATAATCTATACTTATAATAGAGCAATAAGTACGATAAAGTCTGTACAAAAAATACAATAAAAAAAACGTCTATGGTATTTAAAATAAGCTACAGAACAATTTGTTTTTTTTTTATCTTTTCTGTCTGTCTGTATTTTTGTTTGTTCTCGCATCAAGTATAAACGACTGGACCGATTGTGATGCGGTTTTTACTGTTGGACTAGAAAAGTCATAATTACAATATAGAACATAAGTGAGCAAAATAATAATATGATCGTTTTTTTCTTCAACATCGTTCGATTATCGATTTTTCCTATACTACTCCAACTCTAGGAATATCACTCTGGCTGTCTTGGCGATCAAGTTATGTTGTACAAACTAAAGTGGTCAATATGAGTTGTAAGCTGCGGGAAGTTAACTTATCTGTACTTGGAAGACATGCTGGGGTTAGGAAAAAAGGTCAACTTCTCGGTTCAAAATAATGTATCTGGTCCAAGACGCGCAATGTTACATTTCTGCAACTTCAGTTATGTTCAGTTTTTGATGTGTAACATCTTTCCTGTCGCTTTCCTGCAATCTGTGGGGGTGATTTCGTGAAAAGGGACAGAAGTGTGTAACAGGAAGCCGATGAAGCACGAGCTATTTGATTTGATCAAAGAGCGCGCGCTTTTGCTTATAATTCCCAAGGTGAGATATTATCAGATGTCATCATATGCGACTACTATAGGCTTGAATGTTTTTTATAATTTTATCTGTATTTGTACACTATCGTATGTGTTCCGATAAAAATATCGAAATTAACGCTCTTGGGCCGTATAAAGTTAAGTTAAGACCTGATGGTGAAGTCAGCAGTCAGCTGTCACATAGAACTCTTCGTCTCTAAAGTGCTAGTGTTTTAGGCTCATTTCGCTCAGCGAAGCGACTATTTTAAGGCTACATTTTAAAACCATGCTCTACAAGCCTGGCTTGTCAAAAAAAAAACATTTTATTAATCAATAATTATATAGTAAAAGCGTGACGAGAAAACGTTGTCTTTTGAAACGGTTTTTATTCCTATTTTCCATGTAGTCACGAAACGAGCAGATCGTTTTCCCGATGCAAGCGCTATGAATATCAGTGTCACCCAGAACTTTGGATTGCAAAATATATTATTATGATTCCACTGATGCATTCATACTGACCATTCAGACTGCCATTGTACTCGATTTAAGTTAAATGTATATTCTTGTGTTTGTTTTCTTTGGTGTGCAATAAAGCGTTTATCTATCTATCTGACGTATTTACTCAGTAAATCTAAACTATAAACAAAGTACAAAAAAAAACCTCCGAAATCCTCCCATTATAGCTAACAACCATCTCGAACACATAAGCTTTCAAATAGAAAAAAACGCACAGGCAGACACAGGGATACAATACACGCCCTAAACTTACTCGTACAACACCCCTCTCTTTCGTTGGGGGTTAATAATAAGCATTTAAATGGAAAACCTATGTTTATATTAATAAGAACAATAGTATGACCCGTACACACTCCGCAATTCGTTTTCCATATGAATAGAGGGCGGCAATTTCCGCGCACTCACTACTGTGTGCCGCCCGATACGGCGGACGGGAGATGCCTATGCCGCGGCGAGAGAGAATATGAAACTAAATTATATTATTTTAGGAAAATTTCGCGGCAGGTGCTGTTATTTTTTTGAATCTATTTGTCTTATCTATTTTCTATCTACCGATAGTATACTTATAATAAAGTAGTAAGTAACAAAAAGTCTGAACTAAGAAGATAATAAAAAAATTGTCTAGGGGACTTAAAATAAGCTACTGAACACTATTTTTTATATTATCTTCTAAAATAAATGGTCTTAACTTTCTGTTTCTGTGTATGTCCATTCTCGCATCAACTGAAAATTACAGCACCAATTGCGATACGGTTTTCAGTGTTGGATAGCTTAGGATTAGATTAGATTTGATTTTAAAACTGGTTCACTTGGTGTCTCAAACTGATAAGTGGAAGCCGACCAATCGATAAAAAAACGATTTGACGGCTGAACGTATTTTTTTTATTTTGTACTATTTATGAACAAAATATCAAATGACTTTTGGTCCTGAAATAAAATATAGGTAACTTATAACGCAGAGAAATGACCAAGTGGGCAAAGCCGTGGGCACAGCTAGTGATATGTATGTGTAAATGTATACAACTTCCAATAGATGTATTCGTGGATATCTGCGTCAAAAAATACTTACAAATCAAGCTGCAAATTTTAAGCAACACATGGATTTTATTTTGTTGTGTTAAAATACAGTACAGACAATATTAAATGTGACTCCACATAACTGGAATTATTCAAGCTAGAAATCTATAAGCTAACTAATTAAACAATCTTATTTTACATTACAATGCAAATAATGTATTTGAATCTCATAAATTGGCAAGTCAACATGGTTAACGCTTCGTCTCCTTGTTGCAGGTGAGGTGTAACTGTATTACCTAATGAATGCAAAGTGGCAATCTCACCGGCTGCCGGTGCCGTGCCGGCATGCAAATCCGATCGCTCCGGCCGGCGGCACCCGGGTAAACGGGGCGTTAGTTATCGGAAGATGGGGAACATACGGTGCTGTTTTGTGGACGGTAAGTAAGTATGAAAACATCCCTTTCCTGTAAATATAACTGAGTTGGTGTGCGTGTCCTTCATGACTAAAAAGCTAAACTGATTTTCATGCAAAGGATAGCGTAACCTCTAAATACACTAGAGAGTATGGTACCGTTTTTTGAGGGTTTATTGTTTGTTCGTGTCCGTAGGATTCAGCGCTCCATGTCCTACACCAAAAGATGTACCAAAAGAGCAACCAAATCACCTAGAGGTAGGCTTCGGCTGCCGGATTTTTATTTTACCACCCCCTGGTCAAAGCCTTGGTGCCAAACGACATGTCGTGTTCAATTATTATGTTCAGGGAAGCTGTCCAGATGAGTTATAGGATACAGTTGTGTTGGAAGAGTAGACCGTGATCGGAATAATGGAGTTTCTGCGTCGGAGGCCTTGTTTTGGAGGGTAGCGGGATCCGAAGCACGGTGTTCTCTGCTGGCCCACCGAAAGTTGTAGGGGGCCCAAGTAGTAGTTTATCCAGCTACGAAAGGCTTGTGATATATTCGAACACGATTCAATAAAAGAAGACAAGTTGGTTATCAGCATTATGTTGTTAGCATTATGTCATTTTAAGTCAGATGGAGAAAATATTTCTTAGTAAATGTAATTGTTTCTCCAATTAGATCTGGAATATATTATATCTATTCCGTAAAGCTGTCGTAAAAGCTTCCGTAAGCAATTATTTTTATAATTGATAGATTCAGGCGTTACTTTGCGGAAATCCATATTTAAAATGAACAAAATAAAAATATGTAGCTTACTTCCGCCAAAACTGTAAGTCAGACAAATGATAAATGGTAAAATTAACACAAGTAAAACCCCACGCTAAACAAAACCCTACCCAAAATTGAACTAATGAAAAATATAAATGAAATGAAAGCTAAGGCCTGGAGGCCAGAAAAAACACTTATATACAAATAATATATATAAATATATATACACAATAAAAAAACCCCCAAGCTAAACAAACCCTACCCAAATACAAGTATCGTAACACTTATATATTCATATACATATAATATAAAAATACAATAAAAAACATATACCTCGATCCAAATACCAAACGTCTGACATCAATACCACACGTGTTTCGCCTCTGCACGAGGCATCTTCGGGTGATGTTGACTCGTCGAGTGCTGGACTGAGAGTGACTAAGCAATGGTGATAAATTCCGTTATACAGGCTACGCGCCTGAGCTAGTGTGACTGCACTACTGCATCGCGGCGAACCAGTTTGAGCCAGAATGAATCACTATGATTTCGCAAGGTCATGCCACTATTGCACCATATTTACGATTACGTCATCGCCGCCTGTTACTTATGACGCATTTCCAGTGAAAATACGCAACAAAGGTGATGAATCTAAGTTGGTTTGGTCGTTCAACAATGTATACCTATTATTGTTATGTCTTAAAATTTCTAATTGTTCCAATACACACAAACGGAAACCCTTGTCGCAAACGTGTAAAACATTATACGTATTATCACTCCGCAGAGAGTAACCGGACTCAATGAAATGTTTAGCGAAATGGGACTGCTCTGCATGACTATTCCTATATGTTCTTTAAACCTAGTTTCAAATTTGCGGCCGGTCTGACCCACATACACCCCGTTACACTCATCACAAACCAACTTGTAAACACCGGACATTTTGTGGTTCTCCATCCGGTCTTTACCATTACAAAGATGACGCAGATTATTATTGGTTCGAAACGCTACGATTTCTGAAGTTGGAAAATCAATACTAGTAAAATTTTTAACACGAGGGTAAAAGGAGTGGCTGCTAACGGGCCCGTCCGAAACGGAAATAACATTTGATCTGTTATTAATCAACCTATCCAACTTCCTGTACTGAGTCAAGTATTTCTCGTGAGCTAATCGGTTAGCCAAATCCCTAGCCTTAAAATCCAAAATATCAAACTCTATATTATGTAATCTAATACTCAACTCTGAATATAAAACCTTCAAATGAATTTTAAGGTTATCTCTGACTGAAAACCAATGCCTACACTCTTCATTTAACCAAATGTTCTTAGCTTTTGATAAAGCGATAGTACTGGCCCGGTTGTGTGTGCTGGTACAAATATTGATGTAATTAGGAATAACATTTAAATGTTTACACTGCTGATTAACCCAAACGTTCTGAGCAGCTAAACAATGGAGTTGATGAGACAGATGATCTTATTAATTTGACTAGTATTTGTATGGAACAAAATTATTTTAGATTTAACAATCAATATATTAGACAAAGAGAAGGTTTAGCGATGGGTTCCCCCTTGAGTCCTCTAATGGCCGAGTTATTTATGGACAATTTTGAATGTCAACATTTAGTTAACGATCCCAATATTTTTTTTTACTTTCGATATGTGGACGATGTTATTATCAGGTACTCTCCGTCAAATTGATTTATTTGTTGTTGAGATCAACAATATCCACCCCAAAATTAAGTTTAAATTAGAACTAGAAGAAAATCGGTCTCTTAACTTTTTAGATTTAACTTTAACGAGGGTATTTGATAAACTAGATTTTCAAATTTACCGTAAACCAACGCACACGGATATTGCTATTCCTTCTTCGTCTTGTCACCCCATTCAACATAAATTAGCAGCCTTTCATAGTTATGTACACCGGTTATTGACAGTTCCTTTGTCTTCTGAGAATTATAATAATGAATTACATATTATTTATCAAATTGCTATTTCAAACGGGTACAATAAGGAAGTGGTAGATAATTTGATAAAAAGGAAACTACAAGATAGGGTTCGATCATTACTTTTTGCGGGTCCACGGGATAAAATCAACAAATATGTAGGTATTTTGTCATACATGGGCCCAGTTTCGGATAAAATCGCAAACTTGCTTCGGAAAAACAACGTTCATGTAGCGTTTTGAACCAATAACAGTCTGCGTCATCTTTGTAATGGTAAAGACCGGATGGAGAACCACAAAATGTCCGGTGTTTATAAGTTGGTTTGTGATGAGTGTAACGGGGTGTATGTGGGTCAGATCGGCCGCAAATTTGAAACTAGGTTTAAATAACATAAGGCCGCGTATAGGAATAGTCATGCAGAGCAGTCCCATTTCGCTAAACATTTCATTGAGTCCGGTTACTCTCTGCGGAGTGATAATACGTATAATGTTTTACACGTTTGCGACAAGGGTTTCCGTTTGTGTGTATTGGAACAATTAGAAATTTTAAGACATAACAATAATAGGTATACATTGTTGAACGACCAAACCAACTTAGATTCATCACCTTTGTTGCGTATTTTCACTGGAAATGCGTCACAAGTAACAGGCGGCGATGACGTAATCGTAAATATGGTGCAATAGTGGCATGACCTTGCGAAATCATAGTGATTCATTCTGGCTCAAACTGGTTCGCCGCGATGCAGTAGTGCAGTCACACTAGCTCAGGCGCGTAGCCTGTATAAGGGAATTTATCACCATTGTTTAGTCACTCTCAGTCCAGCACTCGACGAGTCAACATCACCCGAAGATGCCTCGTGCAGAGGCGAAACACGTGTCGTATTGATGTCAGACGTTTGTTATTTGGATCGAGGTATAAGTTTTTTATTGTGTTTTTATATTATATGTATATGAATATATAAGTGTTACGATACTTGTATTTGGGTAGGGTTTGTTTAGCTTGGGGGTTTTTATTGTGTATATATATTTATATATATTATTTGTGTATAAGTGTTTTTTCTGGCCTCCAGACCTTAGCTTTCATTTCATTTATATTTTTCATTAGTTCAATTTTGGGTAGGGTTTTGTTTAGCGTGGGGTTTTACTTGTGTTAATTTTACCATTTATCATTTGTCTGACTTACAGTTTTGGCGGAAGTAAGCTACATATTTTTATTTTGTTCATTTTAGCTTATTTTTATTCAATATAGAAATAAGACAGGATACAGCAATATTGGGAGGATGGAGTCCCAATCAATTCTCCATAGGCTGCCCCGCCGCTTGTGATAAATCTAGAAATTATCCATTAGGCCAGATGGCGACCGGATGTGCGGAACTGATTAATTATTTCAGAGGGGATCAGGTATCCCCGCAGTCTCCGCGCAAGTTCTTCAACGTCGTGGTTATGCCTTGACTTTCCTGGGATAGCCATTCCGACGTCTCGTTTGCTATTACTCGTCCAAAATATTCACACTCAAAATGAAAAAGTCAAAAGAAGAAATAAGTTTAAACGGCAGATGCATGTCCTCACTCTCAAAGTGGATCTTGCGAATATTCGTGGGATTCACTTCAATCTCCAACCGGTACACTATCCTCTGGAGACCTCTAAGCCTCACTTGTTCTTCTTGTCGGAGACGCAAATAGGGTGTCTGGGTTTCTGGGTGCCTTGAGCACCCTAGCTTCTCGGTGATTTGGGTGATGGTGGATACGGGCATAGAGAAAATTCTTTATGCCTGTGTGTACCGCTCTCACAGCGGAGATCGGGGGACGACATTATTGGTGGAATGTCTCTGTTATGCGGCAGGTGTGGCCCAAAAGCGTTACCCGTTTGCTCAATTGGTGTTTTTGGGGGATTTTACGCCCACCACAATGTCCCATATCAGAAAACCGACCACGCTGATAGAGAGACGCGAAAACTTGCTCAAGCGTTAGGTCTCGCTCAGCTGGTGCATGAGCCAACACGGGTACCTGACCGTGACGGTGACACTGCCAATTGTCTCAACCTGCTGATGACGACTGAACCAGACTGATACTCCGTGTCAGTATCCCCGTCTCTTGGTAGCTCTGATCACTGTCTGTTTAAGTCCGTCTCTGTGTATTCCCAACCTGATCCTAGCCTTAAGTAAGGATGACAGACGCGTGTGGACATACAACTCAGCAGATTGCATCGTACCCTTGGCTCAAACATGTTTCACTTCCCAGGACCCGTCGAGTTGTTACTGAGGTAATATGCCAGGCAATGGAATATTTCATTCCATTTAGTCATGAGCCACTTTTCAGCAAAGTTCAGCCATGGTTTGGATTTGGCTATGGTCGTGCTGTGGCTCTAAAGCATGCGGCATATCTGAACTGGGCTGATGCACGAGAACGCAAATCTTCTGATATTCGGGCTAAGAAAATAAAATTCAATGTTACCGCTAAGACCGGCAATAAGATTCTTAGGAAGGCTTATTTTGGCCAAACTTCATACCCCGCGGGTAGCAAAGCTTTTTAGTCTCTGGCCAAGTCAGTCGAAGTGAACTTCTGCGACCCCTCACTGCCACCATTGCTGAAACCAGATGGATCACTGGCTCACACTGCTGGAGGGAAAGCCAATTTATTTGCTTCTCTTTTTGCAGAAGCTTCGCATCTAGACGCTAATGGCAAGATACCTTCCTGCCTTCCTTATTGCGGGGTTTTTATGCCCGATATATGCATTCGCCAGAAGGAGGTTTTCATAACGCTTCGAGCCCTAGATATGAACAAGGCCAGTAGTCCTGATAGCATTCCAGCGATTGTGTTGAAAAGCTGTGCGCCCGAATCCAATATGACCGCAATTGTACAGCCTCTCTCTTCACTCAGTTAAAGTTCCGAAGAGCTGGAAGATTGCCAAGGTACAAGGTACCTAAAAAGGGTAGTCGTGCTGATCCAGATAATTATCGCTCCATCTCGATAACCTCCTTACTCTGTAAGTGTACGGAGCGTGTCCTGAACATTTGGCTCTTGGCATACCTTGAGGACAATGATCTCCTCAGTGACCGGCAATACGGATTTCACTGAAACTGGTCTAATGGGGATCTTCTTGTGTATGCCACTCAAATACTGAGTGAAGCCATCGAGATGCATGGTGAGGCGCTTGCCGTCTCCCTTGACATATCGAAGGCTTTTGATCGTGTCTGGCACAATGGCCTTTTAAACAAGCTTCCTTCATATGTATTACATGTGAGCTTATGCAATCGGATAGCTGTTTTTTGAGGGAACGATCCATTTGAGTTGTCCTAGAGGGTGCTCATCTGATCAAATGGCTATCAATGCTGGTGTACCTAAGGGATCGGTTCTCTGGGCTGTACTGTTTGTACTGCACATTCATGACCTTTTGAAGCCCGGCACCTTTGGGTAAGCAGATGACAGTACAGTAGAGAGATACATGTCCAATGCTCAAGCCAGCTGCGACACTGCCCAGCTTCAGAGAGAGGCTATGGTGGGCCGTTTGAATTTAGCCATAGAAGCCATGTCCGATTGGGGTGATGTTAACCTGGTTAATTTTAATGCTACAAAAACGCAGGTGTGTTTGTTTTCTGCTAAAAAAGAGTCCTATTAACCGATTTCCATCTTTCCGTAGTGTAACAATACCAATAGGCGACCAACTGGAGCTTTTGGGTGTTGAACTCACATTGAATATGAACTTTGAGTCCTACATTGAATCCAAAGCCAAAGTAGCTGCAAAAAAACTTGGTATTTTGTCAAAGGTTAAGCGGTACTTCACACCGGGCAGCTTTTGAATCTATATCAAGCACAGGTCCGATCTTATATCCACTCCACCACTGCGACGGTTCTTCCAAGTATCAGCTCGAGGCTTTGTATTCAATTGAGAGACGTGCTATGAGGCTTATTGGAGATGACACTCTAGTAAAGACCAAGCTTCAAAGTCTAGATCATCAACGTGAGATTGCAAGCCTGGCGGTATTCTACAGATTGCACTATGGAGAGTGTGCACAAGAACTGCACAACCTGATTCCCCCATCACCTTTCCATCACCGTACGACTAGATCATCAGCAAAGCGCCACCCTTTCATGGTTGAAATACCTCGCACAAGAACGAAGCGTTACGCTTCTTCATTTATTATAAGAACTGCAAAGGAGTGGAATGCCCTGCCCTCGTCAGTGTTTCCGGTAAATTATAACCCCGGTGTGTTCAAGTCAAGAGTGAATAGGTATCTACTAGGCAAGCGTGCTACACCTTCGACCACATCATCGCTTTCCATCAGGTGAGATCGTGGTCAAACGATTGCCTAGTCCGTAATAAAAAATTAAAAAAAAGTACTGCAAGTCAGTGGAATGCCCTGCCCTCGACAGTGTTTTCGATAATATATAACCCAGGTGGGTTCAAGTCAAGAGTGAATAGGTATCTACTGGGCAAGCGTGCTACACCTTCGACCACATCATCGTATCCATAAGGTGAGATCGTGGTCAAACGACTGGCTAGTAAGTAATAAAAAAAAGGATCCTAGCGGTATACTAGCGCGAATTAGAATCCAAAGATTACGGTATTCCATCGTTCCGTGCTTCGGTGGTCCTGGCTGTTGATGAATAATAGCAGTATTTAATTCAGGCCAGAGGCCCTCAGGCGGCATGATAAACTCTGACACCAGAGGTCAGCACTACCTCATACGACAAGCAAGCAAAACTTCGTTATTATCATAATCAACTTATTATGTTCCTAATGCCGGGAACATAACTAATCTCAAAGAGAGAGAGAGAGAGAGAGAGAGAGAGAGAAAGATATACCAAAATATACTCTTATTTAATTTCGGGGAAACTATTGATCAGAAAAATGCGATTACAGCTGCATGCAGCTATAGCAGAAAATATGTAATTGTGTATCGAAAACACAAATAGGTTGAACATAAGGAATATTACGAAAGGAACAAATCGGAAGAGATCTTTGTATTCGGTAGTGGTACATACACTACAACAGGACACGACACGAGACGTAGGACGTGGAGTGGATGTCGAGTGCGAAGAGCCGCAGTTATGTATAATGTATATTATATTAAACAATAGAAGAAAAATATATATCATGTCTCTTAATTCAATTCTAAAGCCTTTTCCTATTGTTAGCTAAGAAAAACACGATAACTCCACGGCCCCGGCTGCAAAAACGTTCCGTACGGTTTCTCAAGTGTTTTATAGAGGGGGCAAAGGCGCGATAATCCGGCGAGATCCACCAGATTCGTGCTTCATTGTGCACAGCACAGAAGATTTAACGAATTCAAACATTGAAGTGAAACTGTATGAATAAAGTAAAAAATAATGAAAAAATATCTTCTGAGTAACCCTGATATTGTAAATGTCTCTAGTTCAGTTTTAGTTGATCCCTTTTTTGATGCAGCTACAGATCTAAGTTTTGATGTGAAACATCTTTAAAATCACACCGATACATACGGTTACCAGGAATAACAAATGAAAAAAATATGTAACCCCTCACCCCCCCCCCCCCCCCCCTCCCACATCAGCTTACAAACATAATCATCAAAATCTATCCATTCGTGTAGGAGCTATGATCCCGTCCCCCATTATAGCAAAGAACCATCTCGACAGCATCAGCTTTCAAACAGAAAAAAAACTGCATTCGTTTGGGAGCTACGATGCCTCAGGCAGACACACACAATGATACTCGTACATACAAATCTTAAACTTATAACAGCCCTTTCTTTTCGAAATCAAAAAAAGTTAAAAGTTAACTGCAACAAAAAAGTCTGTATCGTCTCGCTTTTATAACTCTGTAACTATAAGCTCCAGAGATCTAATTTTGCTGTAATTTTAAGTGGAACTGCCGCGTGGGACCTCTTCGTCATCAACCTGTATCGATCCACTGCTGGGTATAAGCCTTATGTTTGCTGATCTTTGACCTATTCACCCTATTTTATCCATTAACTTTACACTGTAGTAAAGTTAATTTCCTGGATATCAAAAGTCACATGGCATTCATTTTGCACCAAACATTTGTAATTCGGACTTTAAACATAGGGCAAGGATGTGCAAAAACATGTAACATCTATCATAGAACTTTTTTGTAATAATAATAATAATATAATAATATATTCGGGACATTTCCACACCAATTGTCTAGACCCAAACTAGGATACCCTGTGCTATGGGCACTAGATAACGGATAAACATACATAAATACGAATATTACATCCATGACTCGGAAACAAACATTTCTGCTCATCACACAAATGATTGCACCTTGCAGGATTCGAACCCGCGACCGTTCGATTTCGTACCTAGGATCTCTAGCCACGAGACCAACCGGTCGTCAATGGTATACTAACGCAGCCTCTTCTCTTCAAATCGTTTATTTTGTCATTGTCACTTCCATCGGTTCCTACCTCCAGCGATTGTAAAAGTTATCAATCGGCAGGGATCTGCATCGGAACTGCACTTAAACGTAACGACACGCCTCGGGCGGGCTCGGGTTCCCCACCGTCCTCAGCTAAACTCTTATGGCCCGAGGTTGCGGGGACTTGCCAGAATGGCTCTATTTAAGACGATTTACAACCGAATTAAACTGTTTGGAGATTTTCTACTCTGAAACACCCTATCGTCCAAGAGGCTCGCAGTAAGATAGTAAAATAGATCTTTCAGGCTTTCAATAGACAAGGAACCGTTATAGTTTCGTCATGTCCGTCTGTCCATCCGTCGTATGTCACAGCCATTTTATTCAGATACTATTATCAATACAAGGTTAAAATATAATAATAATAATAATTATAATAATATAATATATTTGGGACAATTCCACACCAATTACCTAGCCCCAAACTAGGATAAGTATAGATATTTATATAACCGCCACACATATTTTGTAAGTGAACAAAAAATATAGTAGCCTATCGAGTGTGTAATAATTGAATAGGTATTTTAACATTGTAATCAGGTTTCATTAGCAGTTTAACTCTATTTGGTTTTGTTAAAGAAATATTCGGCTCCAAAGTGACCAGAAATATTCGGCTTGTATTGCAGGTACCATCACTAAAATATTTAATAAATCGGGCAATGACCCGTCCACCCACTAGCTTCATCCACTAGTGGGTGCACGAGTAATTCACATTTACCCCTCTACCCACTCCACTAGAGTCGGAAACTAATACAAAAATATTCGACATTTAAGAAGAAAAATTACAACATGTTATAATTAGGTAGTAAGACGTTTTAAAGTGACAGATGTCAAAGTGACAGATGTCAAAGTGACAGGTATCAAAGTGACAGGTGACAGATGTCAAAGTGACATGTCAAACTTCAAAGTCATACGTCAACACCTGTCATGATATTATCGATATCTTCGTTTTGAAAGACGGCTATCAATTACATAAAAAACTATTAGTCTAGGATCAATAGTTTCAGAGATATAGAGCCCTTTTAAGTTTGACAGCTGTCATCCAAAATGAAGATCTCCCCTCAACTTCACTTTGACACCTGTCACTTTAAAATGTCTTACTACCTAATTATAAATATACGTGTTGTTTTCTTCTAAATGTCGATTATTTTTTCAATAGTTTCCAACTCTAGTGCTGTGGGTGGAGGGGTAAATGCGAATTACCCGTGCTCCCACTAGTGGGTGAAGCTAGTGGGTGAAGCTAGTGGGTGGACGGGTCATTGCACAAAAAAAAAACTAGGGTACTAGGGTACTAGAGCATAATAAGAATTTACTAGTTTACGGCATTTTATGCCCGCATCAACTCTGTACAAACTCCATAGCGGAAGGCGTATAAAAACAGCTTTGTAGGCATATAACGTGAAAACTCCTGGACCGATTGAAATGCGGTTTTTACAATTGGGTAGCTTAGTGTCCTGATTACAGAACCCTAAGTTTCAGTGCATTTGATATTTACTGGGCCAGTTTTTAATTATTTAACATATCTATTAACCGAGCAATCTGTTTATTTTATTTACAAGGTGGTATCATTGAAATTAAATAATTTCAGACTCATCTAATTATGAAACCATTCATCATGAAAGTATATATATCTTTGAACATTTATAATCTAATGCAGATTGCAGATATCAGGAAAAACATAAAAAAGGGAATTTTAAGACATTTTCCTCAGTGGTGTAGAAAAAATAATAAGTCCATGTACCTAAGGAAATTGTAAATGATGCAACATAGACGCTGCCATTAATGTAAGTTCACTTCATGGATAGACAGACTTAAATGCCTTGCCTTTCATTTCATTTATTAAACATAGTACGTTATAATATTAGACAGGTCTTAAATTTGAAATGAAAGTTTGTACATTTAAAATTACTATTATTACCAGCTTTGCTTTTACGGTTAGTGTGGGCCATAAAGCAAGGTTATGAAATAGATGAATTTATCAGTTGATCATAGCACAGGTTCAGCGAGTCCTTGATAATTTAGAATTATTTCTTATTACAATATGTTAGGAACACACCTGACTAACATTTTAATGAACCGTTAACAAGAAACCACGTACCTAGTATTAATGTGTTACGCTGTAAAGATTGCGAAGTAAATTTTCTAACTTGTCTATCATCATTCGTTGCTAATCAAAACTTCCTAAACTAAAATTTCAGATTCACCAATATTTCTGTGAATATTTTGAGGTTTAAATGCTTCAGAGGGCTTAATATTCTGTTTTAATGAGACTGTTATATGTTTTTGTTTAAATTCATGAAGCATTGCTGTGTTTCGGCAAAGAGATAGCCAGCAGCTGTTCTCGTATGATGATAATAATATTAAAATCAGTTATTTGAATTTGTCGAGCTTATGAACAAATTTCTTATATATTTTTGCTGATAAATAAAATGTCCGGTGTTACTTAATACTAAGTATCTAGTATTTAATTTATTAGGTAAGTACCTACCTTCTGTACCTTCCGCAAGATTGCAATAAGTAGTTACTTACGAGTGCCTACAATTATTATAAAATTATGATTCTGTACATGGCCACAGAGCCTGTCATTGTTTGTTGTTATTAATGCATGTTTTATTAATTATAATAATGCATCAGAATCCGGCCACACCAGTATTTATATAAAAACGGTCGCGTGAAGTGGTCACTTCATCCAGTCACCACACTCACGACGCGACGCGCCGCTACTTCATGGACAAACCTGTCTGACCGCGTTGACTGTTTCATGTGTTTATATTGTGTCAGATATTCAAGCATGCTTGCATGCATGCTTGGTCAACGGCAGTACAGTGAGTATAGGCAAAGAAAAAAACAGTAGTCATAATATCGGAATATCACTTACTTAGCATTTTATAATAACTATGGGTAAATAAGATGCTCAATATTTTTGAAATTATGTAAGTAAATAGTAACCCTTTGTGAAGTTTTTCAATGTTAGGTTAGTAATCCCTACGTATGAGTTAGTGCTGCTGGCCTCTCAGAGTTTTGTCAGGTTACCCTTTGGCTTTTGTCATGGCTTAACGACTGCTAATAAATAATCAATAACAGCCGGGACTGAAAACTTCAGGTGCCTTACGTAGCATGGAATAATGGAAATCTGCTCATAGCCACAGAATAAATAATAATAATAAGGACAGTACCCGGTATCGCAGGATTCTAATGCGTACTACCTATACCACTTGGCTACCATCTCTGTTATCCTTAAAAGTTATACACGAGAGGAAAAAATAACAAATTTCGAACTAAATCTTAATTTTTATTTTCTGAATAAGTATAGGACCAGTTTTAAATTATATTACACCTCAATTTCGTAGACATGGCGAATGCGCAAAATTGCACATTGCTTTCCATTGAATCCGCACTCAATATTCAAATAACTTTATCATACAATAGTCCAATATAAAATCAGTACAATACAGTACAGTCGCTGTATAAAGAGTCGGCGCGGTTGTATGCAAATGTATGAATGAGATAGTATCTGATAAGCGATGCGCACGGGCAGGGCACTGCCTTCGTGGGAATGTTGTGGGTGACAGCAGACTACTAGCTGCTGTGCCAGGTGTCTGGTTGCATAGCTGTTATTTTGTAGGTTGGTATTCAACCAATTTATTTCTGCACGAGCAGAACAATCTATGCTAAAATCTTTGATTATATATATATAATCAAAGGCTAAAATCATTAAAATATTTTGGGTTTTCTTCAAAAAAGATTCAGCACTTTTGTTATTCTATCTAGTACTGATGATAGTTTCATCAGAAGATCATCATAGAGATCTTAGCGAGATATAATCATCCATTGGAGTAGGTACCATTATATTCTAACGAAGGATATTTGACTATGCAAACACTTTTTTTTGTGTTTCCTCTTGCAGTGTTTCAAAACTCGCATTCTTACCCGCAGTCTTGTCGCTCCCAGCTGTTAGTATTTCACTGCCGCTACGTCAGGTCTGACTGTCACCACAACCGACAGATGATGTAAACTGCCGTTACCAGTTCAACTAGTGTGACCATGCGCAGATTTCCGTGAACATAATCTCAGTATAATTTAGGCTGGACACTTTAACAACAAGCTTGCTGCGCGCCGCGAGTGCGTCGGGGACCAGGCAGTTAATTGACAAGTGAACCGAACGTCTGATTGGTCACTTACACTGTCCCACAGTAGACTCCATGTAGGGTTTGTGTAAAACACGTAGATTGGATGTTCAGCCTAGCTCACGACAAAATGCACAAGTCAAGAACGTTACCTAGTTACTTTATTTGCCAGTTTTGCTCATTTAGCATTAAGATATTCATAAGGAATGTGATCTCAGTGACTAAACTTTATGCTCATGGTTTTCACACTAATATTTGATTAATAGGTGAAAGTTGTGTGTATGTTTGTAGCTCCTTAACGCTCAAACGGCTGAACGGATATGGATGAAATTTGGTAGGTACTAGGATAGCTTAAATCCTAGATTAACACATAGGCAATAATAATGATCCCGACTAAGGGAAAAATATATTGCCTTTCCAAGCTATTGAAATTTATTTGATTTTGCTAGCTTTTGAATCTTTGACCAAAAATCATAAGGTTTTTAGGGGTTTGAAGCATTTTGCAGGTTTTAAAGGAAATGTCAAAATCACGCGAGTCAAAGTGAAAGGTGTCAAAGTGTCAGGTGTCAAAATGTTTATATGAAGAAATGTTTATATGAAGAAATCTAAATTATAAGAGTTACTTTTCATTAGCATCATTCCACGCGGGTGAAACCGCAGGGTTCAGCTAGTTCTCAAATATGTTACTACATCGAAGAGGTGCCTCCGCGCACGTCTTCGGTGTCTGATGTGCGATGTGTGTACAACCAGCGCTCTCAACAACGCCAACCGTCGAGGACAGTGCCGATCCTGATTTAAATTCTATTGAATGATTTTCCATTTGTCCACCGGCTGAACATCCAACATTACAAAGGGAGGGCAAGACACTGGTCTGACTTCCTGGACATCGCCCAGCACTGTGGGTCAAGGGCGCCGCGCGATAGGCGCTGCCTGCAAGACAAATATGAAATACAAGCTTAGCTGTCTGCCGCGACCATCACTATCTAGGTGTACGGCTAGGAAAGTGTTATGGTATAAAATAACACGATCTAAAATTGAAAAGAAGGTGAAGGATAAAAAAGATTCGTGCAATAAATAACCAATCTATGAAAATTTAGGAACACTAGTAGTTGTGTAACAACGAGCGGCCTTATCGCTAGAAGCGATCTCTTCCAGGAAATAATTGGAACGGTACTAAGTAACTTTAAACGCGTTTGAATATTTATAAAAAATGGGCGTGTATACAAAAGTATTCCATAAAGCAAAATTTGTTATGTGAAACCTGCAAAATGTTAGTGCAAACATTAAAACGTCTTCCACTATTAGTCGTAATTAGACAGTTGTAAAGCATCAGCAAATCCTGTATAATTCTATAATAAAAAAACATTAAGGTATATTATTATTTTTGCTCATTAGTACTAGGTTCCAGTAGAGGCCTAGAGTCAGACTCTACGTGCGTCGACTGGCTTGTGCCGCGGCGGCGTGTTCTAAACGAGTGCCTAGCTACGGTTGTAAGTCTACTGTAAGTATTGGATTGGTTACTTGTATTGCAATGTGCAAATAACTTTACGTAAGTAAGTATGCAAATAAATAGTAGATTTATCCAATTTGTACTGAATGTGTATTATAGCTTCAAAGAAATCACCGGTCACAAGTGAACTTAGTATTGTGAGTATTCTAATAGTTTGGTGGCACTGTGATTGTAATAGACAGGTGTGCTATCAAGCAAGCAAACAGCCCATCTCTTCAAAAGTCATGCTCGTATACAATATTTTGGTAGGTAATAGCATATTTATTACACACTAGCTGTGCACACGTTGCCATTTCTCTAGGTTAAGAGTACTTCTATGCGCATACTTAAGCAGGACCTAAAACACCGTTATAACATATTTGATTACAAAATTATTTCAGCCGTCACAAAGGTTTTTAAAGATTGCATCTATCCATCGGGTAAATAATCTCAATATTAAGTGCACCAGATTTTAAGTCAAAACCTAAGATATCCAACAATGATACCACGTTTCAATCGGTCAAGTAGTTTTTGCGTGATGCGTGAAAAAACATACAGACAGATAGACAGACATGAATTTTAAAACTGGCAGACTAGAATTATGATCTGTAGCTCATAAATCCTCGAGGCCATTTTTTATTAAATGACCTTCTCTGTACTGTATTTCTGTTACATACTGCTTCATTATATGTATAAATAGAAGATACAGTAATAGCACAGAATAAATAATAGTACAAGTAATACTAAGGTAGGTCTTTCATATCAAGTTGCTCAAAGGTTTATGTTCTAAAACTTCGATCCCAAATATTTTGAAAAACAAGCACCAGCCTAGAAGTTAATGTCTAGGTCGTGCAGGTAGTAGCAGTGCTGCAGAACCTTTGCATAGTTCTAGTTGGCACTTTAAAGCATCGTGGACAGGCCCAGAGCTTACCATCATTCGAATGATCGGCAATAAAAATGGGTGGAATGCAAAAGAGTGGAATGCCCTGCCCTCGTCAGTGTTTCCGGTATAATATAAACCAGGTGTGTTTAAGTCAAGAGTGAATAGGTCTACTAGGCAAGCGTGCTACACCTTCGACTAAATCATAGCTTTCCATCACGTGAGATCGTGGTTAAAAGATTGCCTAGAACGTAATAAAAAAAAAAAAAGAAAAAAGAACCTTATTGCAACACACTTGAACAGTAATTTATTTTATTGGTAATTTGATTTTTGACTTCTGATAAGTATTATTAATAAACTACAAACTTATTTTAACCTACACAGATCATAAATTATAATAATAGCATCTGTGTAACTCTATTAAAATCAACGCTGTGCTCTCCTGTCATAATAATGTAATTAAGTTCATCGTTTCCCCGTCCATGTCACCTCAATCGTCTCTCAATATATCCTCCTTGCATCTGCGCGCCGCCCTAGCACATCTCTGTACTCTGGGCGGCAGTAGGCAGACCGCCGCCGCGCAGTCTGCCCGCCCTACGTCACCGCCCGCCCAACCGGCGTACACGTGTTTATATACGAACGAAATATCGCGAACTTTTGGAGATTTTATGAAGTGAACCAATAATAATTGATAGTGAGTTTATAGCCTATTTGTACATGGGTATTCATTAAAAAAAATGATAATATACTAGGAAAGTGAAATATGCTAAATTGTTTTCATCGATAACTTTACTATTTTGGTGACTTCCTTAGGTGATATATTTAATACTCCTTGTTGGTATTAGTGTATACTGACGTGAGGGTAAAGTTTGAGATGAACCATTAAGGTAAGAATTGAATTGTTGAAAATAAAGTTATTGTTTATATAAAATGTGCTACATACAGTAAAACTGATTATAAAACTAAACCAAAGCCTCCATTAAAGATCTACCCTAACGATTAGTCAATCCAAGTTCCAATTATATTAGCCCGCTTAATCGCAGAAAAAGAATTCGATCACAGATAAGGCGCCGTCCACACTAACGAAGTAACTGTCGCGCTAAGTGCCACTTACCTCTCTTATAGCGACTTGACCGACTCTGGATTCGCATCACATGTTTATTTTTTGTAATCAATTAAGTAAATGGACTGAGATAGTAGAGCCTCCTTTTAAGATCGGTGGGTGGGAAACTTACGTGTCTGTTTGTGCATCCGTTATTTTAAAATTAAGGAATTTGCGGTTCTTTTGATATTTTATTACAGTAGGCTTTTGGAAAAATAATTGCTTGGCACAGTTATCATTTTGTATCGATAAAAAAATCCTAAACAATTTTTGATTTTAAATATTTGGGATAACCTAATTTTATGCTTAGTTATCCAAGTAAAATTATTATTCTTTTAGAAAACAACCCATTGAAGCCGGAAATATGTATATATTTTTTGTGTATTAACCACAACCACATTACAATATTTATTCGCCGCAAGTCGGCCGCAGTTAGCCGCACCGCTGCATGACCAACATAACACACGCTCGTACAAAAATAGCCGCACCGGTAACCAGCGCAGTAAACGTACGACTAATTCTGTCGCGTGCATCGAAACGCATCGTACTGTTTTAAGAACGTACCAGTATATAGTCGAGTAGTTTGAGCCAGTGACTGTTAACATACTGAATTGTCTTAGACAATCATTTACCAGATATTATATAAGAAATTCCAATAAATATTTTCAGACGCAAATTATTTAATATATTATGTAGAAATGTGTTTAGACATTAAAGGAATTTCTGGGAACAAAACTGACGTAGAAAAAGTAATAGGGAATAATTTTAAATGTCAAATAAATAAATTGGTGACGTCTATTCAGAGATTAGATAAAAAAATAAGTTGCGGTTTTATTTATTTGTATAAAGTATATATTAATTTGAGAGAGTTATTAACCACAAAACACTACGCTGGCCAATGCGTCTTGGTGAGTTTTTCGTCAAAGCCTCGTTAAGGCATGGTGCACCAAGGGCAGGTAAGTTTGACTTGGGCGTCTAGATGTTGTGCCACCCCTTACATTCCCTGCGTCGACCTTACGCAAGCCCCATGGTCAGACGACATTGTTAGGCATGCAGGAATAGACTGGATGAGACTTGTACCGGACCGGAACAAATGGCGTCAAAGAGAGCAGGCCTATACCCAGCAGTTGGTGGACATGGGCTGAGTAGGTAAATAGATATATTTTTTAATTTATAAGTTGAAGATCTAATGTTTTAATTTTGGAATAATTTGAATGCATATATAATATTATTAAATGTGTGAGTAATTATTACTTTCAATTTTTACTACGAGTATGAGACATCCACACCAATATATAAAAGTGAAACGTTGTCAGTTTGTTTTTTGTTTAGGGAGCTATCACACCAAAACGGCTGATCTAGTTTTAACAATATAGAGACCAACATAGTTTACTTTTTATCCCGGAAAATGTAAGCTTCTACGGGAACACTGGAAAATGTCGAATACTCGCTGTAAGGAACGGTTGCCATGGAAACGAAATAATAACAAGTCAGTCAAAAACCATCAATAGCGTTAGTGCTATACGTTTGCTTTAGTTTTTAATATCCTAGAAGAACATAGTATGTTTTTTTCGCGATAAACTTTAGCCCGCGTGGAAGAAGTCGCGGGTGAATACTAGTATTTTGATAATGTTAATACATAATAAATTGCAGGCCTGAATGATAAGTTTCAGAGTTAGCAAAATTTGTTAATATTTAATATCTTAACAAGACATGTAACTGCAATAAATAAATTAATGAAGTAATAAATGAAATTATTGTGTAGCTACTTGAAAATAGTCAGATTCTGCCATAAACTTACGATTACGAAGCCATATTTGAGACATCATCAGCCCGTATTTGTCCACTGCTGGACGAATGCCTCTCCGTTTGAACGCCACTTAGCCCGGTTTACGGCTCTCCTCATCCAGTCGCTAACGATCGCCTTTCGCAAGTCGTCACTCCACCGGGGGTCTCTACTCTAAAATTTGGTTACCCCAACGGTTGTCGGTTTTTCGAGTTATGTGACCAGCTCATTGCCACTGAATTATACGTAAAATAATGTTATGAAAACGGTTCAATTTATGATTTTAGTGAAATAAACTGACTCTGCTTCTATCATTCACAACACCATACCAATGTATGGTAGGTACATAATATGCTGCCGTCTGATTTTAAACGAATCAATTTTTATGGAAGAGATTTTGTCATGCACCTTTCTGCACGGCGTGGTTGTTTTTTTATAACTTCCATTCTGAAAGGTCTGAGAGTCTCAGTAGTAGCAACCTGATGGTAATACATTTTCTGATGTCACGTAAAATTAATATTACATTAGAACTCTAGCATAAACACATAACATTGGTAGGTACAGCACAGCAATTATCATCATCATCAGCCTATATCTGTCCACAGCTGGACGTAGGCCTCTACTAATGCACGCCACTGAGCTCATCCATTCTCTTTCAGCCGCTTTTCGCAGGTCCACAGCAATACCTAATCAATGTTAATTTTATAATTCTATTTATTTATATAGTTACGATCGTAACGTATGAAAAATAAAAATAAATAACAGGTGGTGCATTACAAACAAAAAACAATTAATAAAATACTTTTTTCAATTTTATTATTTAAATG
This sequence comes from Alsophila aescularia, assembly GCA_946251855.1. Classification (NCBI taxonomy): domain Eukaryota; kingdom Metazoa; phylum Arthropoda; class Insecta; order Lepidoptera; family Geometridae; genus Alsophila; species Alsophila aescularia. The sequence goes on from OX276382.1 coordinate 29,809,221, forward strand.
CACTGGTATCCTGACTGGAACTGTGTAAACACAGCACGCAGCACACGTGGCCACCGGACACATGCCGTTAAAATAACTACATATTTGACTTGCCATATAACATACAGTAAACATAACTCGGTAGAGCCTGTACTATTCGATATTCAGAGGTAGAAATTATGTTCACTCACTTGGAATTTGTGAGCAGTCCCGGGTGTATAAATGTATGACATTTGAAGTTACTGCGGCCCCGCATCTAAAATTCAATGACGAGTAAAGGTTTCACATGCGACAGATATAGATATAGTCAAAATAAGTTTTTTCAATTAGGTACTGAGTGTAAACTTTTAAAGAGCTGCTAAAATTCGCAAATTTCCATGTGTATTGTCACTCCTGACTGCATCATCAGCAAAACGTTGCATTGTCATCGGCTCTCTATATTTGATTTTGAAAATAAAAGCGAGTGTTGTTCCTAAGCGGATTGAAAAGCAAGCTCATGAGTAAGAAGGCCGGATATACCCAGACCAGGTTTCGGACTTGTTTGAAGTCCTTCCTCTGGGAGTTTTCTCCAAAACCTGGTCTTAATAACCATATCTGGTCTACTTATTATGAGTTTTGAGCCGTTTAAAATATTTTAATATGGGTATCTTTATAAGTACAACATTTCAAATTTCTGGACTGACGGACTAAACAGACAGTCATACCATAATACGGTTAGTATTATGGTATGTTAGTATTATGCTATTTTATGTAACATCATATGTTATATGATGTTACATAAAAAGCCTGTAAAAAACAGACACACTTGCTTACTCGTAGCGTAAAACAAATTACAATATGGATACGTACCTAGTATAGATCCATATGTAAAAAAGGAGATAATGATTCAACAAAATATAAAAATGATGTAGCTATATATTTTGTTATATCTACCGTTGATATATCTTTACGATAAACTTTATTTTAAGCAATATTTCACACTACAATACAAATAAACCGATTAAAACATCGATTCTACAAAATTAATGAAGGTCGATTGAATCTAAGAAACCCGTGACACATTCATTTTCCAAAGTTAATCGGACGATCATAAATATAAGATACAAATATGAAGTGATTTGTTTACATGTTGTAAAATACTGTATCGATTTTAGAATTCATTAATCAGTATTGATAGCATCGCACACCTACAATATCTATTCGATGTTATAAATAACATAAAGTTTATCAAGCGTATATTTCCAAAATTATTGAGTTGTGTTCCTATATATTCCTGGGTATTTTAGACCTAAGGCCCTCGTTCTTCCCCAGTTCCTAAATACAGGAACACCTAGAGAAACGTGAGTAATCACAAAAAACACGAGCACAGGGAAACTTATAATTTGTAACTTTTAGGGCAAGTGCCTTTTACTGGCTTCTCATCATCATCAAAACCGTCAGCCAATAAGTAATTGTCCACTGCTGGATGTAGGCCTCTCCTAATGCACGCTACTGAACTCGTTTTTCAGCTCTCCGCAACTAGTTTCTGCCGGCCGCGCGGCCGTTCTTCGTCAGTCTATCTGGCCACAGGGCGTCCTACGCTACGTTTGGCTAAAAGTGATCTCCACTTGAGAACTCCTCTACTCTAACGTTTATCGGTTCTTCGGGAAATATGACCAGCACCCACTAAAGAAAATAATAGAAAACTTACATGAAACTGTTTGACAGACCATACGCCATAATGGGTTGCCCAGTTTTAGAGCCTGCTACCAGTTGGCAATGTTAGCATAATTACTTATTAATAATAGTTTTCCGATTGACAATGAATATATAAAAACAAAATGGATATGTAACTTAATTTGATTTCCAACATTTTTTTCCGAGCTAGTGTCATAAAGTCGATGCAGAGAGATTCGTCGCAATGGATTACCGTTGCGTCGAGTCTCTCTGCATCTGGTTATTAAACCCAAATGGAAAGTGAATTGTGTTATAGAAATATATAGCTGGTATTATTTTAAAAAAAACAGCTGTTTATCACATTTTGTAATATCGGTGTCCATCTCTATACATTTAAGCTCTACGCGCTAGGTAATATCACGAAACTTCACAGCACCAACCGCCCAAAATATTTTGTAAAATGCAAAACTCCTCACGAAACTGCAAACACGCCATTGGAACCGTTTCCCAGTAAGTGGGCGGGCATGAAGCGGCGCATTCCATCAAGTGTAGCACCAATTTATGCTAATGTGGGACGCCCTCTAGCCTGCTTTGTTAGGAGAAAGGGATGGGACGTGGTTAGTTCTAATTTGTGCTGCAAGAATCGTTAAAAACGTATTATTTGATGCTAGATTTTTCTTTATAAGTTGGTAGGTACGATTTGAATTGAATTTGATGATTACTTGTTGCCACTCAAAATCTTGGTTTCACTATTACGCATCATTAACACTAGATCTCCATACAATTGTTATTTCACACTATATGTTACACTATCAAGACATCCCAGTATCGTTCTTCACTTCACAAATTCACAAACATACCGCGTCCTTATTTTGTTGTTGCCCGACTGCACGGAGTGTTGTGTGTTTGGGTTGTATGTATATTTGTTTGTTTGTTTGTTTGTACTTTTCTTAGGCGCGTCCTAACAGTAGCAATGCTTCCAACAAAATTTTAAATTTTCGTATATTCAAGTAAATGTAAATACTATAGACTAATGTTGCAATTGAAGTCAAGTGAAATATGTAATTAAAAAATAAACATTAAATTTATATCAATAAAATCTGCGTCCCGTGGTTTCATCCGAGTCCCTCGGGAACCGTGCATTTTTCCGGATAACAAGTAGCTTATGTGTTAATACATTGTATAAGCTACCTAGACACCAAATTTCAACCAAATCCGTTCAGCGATTTAAGCGTGAAGAAGTAACAAACGTACACACACACACACCTCATTCACACAAACTTTCGCCTTAATAAATTAGTATGATTATTTTTGTGGGCGGTCGGCTTGTATTCAATAACTTTGTTCACAGTCGGGTTTTTTGTATTTAGATAACAATTTTACTTGTTTATTTATTTAATATTGATGATTATCAATTATTAGGTTGTATTGTTCTTTGATTGATTAATTGAGAATGTGCTTTATATTTAATATTTTGTAAGTTTTTTAACACCTTGCATGCTTAATTTGTATTTGAAAACATATAGAGCGATGGTGGCCTAATGGTTCTATAGTGTAATTTTGAATCCAACGATGCCGGGTTCAAAACTTAGGCTCCGCACCAATGCCTTTTCTAAGTTATATGCGGTTTTCCATCGCTCCGTGCTTCGGAGAGCACGTTAAGCTGTCGGACCCTGCTGTTATTTATTAATAGGAATCGTTAAGCCATTTTAGAGGCCCTCGGGCGGCTTGACAAACTCTGACATCAGAGGCCAGCACTACCTCATACGACTAACAAACAAACACTTCAAACATGTTTTCACACATAAATTATCTTTATCTTTACTACTGTCAAAGAAATTATACACATTGGTCTTAGCGTTTGATGAGTCTGGACCTTTTTGTGGCAACACACAGCATTGACTTTATTGTTAAAATTTGTTTGTATTGCCTTTTGTTTATCATGAAGTGTAATGAGTGTAATTATATGTTTTATTATTCTTCTGCTAAGGTCTTACTTCTAAGGCCGGGCGCCCTTTCACATAATATTCTATATTATTTATTGAATGTTCCATGCAAAATCGCGACACTCTGCACACCACTTCACAAGTTCACAACACTACGGCTCTTTATTCCGGAGACCCTCGCTCGATATTCTATTAAGATAGCGCCCGTTCGGGTTTTATTGTGACTCGCGCCATATTTTCATCATGAGAAAAATCTGTCAACGTAAGATATGTCTGGGAGTAGGACGGGGTAGAAGTGGCATACTTCTTTGAGAATCTACAGAAGGGTTTGTATGATTGTTTCTTGATTATTACTTCGAGAGCATCAGAGGTTATACTTTGAGAAGTACATAACAAAAAAAAAACAAAATTTAACTTCAAAAAAGATAATAGTTTCTCAGTTCGTCTGCAATGTTTTATGTATGGGTTACCTCATATCTCCGAGATTTCTGAAAAAATAAGGATTTTTATTCTTTTGTGGTCCGAGTGAGTAGTTTTTCTCAGGAACGGTCTCGTGGCCGAGATTGTCTGCCAAGTACTTAGTAGCGTCAGATTATTTATAGCATGTTTCAGTCCCGCTATCTCTTGTAAAGGCAGACCCCAATGTAGTGCTTTATAAATTTCATTATAATTAAATTTTCTGAGAAGCTTTAAGATAATTAATACCTAATAACAAGCCAAGTCACATTTATTTCATAATTTTGTTTAGCAATAGATAAAAGAACATCAAAATTGTACGAAAGCTCTCGGTTCAATGTTCCTTTTTTTTATGCGTTTAAATATTATATTGTTTAGTTGGTGCCATTACCTGCATTTCACTTTTCTGTGATTAACTTAACTATATATCTTACTAGCTTTCGCCCGCGACTTTATCCGCGCGTACTACAGGTTATCGCGATAAAAAAGCATCCTATGTTCTTCTAGGATATTAAAAACCAATGCAAAAGTATAGCACCAACGTTTTTGATGGTTTTTTTTGACAGACTTGTTATTATTAGGTTTCCATGGCAACCGTTCCTTACAGCGAGTAATCAAAATTTTCCAGTTTTCCCGTGAAAACTTACCATTTTCCGGGAAAGAAAGAATCCTATGTTTTATTCCAGTGTATAACCTATCTCCAACACAAATTTCATCTCCGTCTAGCCGTTATCGTGTGAAAGTTCCCCAAACAAACAAACAAACAGACCACGTTTCACTTTTATATATTGGCGTGGATATTTTATATACCCAACATAACTTATAAAAAACGCCAGCAAGCGTAATTTAAAATCATTGGCAGCTGTGCTTTTTGACCATAGACAACTAACTGCATTATTACTCACGTACTTGACAGACTTGTTATTATTTCGTTTCCATGGCAACGTCCTTCCGTTCTGTATTTTTGATACCTTGGGTTAGATTATTGCAATTTTTGTAATGATCTCTTATATTTTTATTATATTGGTTTTGATTTGTCGTAAAAAAATATTCTTATAAGTTTTACAAATCCTCAGTAAAAGTAAGTTATGTAGGACCGTTATAACTTCGTTTACTACGAATACGTCGACGTCGACTCTAAATGTTACTGACTCTATCCTGAATAGAGCGAGCTCCCTCTTCGCCTGTCGCGAAAATATGAATATTATTCAAAGTGATTTGTCACAAATTGAAAGGAAAGCAGTTACCAACTGCCGCCTCCGTTACCGCGACTGCCGCCCGCCCTCGCGTGCCATCCGCCCTGGTGCTGTCTCTGATGTGATGTGATGAGATTTGATGTGAAATGTGTTTTTATAAATTTGTAAACTCACACAGTACCCACACTATGTGTCGGGAATAGTTTATTATTCGGTCACGAGAACATCTGAATTGTTTTTGGACGGCAGAGACTCGTATGTAACTAATAAAAATATGTAGGTACTTGTAGATAGAGATGGGCGTTATCGTTAATTTTTGGCATCGTTGCGTATCATTCCATGCACCAACCGATGCCAGCATTGTTGTTTTCGGCATCGATGCCAGCCGAGACGTGATAAATTTACCGCCTGGCCGAGGCTCGCGCAACGGAACTTTTGTAAGAGGACAGTGCCTGATATTAACATAACTTTGAAATTACCTATTTACCTAGAGTTTTGTTTATAGTTTCGACCAAAAACATATTTAGTTATGTTCCAGTTGGGTCAAGATGAAATGAGAAAAAACAAGAACTTATTTTTTCAATAAATAAGAAAGTTTTCTAAAATATGAGTTTTTCTAATTAGGAGTTGGAAAGGCGCGTCCTTCGTTCATTGAGAATATACCCGGCTTTGGAGAATATCCGTTCACAGGGTACAGAGTTTGTAAAAATATTACACCTTGTACGTTATATTTCAAAGTCGGGTATATATTAGAACGACGAAACCACCATCCCGTCGGAGTCGGAAAGTTTTAAGTTTATCCTAAGATATAGGAATATATATATATATATATATATATATATATATATATATTTATATATTTATGTTACAAACGAAAAATAGTTAATTAGTTATCACTAAAATTACAAACAAGTAAATTATCAAAGTAAGAGAAAAAACACGACTACCATGCGAAGCTTATAAAGAGTTACCTGTTACACTCGGGATGATGTAAGATTCTAACGATACCCTAGACATAAAAATCTTTTCAGGCATTTAAAATTTATGGTGGAACAAAAACTCACATACATACATGAACCCTAAAACCATTACACTCCTTTTTTGGGCAATAATGTAATAAAAAAATGTTTTTGTTCTAGGTATTTCACGTGGTACAGTGATAGTACTTTTTTTACTCGAATTGATGATAAAATTTCAAACTATTGTCATATTATTATATCCCTTTAAAAACACATTCTACTACAGTTTCAAGTATAAAAACTTGTTGTGCAAAGTATACTTTTTACGCAGTGTTGCCTACACCTACCTTCTAAAATCCCTTAAAATTACCCAAGTCACGGTAATGTTGTTGTGCAATGTATACTTTTTACGCAGTGTTGCTTACACCTACCTTATAAATTCCCTTAAAATTACCCAAGTCACGGTAATGATAGATAACATTACCGTGCCCAAGTACACAGACTCTATAAGTTCTGTTTGTTTAGACTAGAGGTATATTATGTTTTTTCCATAGCAGTTAACGCCTGCTTAGCGTAAACATATATCCGTCTATCCGTTATCTCGTCTGTGATCCAATTTTTTTTCCATTACAAAATTATTATAGAATTAGATTTCTTAGTTTAAGTTTTACCATCTTATGTTACTCTATATTTTGCAAATAAATTATTATTATGATGATTCTGTCTTATCTTGTGCTAAGCGCTAACAAGTAGGTATTTTTTAGTATGGAAAACATAAACGCTTGAGGTTTCTATACCTTTTCGGATAATTGAGATTAAGGTTTATGTATTGTGATATATTTGTGATATTTCTTTGTGTTAATTCACTGGATAATAAGGACAGAAACTACAGACACGTTTCCTGAACTAAATGTTTTTTTTTAAATAGCGATTGACATGATCGCGGAGATCGCTATTAGATCGCGATTGACATGACGGAGACCTTATACGTATTTATTTGCTGGTTAATTCTCTACTATGCCAGATAATTAACAAATAGGCACGTATACCTATGTAGCTACCGCGCTCAAGACTGGCCGCTGATCACGAATTAACCATTAGCTGCACCTGTCTGTAAATCTGCCTGTTAGCCTGCCTGTTTCGCTCTAGTATAAGTGGTGCTTTAAATGTTTTACTTATTGTTACCCGGTCGTTATGCTCGGCTCGTGAAAATATAGCGAAGTTTAACTACCGGCTGGAAATTGAGCGCTTATTAGCCCCCACTTCTCATCCGCCGTGGCATGTATAATCCATCTGTGCTAACGTAACTACATATTTCCGTAATCTCTTTCCTATTCCCGATTTATACCAAATGGTTTCACCCCTAGGGCAGGCAATGAATATTAAACCAAAATTTCTAATCTCTAGGTCCACCTGTTTAGGCTGTTTCAGTCAATCGGCATGTCCTTGTACTGTTTTATATAAGTACAGCGCGTGTACATTTTTGTGGGATATTAAGTATCCTATGTTAGTCCCTATGGTATACAGTATCTACGTACAAAATTTCATTAAATTCAGTTTAGCAGTTATCGCGTGAAAGCGCCCCAAACAAACAATCAACGTTTCACTTTTTATATTACTAGTTTTCTCGCCCGCGACTTCGTACGCGCGAACTACCTGTTTATCGCGAAAAAAGCATTCTATTTTCTTCTAGGATATTAAAAACCAATGCAAAAGTAAGTATAGCACCAATAGTCTTGTTGTTGTTTGACAGACTTGTTATTTCGTTCCCTTGGCAACCACAGACCATTCGCAACCGTTCCTTACAATAAGTAATCAACATTTTCCAGTTTTCCCTTGGAAACTTAGAATTTTCCGGGATAAAAAGTATCCTATGTTTTATTCCAGGGTTTAAGCTATCTCCATTCTAAATTTCATCAAAATCCATCAAGCCGTTATCGCGTGAAAGCTCCCCAAACAAACAAACAAACAGAAAACTTTTAACTTTTATATATTGGTAAGGATTTAATCATAAAGTGAATGCGAGTAATAATAAAGATATGTCTATCTCTGTAATAGACATTTTCTTATCTGACTTTTTCCCATTATCCAGGATAAAAAGTACCCTATGTTGGACTCTATTGTCTGTTCATGTGTTAGTATCTACACTATATAAATACACATTTTCATCAAAAGCCTTTTAGTGCGCGTGAAAATGCCCCCAACAAACAAACAGACAACGTTTCACTTATTTATAATATTACATCGAAACCATAGAAGTAATTCAAAATCTTTGAACGAAATGAAACGGACCACAAAATACGAATTGACGATCGAATAATGATCTAAATAACTCGGGGTTGCCAACGCCATCTAGTTTCATTTTGGGATGCTAGTACTTGTCAAGTTGTTAATCTGTTGAATGTAATTTAATATTTATTATTATTGTATGTTAACAGTAGGTGTATAAGTAAGTGTATTATTATTATTTTGTATGTATTATTTTATGGTAATAAATATTTGTGTAATTTGAATTATACTTTTTTTTTTTTTTATAATTCTGCACACTACCATCCTTTGTAACAGCCTATGTGTCTATTCAGCCTACGGCTGCCTGGAAGAGATCGCTGCTTAGTGATAAGGCCGCCGATTGTTCTATGTTAAAACTTGATTATTGTATCCTCAATTTTATTTCTTGTGCAATAAAGAGTTATCTATCTATCTATCTATCTACTAAAAAAACTGTGGAGCAAAGAAATATAATAATGTCTGTAACTGCTTTTTGGATGAACCAATTTGATAAAACAAAGATAAAATCTTCCGCAAGACTCCGAAGAATTACAATTTAGCAAAGAGCAACAAAATCCATGCACAGACATACAGACTGACAAAAAATCTACAAATTATATTTTTAGATTCTATACTTACAAATACTCAAAAAAGTTTTTCTAAATTCACTTCCATGTACAGATTTTAATTTGGTTACAGTTTTATTATATGTACTAGCTGTACCCGCGGCTTCGCACGCGTTGTCATATCTCTAGGTTAAAAGTACTCTATGTACTATTCCAAGACCTAAAATACCAATATTCCAACTTTGATCAAATTTCCTTCAGCCGTAAAAAGTTTTTATCGATTGCTCGGCTTCTACTCACCGTATTGAGATACCAAGTATACCAGTTTTTAAGTCAACCCGCTGCGCTATCCAACAGTGAAATCCGCATCGCAATCGGGTCAGTAGTTTTTATGTGATGCGCGAACAAACACACATACAGACACGATTTTAACCATTATTTTTATTATATTTTATGTACAGACTTTTTCTTACTTATTGCTTTATTATTAAGTAATAGCTGTACCCGCGGCTTTGCCCACGTGGTCATTTCTATTAAATGTAGCCCACGCGTGTTATTCCAGGACCAAAAGTTCCTATAAGGTACAATAAGTACTATTATAATACATTTCTTCAAAATTTGTTCATGCTTCAAGTAGATTTATATCGATTGCTCGACATCTAATCATCGGATTAAGATATCAAGTGCACTAGTTTCTAGGTCAATCCCTAAACTATCCAACAGTGTACACAACCGCATCATAATCGGTACAGTAGTTTTTACGTGATGCGGAAATAAACAAACAGATGCTGATAAACAGACAGACACGATTTAAAAAAATGTTATATTATGTAGGTCTGATACACTGTAAATAAATCAAATTTATAAATGTGATGTCATTTTAATAACATTACAATAGGTAGCTGTGCAATACTAGTAACGATTTAAATTTCTTGAAAAATCCGATTATATTATTTTTTGTCCAGGTTAGGTACACGGGAAGTTTTGGTCCAACCCGCTTGTTCGCTTGTATGTAAAAGTTTCGCTTGTATGCTTATGTTAAATTTAAATAACTGTTCTACAACTTTTTACCCAGGACTTTCCTCATAGAAAGAGTATTATAGCCGATATTCTGCTCGAAGGCGGCTAAAAGTTTAATTTCAAACGTTTTAGGAAAAATGGCCAATTGCTGTCCAATTCAAATTTTTCAAAAAATAACAGAGCTGCGGTTGAGCTCAAATTATAGCAAATTTTGATTTCTTTATAAATGTATTAGATTACTTTTCCGTGGGCAGCATCTTTTAGAAGTTTTGTTTGTTTATTTGTCGTCTGAGGTAGTGCTGGTCTCTAGTATTAGAGTTTGTCAGGCCGCCCGAGGGCCTCTGATATAGCCATCATTTTAGAAGTTATAAGCCAAAATCTGAAAAAAGTATTCGAGCACCACGAAGTTAGCTCAGGTCTTTCGAAGCTGAAAATTTAGTTTTATACTACTGGTATCTCTCCTAACAACGTCCTAAAAAACAGGACGATACAGACTTTAGCGACCTAACCACTGAATAACCTAACTTTTGTGTCTACTTAATCATCATCATCATTGGGATTGATTGGTTCACATAATCAGTATGTACCCTTATCCTAAGCTAACTATTAATGTTTTGTGAATTGTTCGTTGGTGTGTCTAAATGAATAAATAAATAAATAAATAATTAGCCTATACCAGTCCACTATTGGAAGTAGGCCTCTTCCAATGAACGTCACTGAGCCCAACCTTCGGCACTTATCATCCAGTCGCTGCCAGCTATCTTTCGCAAGTCGTCTCTCCACCAGGGTATTGTGTCTACGATGACCGTTAATCCTTAATGATAAAGTGCGAAGCCCAGCTTAAGATGAGCCGTACGTTCAAACGTTCATGTACAAAGTTATTTGGACATAATAATGAGAGTTGAGCTATCTGTTATTTCTGAAGTACAAACCCGATAACCTATATGTAATATTTACATGACAATATTTAAAGTAGGTATCCCTTTTCTAACAAAAAAATTATGAATGAAATCGGACTACGCGTTCATGAATTACAACTAAGTACATATTTTGCCTTTCATCCCCTCTGCCAACGGAACCATGCTAAATATCGGAATGAAATGTATCCGATCTTATACCTCGTAGTATGAACTCAAACCAAATTAAGTTTCATTTGAATTCATTCCGTTTCAGTTTTGGCGTGATGCGCGGTCAAGATACAGACAGGCAGACAGACAGACAGACAGACAGACAGACAGACAAAAACTCAGAGAAATTATAACGGGAGTTGCCAAGCGTACGCGTTCCCCTCTGCCGAGGTACATGAACATTTTGTTCGTGTCCGTCTTTAAAAACTAGTTTCCACGATCGTTCATTCACATCTGTCGCTTTATGGAGCACACTAAAAATGGTTGGTTGTGCTGTAATTTCGTGATATAGATGATCGGAAACATTTTAAGTACAGACAGAGTTTCTTATCACACGTAAGTAATTGGCTACAAAAATAAGGTATTAATTTTACCGTAAAATAAATTTTGTTATTACAAGCTTACGACAGATATAACGATACGTAATTTCTTGGTACGGGGACTAGTGATGTGACAACAAGGAACGAATGAATGCATGTACGCATGATATTAAGGGTGTTTTATGTTTTATTAATTAGCCTACTGATTAAATAACTTAATTTCAATGTTGAATTAAACATAGTGTAAAAATAAATTAAGACAATAATTTAAACATCACAAAAAACACAAAGTCTTTATTTTTGTTTAAAATTGGTTCCAGTCAACCAACAAACAATCGAGCACAAGAGATAAAGATAAACTGACATGATCACTAAAACTCGACACACAAAAGTTTGAAACAGACATAGAAATAACTGAATTTGAGTTTCCGAGTTATCGATAATAGTGGGAATATTAATAGTACTGGGTGTTGAGCGTTATATAATAGTGAAAAAGTAGGTAGATCGTTTTGTCTACTTGTAAAGGCTATCCACCCGCAGTTATTTTCAGTGTATTAACAAAAAACAGTTCTTAAAATGGTGCTTGTAAAATATATCACCTATTGATATTTTTTTAAGTTGTGTTAAGTATTAATCTATCTATCTTGTAACCGCCGAATTATTAGAAACTCAAATTTAGTAGTTTTCATGGTAAATAACATCCCGTTTTAATTTTTCGTATGTCGACCATAACAGATGTAATAATATATTAAATACTATATACACTTATAAAAAATCAGTAAGTAACAGAATTAGAAGATATTAAACTGGGATGACTATTTTGACTTAATTCAACCAGTCCACAAAACCCTTAATATGTTCTACAACTTGATATCATCGCTAATGTATTTATCTAACATATAGGATATTTATATCCAAAAAAAAAACTAAGCGAGCAAAACCGTGGGCACAGCTTAAAAAATAATAATATTTCAGAACGTAATAAAAAGTAAGTAATAAGAAAATTATAAAAAAATATGGACAAGGGGACATAAAACAATCAAACTGATCAAAAATATAACATTTGAAAAGGTTTCTGTCTGTTTGTTCACGCATTACGTAAAAACTTCTGAACCAATTGCGATGCGGATTTACTGTTGCAAAGTTAGGGCTTAACTTAAAAACTGGTGAACTTGGTATCTCAATCCGAAGAGCCGAGCAATCGACAAAAATCGATTTAACGTCTGAACGAAGTTAAATGCAACTTGGTATGTTGTTACTTTTGGTTCTGAAATAACCCACGGGCACAGCAAGTTTGTAGATAAAATAAAAACATTGAACAAACCAAATTTCGTTTATTATGTATCATTCATTCCTTTTATCAGTCTTTTAAACCACCTCAACTCCAGTTTTTGCGCTGGTGTGCAACTAAACAATACAGTAGCAAAAGTCATTTTTAGCTGTGTGCTTTTTTTGTGTTTGTGTGTACCTTCTATTTGTGTGTGCGTTTATAAAGACAACTCAACCTCAACTTTTCGCAAGAGTTTGCGTGAGTTAGTTAATTTGTGCTGTACGTGTTTACCTCGCCTCCCTCGAAAACTGGCAGAAACTTTTCAATACTAGAAGTTGCGCTTGGAAACTCCCATTATAAATTTTCTAAGGACAAAAATGAAAAAAAATATGTTTTGGCTTCAGAATCGAATATAGAGTACACTCCGGAAAAAATATATTAGTTCATGCTTAACATAACTTTGAACCCGTATCCCGCAGGAACCCTTTATTTTTTCGGGTTAAAAGTATCCTCAATTTTAACCCATTATATAAACTATGACTGTGCCAAGTTGCATCAAAATCCGTCGAGTAGTTTCAGAGAGTAAGTATTTTTTTAAATAACTATATAACTGTAACTATAACATATAGCCTGCGGGAACCCTTTAATTTTTTGGGATGAAAAGTATCCTATGTCCTACCTCGTAGTATAAACTCAAATCATACCAAGTTTCATTTAAATTCATTCAGTAGTTTCGGCGTGATGCCTAGCCAAGATACAGACAGACTGACAGAAAGACAGACAAAAAAAAACGTTTTGGCTTCAGTAACGAACAAAGAGTAACCTCCAAAAAAAAACAATATATCTTCAATGTACAGAATTAGACCCGTTACAGTTTTATTATAAGTATATAGATAGATAGATTATCTTCGTTGTACAGTTTTTCTTGGGACTTACTGCTTTGTTATATATTTAAATCAATCGCCTCCGTCTAAAGTACTTATTCAAGTTTTGTCAAAACTGCACGTGCAAGTCGCTCTTCCGATTGATCACCATCTCGTTCTCTTCCACATAAAGCTGTCTGGGTGAAGAAAAAGTTATTTTACAACTTAGATGAGCGGGTACTTGCTTGAAGGTAGGAGCCAAACCAACATTACGAAGCCATCCAGCCTTTTGCGTTGAAATTATTGTCACCTAGAGACGCCATTCACCAGAACTGACTAAAGGTCTACAGAACCAGAAATTATATCCGCAATTGTATAGCCAGTGCAGTAGGTTTTGCAGATCTTGTTGCTCTAGGTTGCAGTAGCTTTTTGGCTGGGTGTACAATTGCGGCAATTTTGTAGCCTGTTCCTTTCACTTTGTCACCAATATTTACAAAAATCTTGAACGTAATATTAACAGCTCTTTTTTTATTTGCAGGTAAGCTTCACATCCTGCACTCCACGTCGAGGTAATTAATTACAGTGGCTCTCTCCCCCCGTGCGGATAACCAATTTATGCGCGGGCATGAGCACACAAGGGACTGACGGACCCTACCAGGACTAAGACATGCTGAAGTTTTTTTTAAATTAATCTTCAAGTAATTCTCTGTTGTCATTATTATGATTTCAAGGAGCAGAATGCGATGGTGCTATCACATGCACTTGTGAACAACCCCGGGCTGTCTAATCTATGTTTTACTCACGGCTCGGAAAAGTAAAGACGAATAATACTATATTCGTATGCGTAAAGGTCACTCGAGTCGAGGGACAACTCTCTACCTCTGTCTGTACTCTATGCTACAGAGACGTGCTCTTTTCGAGACATCTTTTTACACTGATAATTTGTGATTACAATAAATTTGATTCAATAACGTATCAACAGGGTCTTTGATTTTTTTTGTAAAGTCTTCCAATACCAAAGAACCATAACAACAAGCACAAATTAAAAATGTACATAACCCCCGACCCCCACCCCCCATTAAAGCTAAGTAGCATCGCATTAAATTCGTTTAGGAGCTACTATCCTCACCCTAATGGGGGTGAGGATAGTAGCTCCCAAACGAATGGACTAAATGAGACGACGATGACGGGAATATAAATGACGGTAGGGGGGGATAAACCCCCCGCATATAGCTAAGAACCATTTCGATCACATCAGCTTTTAAACAGAAAAAAACCGCATGAAAATCGGTCCGTTCGTCTGGGAGCTACAATGCCACAGATAGATACACACACAGTGATCAAATATTAACATTTTCATTTAGTAACACTTCTAGTTTCGGACCCACCGTGAAAGTTAATAGTGAATTCCAGTTTTAATGGGGAGGTGGGTGAGGATCGTACCTCCCAAATGAATGGACCGATTTTGATGCGGTATTTTATGTTTGAAAACTGATGTGATCGAGATGATTCCTAGCTATAATGGGGGGGGGGGGAAGTCTGGGGTAATATAAATTTTTAATTTGTGCTTGTACTCGTAGTTAAATAGCTTTAGAGCTAGGCTATACTTTGTACAGACTTAGAAATGCAGTACCTAAATTAATAAACTATCTTAGTTATGGTCCCAAAAATGAAACAAGTAGAAATACCTATAAAGAGAACATAAAATAGCTGGCTTTAAATATCAGAAAAATATATAAAAAATGGGTAACTGTAGGTAGGTGTAGCGAAAACACATTTCAAAAACTCAAACTCTGATTCGAGCCGCTACGAATTAACATTTTATTATGACTGAAATTAGGAAATTCTAAAAATTTAAAATAAATTGATATCCATTACTCAAAGTTATTTCTATTTATTTTATTATACAATTTACATTACATTGGGTTTACATCAGGTATTACATGTATAAATAGAGCAAATTAAATCACTACTGAGGTGTACTTATTTACACCTTTTACCATTCAGTCACTTAAACACAAAAAAACAATAAATACCAAACTATACATCATGTAATTCAATAGTTCAGTTGCGGCGCGTGCTAAAGGGCCCACGCACACTCGCGGAAGTCGCGCAAGGGACGCGGCAGAGGGCGACACTAGACACAGGGTTTGATGTTTTTGTTTGTCTGTAGGGGAGCAATGTACGTATGTAGGAGAAACAATTATACATGGAGAATTTAACTAAAAATATTTATAGGATGTGAAGTTTGCGTAAGTGTTTGTTAATATTGATAAAAGTTACTTAATTAATTCTCTCCAGAATTAGAACAATAAACTATATTAATAAAACTTTTCAAACTATAGTTGAAAATATGAGAATTTATGTAATGACTGAAATACAAAAATGAAATTGGTAAATAGTGCGATAAACATTCAAAATAATTAGAAAAAAAAGTTATAAAGATTGTATTCAAGGTCAACCAACTCCACTGCACTTGTGTCCATGTGCTACGTGCGACGTAGTAAGCCGCCAAATGAATGAACGAGGGGCGCCGGACAGGGGGTGATTCTACTCGTGTGTAGTGCACGAAAAGGTGTCTTGATACTTATTTACTTCAAATATTACATCTAAAATATTAGTCTGATTGGTTATTTGATAATTAAAAATCGTAGTTTTTAGACGTGGTACAGGTAAATATAAAAATTATGTAATGTGTTAATTAGTTTTTAAATTGCAAATAATAGAAAAGTTATGTCTAACTGGCAAAAATCTGATTAAACTACAAAGAGTTAGATATTTTGTTAGAGTACCTACATTGATTTTATATTTGACACGGCAAGTTTCATAATAAAAAAAAACATACTCATACCATACTTATACCATACTTTGTCGTGACCATAAAGTATAACCTTAAATATGACTGATCCATACATTGTATGGAAATATTTAACGTAAGTGCAGTAATAACGTTTAAAAGTAGTTAATATACCACATTTTATTGGTTAACTTACTGCAATTAGAACGCGTATTTTAGAGTGGTCATATCCACTGATGTAATAAAAAAATGAATGATTACTGCATCTGTTTAACTGCATAACAACCTTATACCAGTAGTTATCTAGCTACAGAAATAGTATGTGTAATATCTTTCCGCTCGCTCTCCTGCAATCTATGGGAGTGATTTCGTGAAAAGTGATAAACAATGTGTTAAACAGTGTAAAACGTTCACATCATATGCGATTACTGTAGAGCTCACTCGTATTTTTTTGTACAACGCATCCCAGAAACAAACTTATTAATGTTTCATAATATAAAACTCTCTGATTATATTATATCTTGCATACAAATAATCAACAAAATGCTAATCATAGGTAAAATATGGATATTTTTTTATATCAAGTGTTTTATTTACCAATTTAAGTAATAGGCGATTAAAAACTGTATAAATAAAAATACAATAATATGTCCTATTCAAGGATCAAGATAATTAATAAAATTGCGATAGAAATTTTACGAGGGCTCCCTCAGTGCACGAGGCAAGGTTAGGTTAGTTCGCAACGTGGCCGCCTAGCCGAGCCACCTCCCGCCTCCCGCGCCAAATATTCAAAAATCGGTTATTCTTATATATATTTTGTGCAGTTTGACGTATCAGTGATAACTATGTAGTATAGTAGTGATGAGAAAAGTGTGGTGCTCGTTTGGCTTAAGTTTGTGCAATGCAATGAAATTTGGATTTCTTTGGTTTGCTAACATAGGAACCGTTAAGTTTTCTGCTTCTTTTAATATCCCAATAATAAAAAACTAAATATTACTCAATATTAACGAAACTTGCTGAAATTATCATAAAAAAACTCGAAATGCAACTTGTTGATTATACCATTTTCCGTATTTCCACCATTTTCTAAAACATTTTAGTCGACATTTTCTAAAATAAACCCATAAAATATGATCGTGTGTGAGTGCAAGTGTTTACAAACAGCGCAGCATCGATTTCACATAAACAGCGGGGTGGTGTGACGGTGGCAGGAGGCAGCGGGGAAGGTAGCGTGGCGGGGGCAGATGTCAAATGGCAACGGAGAAAGTTCATTAGTTTGATAGCGGCATTATGAATTCATAGTTTGAACGCACCACTTTCTTTTTATGCATCTGTAGTTTAAAACAAAGTAAAGATTTTTCTACATGGGAGCTCAGTTGAGGATCTCTAATTGGCTTTCTGACGCTGTCTTATAGCTATATATTATGCTAACTTTCACCTGCAACTTCGTCCGCGTGGACTATAGTTCATCGCTAAAAAACATTCTATGTTGATCAAGGATATTAAAATCCAATATAAAAGTATAGCACCAACGCTCTTGATGCTCTTTGACAGACTTGTCATTATTTCGTTTCCATGGCAACCGTTCCTTACAGCGATTACAAATACAATACAAATATTTTATTTCGGTAAACTTAATCTAAAATACATTTCATGGTTTGAGACCCTCTTTTAAGTATGGAGATACCTGTGTTATTAATCGTCATTTTCCAGTTTTCCCGTGGCAACTTACCATTTCCAAAATAAAAAGTATTCTATGTTGGTCTCTATATTGTACAGTACCTAATTACAATGTATGTATCATCAAAATTGGATTAGCCGTTTTGGCGTGAAAGCTACCCAAACAGACAGACAACGTTTCTATTTTATTTATTGGTGTGTATAATCTAAGGATACGACCGAATGTAATATAGTAGGTACATAAATAAACTAGTAGTCCTGCGAACAGTAGACCTCGCTAGCACAAACTTTTTTTGCAACAATCTTGTGGTGCACAATAGCGCCATCTACTGACAGCTCCCCAAAACCAAATCCCCGATGAATAGAAAATTCTAAAAAAAATAGTTGAACCTGTGTACCAAGTTTCCTCCAGATCGATTGTAAAATACGACCTGTAGAGGAGTATCAACAAACTGACACACGAAAGCAAATTGACTACTTGAAGCAGAGCCTTCGCTCGCTCAATTAATAAAGAATTGTCTGTAAAAGCATCATGATAATAATCATCAAACCATTTTAATTAAAAAAAATACATCAAGTTTATAATTAATCAATTTAATGTAAAATTAGATGTTTTTATTGTGGATTGTTTAATAAATGTAAGTAGGTAATTTGCTACTAAATTTACGTTAAGTACTAATTCAAAACACAGTCCCTATGATCGTAAGAAATTCCATTTAACTGTTACCTTTGATTAGTAACTTTCTTCCGTCATTACTCAGACCCAGTTCTAATGAGGAGGTAGCGTTGAATCTGCATCACCGTGACGTCAAGTGACACAGGTACATACATACTGCCGGTCACCTCACTGTGCGCACACCCGCACGCACGGCCGTGCGCAGACCCGCCGGCGCCTGTGTGGGGCTTTACGGTGACTCACGCACAGCTTGCTGTTAATGAACTGACAGGCGCTTTCCTAAACTCTTAAGGAGGAACTCCGAGAAACAAAACCAGATAACGTAATTCAACCTCTTTGAGGAGGTAGGAAATCAAAGAGAATACAACATTATTATATGTGAGGAAATTATATAAAAAATGTTATATTGTTAGATATAACTTCTTTAAGGTCTGGATGTAAATTTATGGTTTTGCCCGCTTGGTCAATTTTCTGGAGTAAAAAGTAAAAATATTATACAAATACAAAAAACCCGACTGCGAACAAAATTATGGAATACGAGCTGACCGCCCGCAAAAATAATCACACTAATATAATAATGGCGAAAGTTTGTATGTACTCGTATGTATGGGTATGTGTTTGTGTGTGTATTTGTGTGTGAATGTTTGTTATTTCTTCACCCTTAAGCGGCTGAACGGATTTGGATGAAATTTCGTAAGAAAGTAGCTGATACCCTGGATTAGCAAATAGGCTACTTTTTATCCCGGAAACATGCATGGTTTCTGAGGGACGCGGGTGAAACCACGGGGTGCAGCTAATATTTATATAAATTTTAATAATTCCTATTAACTTACTTACATAACTTTACTTTAATAGTTCAATTGCAACATTATTTACATTAACATGAATAATCTAAAATTTATGAAGTCGATTAAAAATGTTGGAAGAAGCTTAAAAGACAATTAATTATAAGAATTATATATATTTGAAACTATCTTTCCCGCCCACGACTACGTCCGCGCGGACTAGAGTTTATAGCGAAAAAAGCATCATATTATGTTCCTCTAGGATATTAAAAACCAATGCAAAAGTAAAACACTAACGCTCTTGATGTTATTTGACAGACTTGTTATTTCGTTTCCATGGCAACCGTTCCTTACAGCGAGTAAACAACATTTTCCAGTTTTCCCGTAGAAATTTACCATTTTTCGGGATAAAAAGTATCCTTTGTTTTATTCCAGGGCTATCTGCATTTCAAATTTCATTAAAATCCGTCCAGCCGTTATCGCGTTAAAACTACCCAAACAAACAATCAAACAAAGAAATAAACAGACAAGTTTTCACTTTTATATATTGGTGTGGATAGACTTTTTCTCCTATTGACAGACCTTCATTTTGATACCTCAACTCGATAGGTTTTGGTAGATTCATTAAGATCGATTCAGCCGTTAAGTCCTGAAAAGATAATAAAGAAACGGACAGGTCAAATTTATAATATTAGTGATATGCTAAATCAATAATACCTGATTTGCTAAATCGATTTGAGAGACGATGATCTGACCAAAAATGTAGTAATATAATAATAGCAGTAATATAAAATAAAAAGAAAACCTTTACCAGTCTCCAACATGACAAGCACATTCATTACGCGTATTTTTAATTTGCACTCCTAAAAACGACGCAGCATGTCTCTAAAATACTTACTCTAAATTAGGGGATCTCACCCCTTCTTATCCCATTCAAACAAATTTAATCCTTTAGACGTTTGGAAAACGGCTGACTGTTGAGTGTGACGTAATTTATTTTGATTCTTTCTGTTGGGAAACAGAGTGTAGTGCATTAGACAACATTATGTTACCTACGTGGTGAGGTGACGCTAAGTGGTGAGGTGACACGACGGGAACGTCAATAGTGCGCTAACCCTGCGTGTAAGTGTACCTAAGTGCAACCTTATATATTTTTTTGTTTGGACCCGATTCTTTTGTTATTTTCTTCTCATTATTATAGGATTGTATGGATGATGGCCCATATTTTTTCTTAATTTTCGTTTTTTTGGGTGTTTTATATCAAATTCTGTGCTATAATCAACCAAGTTGGGACAATGCGGGATCTGGTTCATTTCACTTTCATTCGTCAGAATCAATAATTGAGGAATTCATTACAAAATATTATTCCTAATTATTCTTTTAATTACTCCGTTCGCATATAACCAAGTATATCTAATCGTGAATAACTCCCACCAATAACTAGTAATCAAGCTAAGCCCCACGCTACCAATGCTATGCTATAGCGCGCTATAAATCAGTCAACCGGCGGCAGTAGGGGAGCCTGTTTAGGGGTAGGTTTATCGGGCCGGTTGCTGTTCGCCTTCGATAGGCCGATATTAAAGAAAATAAGTGGCAGCGCCCGGTGGACTAACGGTTGAGTATGTTGGTTCAAGCTGGTTCGATTTCCGCCGAGAGACGTACAAATATTTTGGGCAATCGAAAGAGGACAAAAAAATATAAAAATAAAAATACACACGCTTTAGTTTTCAAAATCAAAAGACATTGAGTGCTCAAAGTTCTCATTTTTCCTGATCTGTATGTAGGTTTATTAACATAAACTTATTAAATGGCGGTGATGGGGTAAATAAAAAATGGAAAACTTTTATCACCATCATTTTAATATAAATAGATCTAAAGAAGTCTCTACGCAGTTCCCAGTCCTTACCCCTAAAGGCGCGAGCGAGACAACGTTATTGCACTTGTGGGGTGCAACAACAGCAACAACACGGCGCAACACTCAGCCAGAATTGATACAATAAATTATCATTACTTTGAGAAATGACATGAAATAATATCGGGTTTTTTTTTATATTCGGGGTAGCCCCGAAGGAAACTACGAGGACAGTCAACCCTACCATTAGTGTGACTGAGTGGTGACTGACTAGTTTAGTGTGAGTATATCCACAAGTATGTAGGTACTTGTGGATATACTAATCCTCGTTGTGTGGGACAAATTAAAATTAGCGGATACAAATCAAATAAGACCGCCCATAGATATACCTATTACTTGTGATTTCTATTTTGTATATATTTTTAACTGTATGTCAATAAAGTGTTATTGTATTGTAAACTCCCACTATACTACACTATGCCACAGGATACACAATAGTACCCCATACTACTACAGATACAATACACGGCCAAAAGGTTTTCTACAACTACCTATATCTTATTTTTAAATCTGTCAAGTGAATCCGTTCATATCCCGTGAAGAGAATCGCCGTCGCATTTTTTCACAATAGAATCACATTATCGTTGGAATGAAAAGTCCGAAATCCATTGCACTTTTCATATTTCTTTTTATTTTCTTCCTTTTCATTTTACGGGTATTCCTTTTCTTAATTTTCTTTAACTGTATCAAAGGGGAGGGTGGGAGGGCAACCTCCCCTACGTTGCAATGTGGGATATATTCAGTATCGAAAATGAAAAAGTATGCAGTAATTCATTTCATAACGAAGTGAAAACCCCTTATCGCAGTGTAATTTTTTAAATCTTGTCCTATTTTAACATGTGCAAGTTGACCGCGAGAGGAAAGTTTAATTATTTTATTCTGTGGTTCGGGGTAGAAGTATAAGGTAGTACAATAGTGGATGCTTCTATATACCTCAAACTCTAGTTAAAATACTGAATAAATACATAAGGTTGTCTGGAAGAAATCGCTTATAGCGATAAGACCGCCCACTGTGCCTGTTTTTAAAATGATTTCTTGTATGTTATTTTCGCTTAATTCTGGTGCAATAAAGTGTTTATTATTATTATTTTACGAATACATACTAAACTAGTGGCTCTGTGAGCTGTAGACCTCGCGCGTACAAACCTTTTTGCAAACAATCTAGCGGTGCACAGTACCGCCTTCTAGTTACCTTATTGTAACACTTAGATTAATAACCAATGTGCTCCATAAATACCCCCAATCAAAAATACCCGATGATTAAAAAATTTCTAAAGATTCGCATAACCTTGCATTGCTGAAGCTGAAACAGAGACGCTTCGTTCGCGCTTCGCGCTCGCTCGGTCAATAAATACATATAATGATACTTTTCATTATATACAAGCACAAATTAAAATTTTGTATAACTCCCAACCCCCCACCCCCACCACCCATTATAGCTAAGAAGCATCACGGTCACATCAGCTTTCAAACATAAAAAACCGCATCCGTTCCGTTGGTTCGTTTGGAAGCTACGAGCCCGACCCTCCTCCCCCCAATATAGCTAAGGTGTTGGCTTGAATCGAGAGGCGGGAGTTGGGGGGGAGGGGGGAGGTGGATGGCTACCCCATGGTACCCCTCCCCCGGCCCGCAGAGACGCTTAGTGTATGAGATAGGGTTGATAGGGCTGTAGAATCAAGTTGCAGAAGTTGGTGAGGTGGAGGAGGGAGGGGGTACACACACGCTTAGTTTGAGATATTTCAGTATTAAGTTAATCGGCTGTTTGGTCGCGTAAATAAAATTGTGTTTTTTCCGCTGCTGTCGCCAAAAATTAAATTGAAGATGTTATGTTTGGCTCCAAAGACTAGGTTAGTTTAGAACATGACTACACGTCGCCAAAGTTAATTTACGGCTATTTAAAAAATTAACTGATATATCTCATAAACTAAGCATGTCTGCAAGGGGGAGGGGGTTACCAGGGGGTACCCCCCCTACCCTCAACTCCTACTCCTCGATTCTATATAATATTTCTCTAGCTAAGAACCATCTCGATCACATCAGCTTTCAACCAGACAAAAACCGCATCAAAATAGGTCAAATTCGTTTGGGAGCTATGATCCTCAAAAAACTTGCGTTTTCTTAGTTGTAGATTTTTTAATTTTTCATTTGATGCACATGAAGCACGACGCGACGGTGGGAATGTGGCTGTTTGAGTGTGTTTGCCCGTAGCTTGAGTAATCTGGGTGCGAGTACTACAGTTAACCTCGACTCTCTTCCGTAATTCTGAATTCCGTAATTCGTAATTCTTTCCGTAATTGCAATAGCATTTTTTTTTACCTAAAACGGTATAGATATTTGCAAATTCATCAGTTATACCTAAACACCGCCCGCGGGTGTCGAGGGTTTTTACACCCTCACCGCAAACTTACCGCCTACCGATTGTCCGGATTGCTCAAATAGACCAGATCATTGTCAAGAGGTTCCACCACGATTAGATTATAGAAAAGTCAACATTTTCACGTCTCGTCTGATGTGGCGTGTCTTGGAGTATCGAACATTGAGAAGAGTGGCCACTATCACTATTGCGGTTAAAGATGGTGCTCACTTGTATTTAAGTAGATAACGTATTTACGCCTCCTTGTAGGGCAATTGGTCCCGCCCGATATAAGCTAGTTATCAACGTCCAACACATCTAAAAACATTTCTGAAAAAGAGAAAGAACACCATCCATCGTAGAACTAACGCTTAGAAGCAATGCCCGAGATCTGACTCATAAATACGAATCGCCACGTTCCATCTTACTGCTGGATAATTTGACCATTACCGGCTCAAAGTTTCATTTCAAGAACAGCATGACGTCACACAACGTAGCGAGAGTTCTTGAATTTCACCTAATACTGCCCTAACTAAGGGTGCAAGATTTATTACTTCACTTACTCCATAGTGTTCACCTAGCATTATAAGTTTTAAAATGGCACATATCTCTTTCATTCGTAATACGTAAGAATGAGAGGGAAACAAACTTGTGATTCGGAAAATCCTGATCATGTAATCCGTAGATTTGCAAGGGGAACTATAATAACGCTATTTCGTGAAGGGTGTTGGGAGTCTTTAAATTCTTGTTGTTAAATTTCATTGTTAGATAAAACTTTGTTGCTATATAAATATAGACTATTTTGCTTTGACTTCAGCATCGCTGCCTTCGTCATGATTTCCCAACTGCCAATTTCTTAGTGTGTTTGCCTTGAGTTTTATTAACATTGGTATTAGTGCCATAATGCTTTGTTTTCAAAGTGTTAAGTTTGTGAGAAAGTTGTAGACTATTTCAGCTATTATCAATCATTTGTTCGCGAATTTAATAACATTCAGGATTTTGAAGGATGCTTCCGTTGAGAGACTGTGTAAGTTTCGCAATTTGAAATATTGGATGGTAATCCATCGTGTTGCCATTGTACCAAGAGTAATCGTTATTTGACGGTGCGGCGATATCACGGAACATAGAATCAATACCAATATAATCACAAAAAACTTGACTGCGACCAAATTATTGAATACGAGCTGATCCCCCGCAAAAATAATCACACAATATTAAGGCGAAAGTTTGTATTTATGTAATGGTGTTTGTGTGTGTGTGTGTGTGTGTGTGTGTGTGTGTGTGTGTGTGTGTGTGTGTGCGTGTGTGTGTGTGTGTGTGTATATGTATGGTGTGTGTGTGTATGTTTTTTACTTCTTCACGCTTAAACGGCTGATCGAATTTGGATAAAATTTGGAAGTAGCTCATACCCTGGATTAAAACATAGGCTACTTTTTTTCCGTAAAATGCATGGTTCCTGAAGGACGCGGGTGAAACCGCGGGGCGCAGGTAGTATTGATATAAATACGTTCCTTTTTTACTAACATATTTTACTTTACTTTAATAGTTGCAATTGCAACATTAGACTATTGTTTAATACATTAATTTGAATAATCTACAATTGAAAATTTTGTAAGAAGCTTAAAAGACAATTGCTAATGTTTAGTTATAAGAATTATATATTTTTGAACTGGTCTTTTAAAGACATTTATTTTCATACCCCATACTACGATAGGTTTTGGCCATATTTTGTTCCATCGGAAATACAATATGGTAGCTGTAAGCCGCTATATTAGTTTTCTTGACACTTCATATATCCTATAGAACACTCGTGATCAAGACGAATCCAATGATACCTTATTTATCAAAATCCATCAAGCCGTTTAGGCTGTAGGACACGCCTAAAAACGTACAAATAAACAAAAAACATATATACCCTCCTCAGTAGGTTAATAAAAATTAAACATTGTCTGTTTGTTTGGGAGCTTTCATGCCAGAACGGCTGATCTGATTTTGATAAAACTTTGTAAATAGGTACTGTACAATAAAGAAACAAACAGGATACTTTTTATTCCAGAAAATGGTAAGTTGCCACAGGAAAACTGGAAAATGACGATTACTCGTTGTAAGAAACCGAATGACTGTTGCCGTGGGAACAAACTAATAACAAGTCTGTCTAACTGCATCAAGAGCGTTGGTGCTTTTGCATTAGTTTTTAAAGTCTTAGATGAACATAGGATGCTTTTTTCGCGATAAACTGTAGTCCACGCGGATAAAGTCGACAAAAGCTAGTAACTGATAATGCTAACGTGACCGGAGTAATAGTAAAGAAATAAGGACCATAAAGTCTGTAGAATATAATTTAAAAAATGGTCTAGGGTACATAAAATAAGCTACTGAACAAGAATTAAAAAAATCGTGTCTGTCTGTTTGTTTATATGTTTGATTGTTTGCGTATCTAATAAAAATACTGGATCGATTACGATGCGGTTGTTATAGATACCGATAACGATACACTGTTGGATAGCATAGGGTTAGACTTAAAAACTGGGGTACTTGGTATCTCAACCCGATGAGTAGAAGCCGAGCAATCGATAAAATCTATTTGATGGCTAAAGAAAATTTGATCAGATGTTGGTATACTGGTATTTTAGCTCCTGGAATACTGTACTACTGTACCTCGAGAAATGACCACGCGTGCAAAGCTGCGGGTACAGTCAGTTATAAATAAAAATAAACAATGACTGTTCCTGTCATAGCCGCTATATACATATTATGTGATAGAGCGACAAATAAAACACCGGACTGTTTTCTTTTTCTTCTTACACGACTGCCCAAAAAAGGAGTGTTATCATTTTAGCATTCATGTATGCAGGTATGTTTGTTGATATGCATGTGAGTTTCTTTATTCCACCATAACTTTTAAATGCCTGAACATATTTTGATGTTCGTTAGAATCCTTACATCCCCCCGAGAAAAATAGGCCCCTTATTTTAAAAAACCCTATGTTTCGTCTATTTATTAAAAAGAAAGAAAAAAACTATGTGAGTTTCAAATTGAAGGGCGTGTTTTTTTAGCTTTTAAGCTACTCGTAGTTATCCGATCATTAAGTTGCATTTCTAAAACGAGCTTTAACTTTATAAAGCTGCAATGAAAAACTAAAACATTCCAATTCCAATAATAGCGCTCACCTAAAAAAACTAAGTAATAACATAAATTATATTATTCGTCTTTAGTGAAGACAATGCTTGTGAAATAAATATGGCATGCAGTGAGGAATTTCAAAACGGACTTTTAATAAACGGTACCCTAGTAAAGTGATCGGTTCACTACAGTACCCGAGTGAAACCAAAGATGACGGAGCACTGGTCCTGGCTGACTGGGACGGAAGCTGCGGAGTACACCTACAGCCCCCCGACTCGGCCCAGCAGACCCCCTCATCGGCCGCTGGTGAAGCTGGCAACCAGCGCACATCTCCAAACCATTGCAAGGTTAGTACGGAAACTACGAAATCAAATTTCTTACAAATATACTTGTTATATTTTTATGCCAATACACAAGCGTTTGAAAGTTATACGCGTTCGTCTGTGAAGTACGCTTGCCTTGAAGATATTTATTTATAAACTCATATTATACATCATTATTCGTCCACTGCTGGGACGTAGGCATCTCCCAATGAGTGACATAGCTCCCACGCAGCGCGGTCTTCGGCTCGTTTCATACAGTTTCTGCCAGCCGTCTTTCGTATGTTGTCACTCCATATTTGTCCATATTTTTTACTTCTTAACCGACCTTTTTACAATAGATGCAGCTAATTAAACCAATGCTTGGATTCCTTGAATAAAATTCAGCCCTAATCAGATTACAAATGGCAGCATTTGAACCCGAGCCCGTGACGATTTCCAATGACCTCATGAATCCGGTGTTCTTTATTAACAAGTCTATTTCACAACATTAGTATTCACGACGTTGTTTTCGTGAAAAATGATCGAATTCCCCAAGGAGGCCATTTCTTTTTTCAATCCAAGTTACCACTCTTCTTCAGAAACTTAACAATTGTCAAAATCCCATCTTAACCGATTGTAATAAGAACCAGTTTGTTCTTAGAACGCCTTGTTCAAGTGAAAATATAAGTTTGCCAGGAACCTTCTTGTTTTGACTTTTGATACTTAAGGTTATTTGCAACAAGTTACACGTGATACGTATTTTTATCGTAACAACGATCATTTTTCTTTGTCGCAGCTGTAAAAGGAAATTCCTAATGATATTCAGAAGCAACGTTTTCTTTTCGGTTGGAAAGTATTTTTTTGTGTGAGGCACTAGGGTTTGGAGTGCAAACATAAGTTTGTGTAGACTGCACAGACAGGTTGATGGATTATTGCATTTCCTTTGTGGATTTCATTAAATATAAGGAAAGAAAACACTGTTGTCTTAAGAGTAAAGCCTAACGTGTAATTTAATAAGGAACAAATTAATGTCCACTTACATAATATCTACATAATTATTATAATTTGAGTAGAAACATTTTAAAACGTTAAAAGAATTCAATAATTTTTTTAAATTATCGAGCAAAACCGAAAAAAAAACAATTGCTTCACCGTACTATAAAATAAAGGGGAAACCAAAACAGAAAATAAGTAAAAGACATATGGGTCGCCAGCTCTATACATTCGAATCACGTAGTGTTGCCAGGGGAGGCATAAATATTTTCCCGAAAAATCGCGACTACGCTTTGTATGTAAATTTTTATATTTTTTCCATCAAATAAAATAGCAACGCATGTTGTTCAGTTTTATTGTTTAGGATTATAGTAACTCCTGAGCGCTCAGGTGCCGTGTAAACAGATATGGACGTGATTGAAATTCTGATTTGATTAGAATATTATGCAAGAGGTTGCCAAGCATTATAATTGACGGCCGGTTGGTCTAGTGGTTAGTGACATAGATCGCAATCAAACGGTCGGTTCGAATCCTGCAAGGTGCAATCATTTGTGTGATGAGCAGAAATGTATGTTTCCGTGTCATGGATGTAATATTTGTATCTATGTATGTTTATCCGTTATCTAGTTCCCATAGTACATACAGGGTATCCTATTTTGGGGCTAGGTAATTGGTGTGGAATTGTCCCGAATATATATTACTAGTTTTCCCGCCCGCAACTTCGTACGCGCGGACTACTGTTTATCGCGAAAAAAAGCATCCTATTTTCTTCTAGGATATTAAAAACCAATGCGAAAGTAGGTATAACACCTCGTGATGTATTTTGACAGACTTGTTATTTCGTTTCCTTGGCAACTACATACCATTTTGTTATGGCAACCATTCCTTACAGTGAGTAATTAACATTTTCCAGTTTTCCCTTGGAAACTTACAGTTTTCCGGGATAAAAAGTATCCTATTTTTATTCCAGGGTATAAGCTATCTCCATTCTAAATTTCATCAAAATCCATCCAGCCGTTATCGCGTGAAAGCTCCCCAAACAAACAAACCAACGAACAGACAACGTTTCACTTTTATATATTAGTATGGATTATTATATTACAATAATTTTACAAACCAAGTTATTTAAGCTTATTTTTTTAATTTTAGGCGCATTATGTTATTTCTTGTAAATATCTAGTAATTGAGAGTATTGGGTACGTAATTTTTAAAAATAAGGCCTATTATTTTACGTAACATATCATGGTAACTTTGTCTCCCAGGGAACTAAAAAAAAAACAGCATTTATAAATTAAAAGTACAAACGGCAAATAAGTAAACAAGTGTACATAATCAATTGGTATAAATCTATAATATCTAACAAAATATTATGAATTGTGATATAATCCACATCTGTCGATCGACAGCTACCGCCCCAGCATGGAAACCTATCAAACAAGGAATTATCATCATTTTTCATCATCCCGAACCCCGACCCTCACTCAGGTGAGATGCCGTCATTTCAGTTCAACCCCCACTCATTACACTGACGGATTGTTTCACTGCCTGTCCCGTCACAAGAAAGATTGATCGTCATATTTTTGTTACTTGTGAAGTAATGAATAAATCATGTTCCTATTTTGGAAATATTTCTAAGAAGTATGTTTTTCTACAAGTTGCTTTTTTACTTTGGCTATTTAATTTGATATTAATCTTATTTTTATTTGAATTTTATATATAACGCATTTTAGTGTGATATTCTTACATACAACTATCTTGAAGGAATATAAAAAAGTCTGATTAAAATGTTTTCATTGCTGAAATTCTAACCCTACTTTAACTAATACGTTAATGCTTTTAAGCAACTGTCTTTTAAACAACGGACGACTTTTTATTACAAATATTCATTATAGAATTAGTCGATAAAATTGTTTTTATCGACTGGGTTATTGTTAACCCAGTATCTAGAACACCTTCAGACAGATATTACATATTAGAGTTTTTGTATTCATCCTGCAATCCCATACCCCGGCCCATTGATAAATTGTGTAAAACCGAAAAATTGTGTAAATTCGTGAATAATAAAACTAATGGTTATTATTATGGTTAAAAAAAAGAGCACAGATCTAGGTTTTGTGTCACGATCTATACGAAGACATACATATGCAGTTGTGCATAAGATGAAAAAGGAACAATGCAGTGGTAATATAAATATTTTTTTCTCTTCCAAATGAAGTGACGGTAGGACGTAATATCATTTATCTTTAGCTCTGCTGTAAAATTAAAAGTAAACTGATTAGTTGGTATGCGGCACACAGTTTTATTGGAATCGCCTTCTCAAAATTGTAGGTACATTTTTTATAAGCTAAAACACAACTTATATATTTTATCTCATTAATTAACCTAACGTCTAGTATCAATAGTTTAGTCATTAGATTCCTGATCCTAATTGCTGATAAGAGTTGCTGTCGACCAAAGTTTTCCGAGGTTTTGGGAAATAATGCACCATGGGATAGCTTCATTTTTTAACGCAGCATAAATGCTAACTTAAACTTTACTGCCACGTAATAAAATGGTAAAAATAACAAAAATAATGAATACTAAAAACGAATCCACAGTAAGAAGTTTCGAAAATAATGCCCTAAAGAGTATCTTGCCGGTTCTGCTCGGAGTGTTTAATTTTGCGAACAAGGCAGTAGAGAATTCTTAAAATTGTATTAATAAATTGGGAGATAGTATATAAAAGAACGTCTTTATCATGGCGTAAAAACACCAGCACTATGTCAAACTAGTTAAAACATATTGAAATTTTGCATTTTGAACCAATAAAATACCTTCATTTTCCGTTTCGGCATAATCAAGCTATTCTATTAGTGCTATTTCCCAGCGCCTCGCTTTCTTGAAGTCGACAACTACCTACAGTAGAGCAGTATTAATATTTTTCCATGACAGCCTCGACCATGGCGACCTCGGGAGCGATGCCTTCCTTCTTGGCATCGCGCTTGAAGCAGGCAGCCACCTTCACCACGCGGTCGCAGTCATCAGAGATCTCGTCGTACTGCTTCTCGCAGTTGTGGATCAGCTCAACCATCTTGCTTGACAGGACCTGGCCTGGAGGAGGAAAATATGCTATAGCTAGGGGAAATATATTGATCCATTCTTAGTCATAGCTACGGGTAGTTTAAAAGGAAAAAATAACAATATACTTTTCATGATACAAGAAAGATATACTTTTTATCTTGAAGCATTTTGTCTACTGATGTAGTTAGCTTAGTTATAGCTTTAAATGGAAATAATACAATACTGTTGATTATTGTTGTTGATGACTGTTGATGATAAAAGAAACATACTTTTATGAAGCATATTGTCTACTGATGTAGTTACATTTCATCAGAAGTAGTGAGTTTACCTAAAATAAATTATTTTTTTATCCCTTAATCCTCTTTAAAACTTCGGAGAAGATAAAATATATATAAATAAAAATTGAGATTTTACATGAAAAGGATACTTATGCTGAGGCATAAAGTACTATCGAAACTTCTTCATTTAAAAGAAATATTAATATGTTCTTGCATGGATTAAGCCTATATTACCATGACAGACTTCTCAAAATTAAAATTAAAACAAATATACTAACCATTAGGGAAGCTCTTAACATAGTCATGCATGTTGACATGGTGCATCCTGGAGTCCTCTTGCAGTAAGCTGAACTTGTTGGACATGCAGATGATGGCGCAGCCTAGCTCGCGGTGCACCACCTCAAAGTCTTCTCGCCAGAAGTGCTTGAACTCCTCGAGAATTTCAGGGGTTAGGCCTGACTGTTGGACGAACATATGACAAATTGCGGTTTAGATGATGATGATCATAAATACGATCAAATTTTGACATTTAAGAAAAAAAAACTTTAAACTGCGACTGAACATTACAGTAGTCGCATATGATATGTAATATCTGACATCTGAGGGATAACGCGTGATGGATGATGATAATGATGATGATGATGAAAAGTATCCTATGTGTTATTCCAGAGTGTAAGCTATCTCCATTTAAAATTGTATCAAAATCTGTTCAGTCGTTTGAGAGTGAAGTAGGTTGATTATGATGATGATGATGATGATGATAAAAAGTGTAAGTCTAGTTGGCTCAGTGGGAGACCGCTCGGCCGCCAGTCTGCAGTACTGGAGTTCTATTCCAAAATAAAGTGTTTACATTTTGCACTAAAAATAAAAATCAAATCTAATGGCTCGCACTTCCTCGGCTTCCTATAACACTTCCGGTTACACATTGTTAACACTTTTCACGCAATCACTTTCATAGATTGCAGATAAGCGGAAAGATATTACATATCCAAAAATCGGTCATACAATTATCTAATATGCAGCTGTTAGAGCTACATAAATACTTTTAGAGTAGGAAAAAATCTCACCTCTTCTCTGCACTCCTCCAGAGCCTTCCCGAAATGAGCAGTGACGTGGCTCATCACCTCGGCAGACCCTGCCACCAGCCCTGCCACTGACACCAGAACTGCGGCTACCAGACAGAACTTCATCTTCACGAGGTTCCTCAACTATTGTCTCCATTCAGAGAGCTCGCCCTGTTATATATTCAGAAAACTTTTTACTGGACCATAATTTCATATAATTAGAATACCGCTTTCGTTTGCATATGAAATGTTTCTTTCATCTTATGAAATAAAGTATAAAATGCCCTAAAGAAGGATAATACTGATTTGGTTTTATATTTGACCATGATTGGAAGCGTAATTTCTTATTACGAAGAGCATAAAGTCCAAATTACCTCGGCTTACCATAATGAGATGGTAACAATGTATCTAGTGATTTTCAGCTGCCATGTACTTAATTTTCTAGCCAAGTCATTCGTCGAGTAGTAGTTAGGCTAATAGAACCGTTCATTTTGTTGGAACAAGTCAAGGATATGTGACAATTTTACCTATAGTTAGTTATATATAATTAGGCCTTTTGCTAAAACGTTATGCAATTTTTAACATTGCTTCATTGTAAATATAGAAATGATATATCATGAACTAGACTGGTCTTTTTTATCCAATCAATCAAAACCCGTTTTTTTAAAGAAAAAAATATTATATGTCGGCTTGTATTTGAGTTGATAGATCGTACACTCAACAAAAAAGCGGGTGGGGCTGTATCGGGGCGCACGGCCGTTTTTTGTGGTGAAACATATATATACGCCACGTACAAATCGCGAATTAATATTACGAATATTCTTGTTTAGTAGCTTATTTTAAGTCCCCTAGACTAGACCATCTTTTTTATTATCATCTTTGTACAAACTTTTTGACACTTCCTTCCTTTATTATAAGTTTTTTATTATGAGTAGTATTGCTATAACAAGACATAAGTTAAAAACTAAACCCAACTACGGTCGGGTATAAAATAGTCTATGAAACTTTTGCATTGAAGACGAATCGATTGACACTCGCTTGTCGAAATTGGACCAAGTTTTTAGTTGTAACACATAACCCTTACTTTACAAAAATAGCCTTTGACACTCTTACCTGAAGACATCGATTGACACCTCGTTTGTCAAATTCGGATCAATAGCGGCGACGCTATGGTGGAACATCCACATGACCACATACATATTACTCGTATATACATACTCGTACAAAGATTCTTAAACTCATAACCCTTCCCTTGCTTCGCCGTAGTTGGGTAACCCTTGCTTCACCGTAGTAGGGTAAAAACAGAGATCCTATAAGAATTGTATATGTCACCGGTAAATTGTAAACAATTGTATTACAATGTAACGGGTCCTAATTCGTAAAATGAACAACAAACGAAAAATCGTGAACGGAAATACTTTTCGCTAGACTACCCAACCAACACAAACTAGTTGCATAACGGCTTTAGAGCCAATCGGATTAAGCCTAAAGGTGCTCAGATTTAAGTGCTAGAGCGTGCTCTGGACGCCTAATGCAGCAGCTATAGGGCCATTTTGGGCACAATTTTATGTAGCCTTTAGTTAGCACATCAATAGTAAAACGGTGCCTCAAGAGCTGCAACGAATGACTAACACACACAACTCCACACTAACGCTTTTATAATGCTACTTTTGTGAACGAGTGAACGAATATGAATGAATGTATTGTATGTGAAAATGGTGAAGTGTAATTAATATTGTAATCGGCCATCATTAAAATATTATTATTAAGTAAATAATTTATAAGTGCCTTATTATTTTGTTAAACATAAGCGGGTAAAAACGCTTTCATGATTACTGTGCATATATATGACGTTGTTTCCAGTAATTTTAAAGCGCTTTCGAAATAATGTGAATATGTAAGATTGTATTGACTTTTTCAAATAAAATGATTACGTATTTTTATTAAATATCGACAGTTTATTATCTGCAATTGGTTGTTTGTATATTGACTAAATCAAATTTAATTTCAATGAAACACATCATTATAACATGTAAATATTGCAAGTAAATAGGTCAATTTTCAAACAAATAATCTCTATTTTATTACTCAAGGTAGCTCTTGTTCCATTTTAAAGACTTCAAGTTGGTCTTAGTTACATTGATTGCCTTTTTGTATCTTGAATATGTATAAGAGTATATTATTACCCCTATTATGGAACTTCTAGTAGAATAAGAGTGGTTATTTAAACTCGTATACAACTGCTTTATATGGCCTACAATTAATTATTTTATCCAGTGGCGTATAACAGCAGAAACCCTCATAAAAGTTTCAGTGACAAATGCTCTTCGTAACTCTATAAAAGGTTTAAGTGGTAAAATGGTTCTACAATAAACTATTATAAAGACATGGGTGGTAATTGGTTCCGATACTGCAATTTTTGGTACATTTTGTACCTACAGACGTTTGCAGAAGCAGTTATGGAACTTAAAACTGCTTCCTTAACTGTAATGACACTATTATAAATCTTCAAGTTACAAAATAGGCTGCAATTTCCACTAGCGTGTTGGTTGGGTATGGACCAATCGGTACACTATGGCCATGTGTCAGTTATATTGTAAACCTCTTCTTGATTGGTTGGCCTAGTCTTGATCACCATAGAACTACAAATTCAATAGAAGCTCGCGAAACGGAATTGGAGCACTCGACCTCCAGGTGGCCCGACATTGCACTACTTAAATGGGTGCAATTCCAAAACGCGGAGCCAGAAGCTCGCAAGTAGTTCCTGAGCGAAGCGACCGCCTGAGTCCTGACCTGAGTGAGGGGGGAGGTGGCGAGCGAAGCGATCCGTTGACTACTATGGTCGAGTGGAACGAAGAAACGACAACGCGAGAGTTCTGGCTAGAGCCCGTTGACACGATAAATCTTAGCCCTGAGGTCATGAAAATGAATGATCTCTAGGTAATTTGCAATTAATTGACTGGTTAATTTGAACTTTATGGTTATAAATACGAGATTATCCAATCATGGGCAGGTTTACAATTTGAAGGTGGCGATAGAGTCGCAGAAATTGGATAAATTTTAAAACTATGCTCTGATTGGTCAATAATGTTCGATCGATCATATTCGTTCTCAATTTTTGCTATTTTGTAATTTTACGAATTATTAGCCCTTCGTGGCCTTAGCCACTATCGGGGGAGCGTTTGTGGACCACGCGTTAGCAGTGACTCTCACTCCCACTGCAGTCTGCGTATGTCTCTCTATCTTTGTTATCGATATACATTTAGCATGAACAATCCAATCAATATCAATGATAATGCAAACTAAAAAATAGCTGATTTTTAGATTAGTTTTTTAATCTACATTTACTGCTTGTTAAATATTGTTCTCTATCGAGTTTTTTGACTGAGTGAACGCTAAGCGCGAGCGAAGCGTCTCCGTTTCAGCATGGATCTTACCGATCGATAAAATTCGATAAATTTATCGATCGATAAACAGTTCTTTTTTTATCAATTTTATCAAAATGCGGTAGCATGGATCTAGCCTCTCGGTAATTTTTATTGATTCAATAACACGTCGTGAGCTTATCGATTTAAAAAATGGCAACTCGTGGACTATACCATATATCAGATAGACGACTAATAGTCTAAAAAATATTTTTTGACACAATTTGGCAGATTATTATTATTTTGAGTTATTACGGAGAAACTACCATAAAGTAGTATATTCCTTGAACCTAACCTAAAGTATAATTAGCCATAACTCGTTGCACAATTGCTTGAGACACCTCCCTAACAAGTCTGACAGTGCGCTGTCCTAGTGCTATATTATATTCTTGGCCGATGCATCGTTGGTGCATCTGCCCTCGGTGAAATTATATTTGGTATTTTTTTAGACTGAGTACCTACTAGGTACCATAATAATTAGAGCATTAGACACAATCACAACAAAAGATAATTTCTGGAAATAGCAAAAACATAACTAAGTATTTTGGTATTATTATGAAAAGTAGATACTACAACATGCGCAGGCAGTCCATTAGATCGACTCCTTCTCAAACGTCCTCAACATCTTGAATAAGGGCGAGGGCAATTTCCTTATAAATTCTAAAAATAATCTTAAAATCTGTTCTTCCAGATCGAAAGGTTCATTGGCATCCCTGAAACTTGCCTCACGATGTTCTGACCCCTCCACGTTTTGGCTTATAATTCGAAAGGAATTTACAAAAAATAAAGTTTGTCGTGTAACTTTGGAAAGCCGATAAAATTTGATAAATTCGGTAAAATTACCGACATTATATTGACGACAATTGTCAAAAATAAGATTTATGCTTCCCTTTGTCGATATAAATATATATTATATATGATTTATCGAATTTATGTCGTTGTCGATAAAGTACGTTTCGTGCTACCGAACTCGTATTATCGAATATTAACGTCAAACTTGATTAAAAAACATCGGTAAATTTATCGATCGATAAGATTCATGCTCGCATTGCAGCTTCGGCAAAAATTCTTTCGTATGTCCGTATGTCAGTTCGGATCTCTGTTCTCCTCTACAGGTCGCATTTATCAACCGATCTAGACTAAACTTGGTATACAGGTTCAAAAATTTTTTAGAATTTGTATTTTTTAGGATTTTTGATTGGGGGGGTACTTCCCCCGAAAAAGTGTATAAATGAGGCTACTGAATATCTCCGCCATATTAAATCCGATTTCGATGGTTCTTATTTTATTTGAAAGGTACTAACTTTAAGTTAGTCTCATAAAAATTTGGTGAAGATTTTATGAGGATCTTCGGCATGATGAGCAGAATAGCTCCTCAAAATGCAGTAAATTTCTCACTATTAGGTTTCTGGTTTCTACCAGTGGAATCAACCCTTTACCTACTAGGTAGGGATTGACGGAGCACCTTGGCTATTAATGTTAGGTGTACAATAAGGTAACTAGATGGCACTACTATGCACCGCTACATTGTTTGCAAAAAAGTTTGTACGCGCGAGGTCTTCAGCTCACAGAGCCACTAATAATATTTCGTATAAGTTTTATCGTGATCGCAGTGTAATATCAGTGTTTACAACAGACGTCTCGTATAAGTTTTATCGTGATCGCAGTGTAATATCAGTGTTTACAACAGACGTCTCGTATAAGTTTTATCGTGATCGCAGTGTAATATCAGTGTTTACAACAGACGTCTCGTATAAGTTTTATCGTGATCGCAGTGTAATATCAGTGTTTACAACAGACGTCTCGTATAAGTTTTATCGTGATCGCAGTGTAATATCAGTGTTTACAACAGACGTCTCGTATAAGTTTTATCGTGATCGCAGTATAATATCAGTGTTTACAACAGACGTCTCGTATAAGTTTTATCGTGATCGCAGTGTAATATCAGTGTTTACAACAGACGTCTCGTATAAGTTTTATCGTGATCGCAGTGTAATATCAGTGTTTACAACAGACGTCTCGTATAAGTTTTATCGTGATCGCAGTGTAATATCAGTGTTTACAACAGACGTCTCGTATAAGTTTTATCGTGATCGCAGTGTAATATCAGTGTTTACAACAGACGTCTCGTATAAGTTTTATCGTGATCGCAGTGTAATATCAGTGTTTACAACAGACGTCTCGTATAAGTTTTATCGTGATCGCAGTGTAATATCAGTGTTTACAACAGACGTCTCGTATAAGATATATCTGTGGTAAATACTTATCCCGTTTTCAACTTGTACTTTGTTTCTCAGACTTGTATTGATTCATTCTATGATGACCATATTGTCAAAATTTCATTGGCATTCTCTTTACAGGCACTTTCAAATCTATTTATCTTCAAACTTTCCTTACAGTAAACGTGTATTGTAGGGGCTTGTAATGGATATTTTGCTATACAACACACTACTACTACTAGATTTGAAACGAGAAAAACTAAAAACTTTTTTTTTAAATATCCCCTCCCCTTTGTACCTAAGAACAGCTTGATTACATCAGCTTTCAAATATAAACAAGTAACATTTTTTTTAAATAGCCCCGACTGCGGTCAAAACTATTGAATAATATTCTCAACTCACATGCTATGTCAGAGCGGTGGGTGCAGGTGTAGGGCGCGGGAGGCACGACGTTAACGTATAATTTGGACGACCTGTTGGTCTCGTGGTTAGAGATCCTAGGTACGAAATCGAACGGTCGCGGGTTCGAATCCTGCAAGGTGCAATCATTTGTGTGATGAGCAGAAATGTTTGTTACCGAGTCATGGATGTAATATTCTTATCTATGTATGTTTATCCGGTATCTAGTGCTATCATAGTTTGGGGTACAGGGTATCATAGTTTGGGGCTAGGTAATTGGTGTGGAAATGTCCCGAATATATTTATTTATTTATATTTATTCATTTAATTTCAATTTAACGTTTCTTATTTACTTACCTTTAAATTTTACTTTACTTTAATAGTCGCAATTGCAAATTGGACTATTATAGTACTTACATAACTTGAATAGTCTAAAATTGAAAATGTTGTAAAAAGCTTGGAAGACAACTGGCTACTATTTAGGTAAAATAATTATATATTTTTGGCTTGGTCTTAACCTTAACCTTGGTCTACTACCTTGTTTGCGCGCGAAAATGCTACCAAGCGCACGACCACGCGCATATAGTGCATGCGCACTCGAAACAAGGTGATAGTGATAGTAGTTAGAGACCTTCATTTTGATACCTCACTCGATAGGGTATTGGTAAATTTTTGTTCCGTCGGAAATACAATATGGCAGCTGTAAGCCGCCATATTAGTTTTCTTGACACTTCAATTATCTTGTACTAAAACCTACTTCAATTATCTATCTACTTCAATTAATCCTACCTACTTCAATTTTCCTGCACTTTCCTACTTCAATTATCCTGCACTTTCGTGATCATGACGAATCCAATTATCAAAATCCATCGAGCCGTTTAGGCTGTAGGACAAGCCTAAGAAACGTACAAACAAAGAAACACACATACAACACATAACCCTACATCGATGCTCGTTTGGTTATATTATACCTACATTTAACATTATTATCAGTGTTATATTCATCACCTAGAATGAGAATGGGTTTTGTAATACTTTGGTCATATTTTGTATTCACCTAGTTAGTTTTATTCCTACCTGCTCGACTTCGCATTCACTTTAGGATGTTTTCAGTCGGGTATGGTATTTATTATACCTACGTAAGTCTTGTGAAGCCTAGTCATGCACCGAAAGCACTGGCATTTTGATTTTTAATTCCTATTTTGTTTTGATAGGTAGGTATAGTTTCTTTCCTTTTTGGTCCCTCTGGGCTGTGACTGAAAATCAACGTCAAGTGTCTGTCTGTCATTATGCTGAGGCATGACCCTTTCAACATTAGATTTATATGTTTAATTTATATGTTAATTTGCTACTTTTTTGACAAGTGTTGAATAAACGATTTTTCTTCCTTTCTTTCTTTTTTCTTTCCTTTTTTTGTAGTCATCATCATCATCATTTCAGTCTTTAGCAGTCCACTGCTGAACATAGGCCTCCCCCAAAGAACGCCACGATGAACGGTCCTGTGCCGCCTCCATCCACCGACTCCCTGCGATGGCCACAATGTCGTCCGTCCATCGTGTCGGGGGTCTCCCTACACTTCGCTTGCTTGTTCGTGGTCGCCATTCGAGAACCTTTATTCCCCAGTGGTTTTCAGCTCTGCGAACTATATGGCCTGCCCATTGCCACTTCAACTTGCAAATTCTTTTTTTGTAGTGCTACCTACTTTTATTGTTTTTTTATTCATTATTTTTGCATGTTTATTTTTATTACACAACTTATTCGTAGGAAGAAGTTAGCACCCGGGATAGTCCGGGTTGTAAGACACCATGTAAATTACGTACAGTTATATATTAATGACTTATAAACTTAAAGTATTTATATAGTAACCAACTACCTCTATTGTATAGTCATGTGTCCTCAATATGGCCCACGGTTGCCTGGAAGAGATAGCTGTTTAAGCGATAAGGCCGCCAATTGTATTTTTGTTAAGTTTTGTTTTTATTTGTTAGTCTGCTTTTGGTGCAATAAAGTGTTGTTTACCTATCTACCTGTCTATAGTAGTTCTTCTAAACTGACTGTAACTTTTACTTTGTACCTACTTTTTTATTTTAACTTTGTACTTATGCACTTTTATTTCTGAGAAATAAATTTCCCAGAAATAAACCCTCCGTGCAGTCGAGTAAAAACACTTAAGGATCATAGACTATAACAGCACGAAGCATTTAGAACTGATACATACACGAATCTATCTATACTTCTATATACTTATAACTAGCTGTGCCCGCAGGCTTGTCTGCGTAGTCACTTGTAGTCTTCGTAAGTTACTTGTGTTGTTATTCCAGGACCAAAAGTAATAAAATAGAAAAAGGAATTTTCAAAAGGTATAAACTTCGTTCAGCCGTCAAATAGTTTTTTTAATCAATTTCTCGACTTCTCATAAATTGAGATACCAAATATGTCAGTTTTTAAGTTAAAACTTAAGCTATCCAACAGTGAAAATCGCATCACAGCAATAGGTCGTATAGTTTTTACGCGATGCGGGAACAGACAGACAAAAGACAGACACGATTAAAATAATGTTAGAATAAAGCAGTAAGTATCAAAAAGTCTGTACAATCAAGATAATTAAAAAGAAATTGGTACCTACTTAAAATAAGCTACGGAACAAGTTTTTTTTAATATCTTTGTTCACACATCACTTAATAACTACCGACCGATTGCAATGCGGTTTTCACTTTTGGATAGCTTGGGGTTTGACTTAAAAACTGATGTACGTACTTGGTATTTCACTCCTATGAGTAGAAGCCCAGCAATGGATAAAAAACTATGTGACCGGCGACAAAATGTGGTATTTTACCTTGCAATGTATGGATGTTTGTTTAGGAGTTGAATTTTTACATGTTGGTTCAGTTTCGATGATAATGCATTTTTATGGTAAGCTTGGACTGAATTGATATGCAGGAACAGCTCCAGATAAAGGAACTCTTCAACGATCAACAGCACAGACACGAACATTTTGTGTAGTACGCATTTTATTATGGCAGCCGGTTTTAAGTTTTACAATGACATGGTTTCTGCACTGAGGGTTGGTTCCTGACTTAGGAACACCTCAAAGGTTAACAGAAAATAAAAGACACGAAATGTTTTATACGCATTTAATTGAGATAGCCCGTTCTAAGTTTCACCATGACATGGCTACTGCATAAAAAAAAATATATATATTATTAACTTATTGTACTTTGTAGGTACTTTGTTGTTTTCGGTCCTGGAATAACACATAGGTAACTTTTAACCCAGACAAATTACCCCACGTGGTCATAACGCGGGCATATCCGCCGCGCCGGTACAGTTGGTTTTAAATAAA
Organism: Alsophila aescularia; assembly: GCA_946251855.1. NCBI lineage: Eukaryota > Metazoa > Arthropoda > Insecta > Lepidoptera > Geometridae > Alsophila > Alsophila aescularia. Next base: position 29,851,256 of record OX276382.1, read on the forward strand.
TACATATTAAACAAAATATTTTTATGAACCAAAAGAAAATCACAATATGTAACCAGCGGTCACAGAACCAGAAATGGGGAAAAAATAAATGAACAAGTAAATTATTATAAAAATATCAAATTACAAAAAACCCGACTGTCGTGCAGGCGTGTGCGGCGCGGCGAGCACGACGCAAAACTTAATTGATTTAGTTTTAAGCAGCGATAGCGGATGGACGCCTGCAAAAATAATAGTAAATATAATTTAATCGTTTCATATTCGTCTTTTAACACCCTTCATTATACAACCGTTTCATAAACTACTATTACATAGCTTTATATGTTTGTATGTATGTATTTCTATATATATGTATATAGGTATGTTTGTTTAGGTCAAACCTTGCAAGCTGAATTAGAACCACTACCTCTTATCCTACATAGTTGAATTTTTACACGCGTTGGTTCAATTCCTATGAGGATACATTTTTATGGTAAGCATAACCTGCCCCCCGGTTTAGAACCATTCCATAACTCATTGTCGATCGATTCGGTTTGATATCGTTCGATTTAGTATAATCGAAGAAGAATTTGACGAAATCGAAATCGAATGGAATTGACGTCATATCATACGATTAAAACTATGGCAAGACTATCAAACGCTATTCAGAACTTAGTTTATCGAAGCCGAGTTACCGAACGTTCGTTTTTTTTTCCATAACCACAAACTAAATAGAGATACTCTACCTACTTTATGCCCCGTGGCTGCAGCGGTAGCCAAAACTCAGACAAAAACGCGGTGTATAGACAACTTCGGTAACTTATCGAGAGCAACAGAGCATTCGATAGCCTCTATATTATTGTCATTTAATAATTTTGTATTGTAAATTTAGAAATATAACGTTAGCTTGTTTGGTTCAAAACTATTGTACAATTTGTATTTAGATGATTTAGCACGATGCAAAGTCGTATCATAGCTTGGAGACGAAGACGTCGCCAAGAACAAAATGACGAGCGTGAACACCTCGCTTTGTCTCTTAAAGTAAACGTACTATGTTACATTCACTGCGTGATGCATCGAACGCATTCACATCTTCTACCCAAGTATTTATCGGGAAGTATCAACTAACGTAAAATCTTACATTGGCCCTGGTACAGGCCATATAGGTCTGAGAAGGACTTTAGAATTGGTATATCTCTATATGTACTTAGTGGAGGAGATGGGGTGGGTGAGGGTTGGGTAATTACCCTCCCCTTGTAAGGGAGGATTGCGGAAACACATATTTTTTAAGAAAAAGCAAAATAAATATTTGAGGTTCAGTTATGGAAAAACGTAAAGTTATCAGAGCTAAAAAAAACAGAAGGCACCTTACCTATCACGGCCAAGTCGGGATTCCGCCTAACGCTACCAGCGGTGGACAATGATTTTATACGAACTGAAATTATACAGAGAAATATACATGTAATAACGAAGCGCCACAACAAACAGCTGTCCACTGCTGTCAAAACACGTAGCAAAGAGCGAATTTTCCCTACATTAATGATTCATTACGTACGCTTTTTTATACTTAGCCCCAAATAAGTTTTTGCTTTTTCTCAAAAATTATGGGTTTCTGCAACCCCCCCCCTTACAGGGGGGAGGGTTATCCCTCTTTCTCTTCTACCCCCTCACCTCGCCTAGTTACATATTTACATATAACGATACTAACGACGAGCCTAGGCCTGGTATAAGAGGTTTTTTGAATGGAGGTGACAAATGTTTCGCCATACCTGCAGAAATTAAAGTGAGTAAGGTGCATAACCTAACTTAGGTATATATTTATCAGGAAGTTAGATAAAACAATCAACTAGGTAGGTAGTACCTACCTGCTTAATATGTATAGTTAGGTACCTACTATAGCACTGAAGCAAGAGACGTCAATTTTATATTTTATATGCATTATATTATGTACCTATGTAAATGTCCATACAAAATATAACGATTTGAAAGTTAAAAGTTAATTGATGTCACTGAGAGAGGCTAAAGATTAACTTAATTATGGTACTCTGTTTAACCATGTTTCGTCTTGAATAATAATTACCTAGGTAACTCTAAATTTATATCTAACTTTGAATTTTGTGCTTAAATTTATTATTATTTCAATATTTACAGGTTTTGAGCGCTCTTCATGTTTATGCTCATGGTAGTGGTCAAACCAATTCCGGTGAACATGATATTGCCATGAGCCAGCCCAGCCTCAGCTAATTATTGGCTGTATATTATTTGATTGCAAATTATTGGCCGTACAATATAGGGGCTCAGCGTATTCCATAGATTCTAGAATTTATGGTAGATTCTAGATCTTTGGCATATTCAATCTTGCGACACAGAATATTTAATACTCTTGCGTTGAAGGATCAACAAAACATTACCATATGTTTGAAAGTTAGTATGTTTACAAAGCTTAACTACAATACATACTTTTCATTTAATATCTGATATTTTTCTGCATTTTTAATTTATTTCTTATATGTTTGATATGATAGAACTAGAATTACCTTCAATAATTACATTTGAATATATTCTTAAATAAATAATTAAAATTTGATTATTACTGAACATAAAGAGCTTCGTAAACGCAACATGAGATGCAGTCATAGACAACTGCACATTACTCCGTGGATGCAGTCGAATTCGATTAGTTAGTAGAAAACGAATCGAATCCTCAAGTCGATTGTTCTGAATAGCTCGAAAATAGACATTCGATTCGAGAACTATATCGAACCGAATCGATTCGGTTCGTTATCGAAGGGTTCTGAATTGGGAGGCTGAATCGATATCCAGAATAACCACCAGATAAAGGAATTCTTTCAACGTTCTACAGCTCAGACACGAAATTTTGTGTACGCATTTTATTATGATAGCTGGTTTTAAGTTTTACTATGACATGGTTTCTGCAGAAATAACAGAAGAAACACAAACACACACAGAACACAAACAGAAGAACAGAAGAATTCAGCTGGGTTGGAGGAGAGTTGAAGAGAGCTGAAGACTGAGCACAGTGGCGTGCATAGGAGAGGCCTACGTCCAGCAGTGGACAAAAGTCAAAGTCAAAGTATTTTATTGTAAATAGGCAAAATAATAGCACTTTTACAAGTCAAAATTGTCATGAACAAGGAGAAATACATAAAATATTATGAAAAGATCAATTCAATATAAATTTAGATAAACTAAGTATTCTTTGAGTTTGTAAAGGAAATTTCCCTTTCATGTACCAACAGAGTTAAATCTCACACTGGAAAAGGAAATACCCTTCTGACTCTACCGGTGCTTCGGAAATACACCCGTTAGAGAAGAGAGCACCAAGAAACTCTACGGGGATGTATTTTTTTCATATTTTTTCTTTATATTTTTTTCCAAATGTCACATTTTATAACAAAACTTACGTAAACTACATATATAAAAGTGACAATGATGTCCCACACTCATCTAACAATCAAACTGGGAAAAATAAAGCAATAATTCCAAATAGATATGTTGTGTAAAAAACAACATATCCATTTAGCACAAGTATATGCTGATGATGATGAAGATGATGGTTCCTGCACTCAGGGCTGGCTCCTGACTAGGGAACTACTCAACAGTTGACAGCACTGACAAGAAATTTTGTATTCGCATTTAATTGTGATAGCTTATACAAGTTTCACCATGACTTACTGGTGCTACTGCATAAAAGCTTTTTTAAATGTTTTTTTTAATTAAATTATTTCTTAAATATTATTTTAAAAAAAAAACTTTAGCGGTAAGTGTACAAATTTTTAAATCCCTACATATAAAATACGTAAAAAAAATATATGTACAAAAATAAAAAATAAAAAAAAACCTGGGGCGAGTCAAATTTCTATTACTCAGGTTACGCTACGATTCGACTCTGTTAGATTGCAATGAATGCTCTAGGTAATAGTATCACTGTATCTATGGAACACTGCTGACATTGAAGTTGTCAATGTCATACTGCAAATGTGAACCGCGCCCTCTGTCGTTGTAATGAATTTTACTACTCTCTGTTTCCGCTACTCGTAATGGCTGAAGTGTTTGTTGAAAGAAACCACAATAAATATAAAAGTATACAGCAAGTTAAGGTTTATTAATACCATAGCCCGAACAACCCTCACAGACTCGTCCCACGATTTTATTGAATATTTAGTTTTCAGTACACTAAAATCGATAAACTAAAAAAAAACCTTAGATTATTATTATTTTTAAAAGCGAACTAACACAGTTCACTTTTAAAAATAACTAATAAAATATGTTATTTTTGTCTTTTTTTACTTGTCAAGACTTTTCATTTGATAGCCATATTGAGGGGTTTGAAAAAAATATGTTTTCCGCCATTTTGTGTTGGCGGCCATCTTGGATTTACAATGATACTGAATAAACATAATTGTATTGTTAGTAGAACTATTGGCGTGTACCAAATTTAAAATCAATCGGTTAACAGAAAGAGGGTAAAATTTCAATTACTAGATTTGACCCAAACCTTGTACTATTATTTATTCTGTGCCCAAACAAACAAACAAAAAACCAACAGGTAATAAAACTAAATAAACCGTTGTAATAAACAAATCTGTTACACGAGTAAGGGGCTGGCTCCTAAGGATCCCTCGGCTGTGAAAATAGAAGGGACTGGGACCCTTTAGCTAATGGGAATTTTATAAAGGGAGAACTTAAGGTTAAGATCGTGATAACAAGCCTAACTCTTTTTTTTTTAATTTGTGTCTGTCTGGTTGTATGTTTCTTCGAACATCCCGTAAAAACTACTCGACCGATTGCAATCGATTAACGACAGCTGAACGAAATTTAGTTTAATGTACTTTTGGTCCTAGAATAACATAAACTTTTATCCCAGAAAAATGACACGCGGGAAAAGCCGCGGGCACAGCTAGTTATAAAATAAAACACCTATAAAAACTGATATAACGTTATAATGATTACACACTCTTACCCCCAACACTAGTAACAGTGTCAGCGTCCTTAACAGTGGGAGAACTCCAGAGGCGTGGAGCGGGAGTTTGGTAGTACTCTTCTTTAAAAAAGGGGATAAAAGACTTTTAAAGAACTACCGACTTATATCACTCTTTAGCCACGTCTTCGTTGTTTTCGAGGGTCATCTCAAATCGTCTCTCAAGAAGACTTGACAAATTCCAGCCTCTTGAGCAGGCTGGGTTTCGCGGAGGATTTAGCACCAAAGACCACATATAGCACCAAAGACAGTGAGGCATGTTATAAAGAAGTCTGAAGAGTATAACCAACCCCTGTGTCTTGCTTTTGTGGACTATGAGAAGGCCTTTGAAGCCGTTGGAACTTGGGCGGTTCTGGAGTCTTTCCAGCGTTGTCAAGTGGACTGGCGCCATACATCGAAGTGCTTAGGTTTCTGTATGACGCCGCGACTATGACTGGTTTTGGACTTGGACACAGTCCAAAACCAGCAGTCTAAACATATCCAACTGCGCAGGGAAGTGAGACAGGGGGATTTTATATCCCCGAAACTGTTCACTAATGCCCTGGACATTAGTCCTGGATTGGAAAGGAATGGGCATTAATATCGATGGCGAGAACCATCTCACACTTACGATTTGCCAATGATATCGTCCTAATGGCGGAGTCGCTGCAAGACTTAAAAAGTATGCTTACCAACCTAGATGATGCTTCTCGACGGATTGGTCTCGGAATAAACATAGATAAGACCAAGATCATGTTCAACGATCTTATTGACCTGAAAACGATAGCAGTTAATGGTGTGCCTCTTGAAGTTGTCCAACAATATGTTTACCTTGGGCAAATATTGCAATTGGGTAAGAACAACTTTGAGAAGGAAGCCAACAGAAGAATTCAGCTGGGTTGGGCAGCATTCGGCAAGCTTCGTCAAGTCTTCTCGTCGTCCATACCACAGTGCCTGAAGACAAAAGTCTTCAATCAGTGCGTCGTACCAGTCATGACCTACGGTTCCGCAACGTGGAAACTCACGGTCAAACTAGTCCACAAATTTAAGGTCGCTCAACGAGCTATGGAGAGAGCTATGCTTGGAGTTTCTTTGAAGGACAAGATTCGTAATAGCAAGCGGATAAGCAAGCTGAAGTGGCATTGGGCTGGTCACATTTCCCGAAGAACTGATAACCGTTGGGGTAGACGAGTTCTCGAGTGGAGACCACGTTTAGGCAAACGTAGTGTAGGACGCCCTGTGGCCAGGTGGAGTGAAGACCTGCGAAAAGTGTCTGGATGAAAATGGATGAAGAGAGCTGAAGACCGAGCTCAGTGGCGTGCATTATGAGAGGCCTGCGACCAGCAGTAGACAGATATAGGCTAATGATGATGATGATGATGATGTACCCCCAACAGTAGTACTTTTATTTATTCTGTGACATTAGCAATAATATGGTTCCCTGGACAAATATACCAACACACTACAGTACGCCTAGTACGGGTTTGCACATTAAGAAAACGGAAAAAAGTTTTGTGAGCTCGCTAAACTAACAGTTTTGGGTGTAATCGGTAGGACGAGTTCATGTTTTCAAATGAAGTTCACACGATAAAAAAATCGAAGAGCTCGATTGAACGAACTTCACACTACATATTTCTATCTCTCTTCCCCACAAGCAAAAAATAAGGTCTTACATATAATAGTAGTATCTTGAAAACATGGAACTCTGGTGGGCATTACAGAATATTTGTATTTGTAATAATTAGAGTTGGTTAATTAAAAAAAAAAAAAACTCATGGAATCTCTCATGTTCTCCTTTCTCTCATGTTTTTTTTCCTTTAATGGAGAACATAAGTTGTCAAAAGTGGTATATTCTTCTAGTTATATTCTTTATTGGTAGTTACAAGGTATAGTAAGTACGTGAGTGCTAACTTTTTCTCTGGAGCTTTGTTGGTCCTTGGGTTTCCAGTTTACCCCATTGGACAACCAGTTAATCAAGATTACAATTCTTTGTGTAAACTGTGTTAATTATAACAATAATAAAATGAATACTCAACTTGCTTTTTATCCTACAGCTCCTTGCAGATTATTATCACCACTGAATTGAACTAGAAATACGTACCTGCTCGTAAGCTAGAACACTTTTCACAATCCGATGCATCATCTGTAATGATGTGTACTTATTAGCTATATTCTTTGTCTGCAATCATCCTATTAACAACTTTGCTCTACAATTAATCCCTAATTCACCACTAACATGACAACACTTCTATAGAAATAAAAAACTACGCAAGTAGCCTTTAATTAATTTACACAGGTGACAATTAGTACACATGCAAGTGCGAATGATATAAAAGACGAAAGACATGGTCAGTTATTCATTAGCTGAACATCCAGTGTTACTCGTGTTGATTGTTCGTTAACATCTCGTTTTACATCATCTAGCTAAAGATTATCAAGAGTATCAGTAGGATGATAAAGCTAAAAAAATTGACCTTAATTCTGATTGTAAGTGTGATTTCAAGTGTGGAGCTATCACAAGATGTAATGAAGCAAATGACCATGAACTTTGCGAAGCCACTGGAAGCTTGCAAGAAAGAGGTAAGTTTAAAGCTTCAGAGACTGCTAATAAGGAATAGCTGCTTAAATTCTAAGTAATCTTTAACAATAGACTTATATTAAATGAATATATTCAACCTGAAAAAGTGTACGTGTTTCGATTCAATAAGGTGAACTTACAAATAAGGGATGTAAGATATATAATTTTGAAATAATTGTGGGCATAATAGCCTTACTTTGCAATATTTTTTTAAAGTTATAGGCTAGCGTTTGACCAAACCCAAAGAAAATAAAGTATACACGACGCACACACTATTGAACGGGATAGTCACATCTGAAGTTTCAAGCGAACACTCAATGTATGCAGTTCAGAGACACGTACCTGCTTAGTTATCTCAGAATTACAAAGCTAACCCTATTGACGCAAAAGGTGTTAATCAGATTAAACAGCAAACTTCATCATTATTGGTTTTAGTTCAAAACAAGCAGCAAATGAAATAATCTAAAAGCACGTTTTTTTTAATTCACTGTTTTCGATTTGTTAGCTAGGTACCTTGAAAGTTTTAGTCGGATAGCTAGTCGGGAAGAGCTTGAAATATGAGTTGCAAGATTCCATTCGGAACGAGAGAGACAGAGAAACAAGAAAGTGACTTAATAAAAACGTGGTAATGTGATAAAAATTGTGGCTAGTGAAAATCTATATCTAAAAATTCTATTCCAGTTGGACCTCCCAGATTCCGTGCTCACGGAGTTTGGCAACTTCTGGAAGGAAGGCTACCAGCTGGCTGACCGCCAAACTGGCTGTGCCATTATATGCCTGTCTACGAAGCTGGAGCTCTTGGACGAGGACTATAAGCTTCATCATGGGAACGCGCAAGAGTTTGCAAAGAAACATGGGGCTGGTATGATTTCCTTCAAGTAAAAATACGTTTTAGAAGGAGCACTACAAACACTTATTTATAGTAACTAAAATAAACAGACATAAAGAAAATACATTTATTTATAGACCATACACAACATTAAACACGACGAAATAAACAGAAGACAAAAACATATAGAAACAAATTATTGCTGTATGTTGTCAAAAACAGGCCATCAAACGCTAAGGCCAAAAACAGGCCATCAAAGGCCTAGGCCAAAACTGTTGGCCTTGTCAACAAGACAAGTTCTGTACAAAATAGCATGGGACAAAAAATCCAATTCAAATGAATTAACTAAAAACTGAAAAAAACTACTGATCCAATTTTGATACAATTTTGAAGGGACCTACCAGGTGGTTTACTCATAAAAAATAACATAAAAATACGGTGCGCAATTGACGGAGAAATCGGTGAATGTAGGTGCGTAAAATTAAAGCTACTAAACCAATGTTGATGAAATTTACACAGTACCACACTGGAGGTCTTCTTTTTCAAGTCAAAACCATGACGAAGTTTATATTGGACTACACTGAAAGTCTACCCTTTTGAATAAAGCAACAACCATCCAAATCTGTTAAGAAATCTTAGAGATTTGATATATAATATAAACACAAAATCAAATGGAATTAATAAAAAACTATTAAAACCTAATATGACAACTATTTATTTTCGAAAAACTACTAAACCAATTTTGATACAATTTATATGGGACTACCAGGAAAGTATACACTTAAAAACAAAAAAGTTTTTTTTTAAATCAGTCAGCAATTGACGGAAAAATCAGTGAACATAAATAAAAAATAAAAAAAACATACAGTCGAACATAATATAACCGCCTCCTTTTGTGAAGCCAATTAAAAACTGTAGGAAAACCAAATGTGCTACTACCATTTACTAAGTAAGTATGACTATTTGTAATAAGGCTGAGCCGTTTTGCAATTAAGTTTGTTTATTTTCAGACGACGCTATGGCCAAGCAACTGGTGGATATCATCCATGGCTGCTCTGAAAGCGTCCCCCCCGAACCCGATTCTTGCGCCAGAACCCTTAATATAGCGCAGTGCTTCAAGAACAAAATTCACGAGCTCAATTGGGCACCCAGCATGGACCTCATCGTGGGAGAAGTTCTGGCTGAAGTTTGAGTCTCCCGCAGGGCAGCTTTCTGGGCCTCTCTCATGGCCGGCACGTCAATGGACTGATGAGTTTTCATTTATAGTTAACACCCCCTTATGTAGCTGTCGATTTGTTATTGTGTGATTATACATTTATTGAAGCATCGAGAGTTTGTTTTAATGAACTAAACAAAAATTGTGTTATTCTTATCATATTGTAAGGAACATATGTGTGAGGGAGAGAGAGGGAGAGAGAGGAGATAGAGAGTATGCTTATTATCTTATCTGATGAACTTGAATATTATGTTTCAATTACAGGCAATGCGGCTGAAAATCAATTTCAATTATTCATCTAGTCGCTGTGTCCGCGGCTTTGCCCGCGTGGACATTTATCTGGGCTAAAAGTAACCTATATTTCAGGACCAAAAGAATAAAATCATCAAAATTCCTTCAGCTATCAAATAGTTTTTAATCGATTGCTTAGCTTCTCATCGGATTAAGATACCACGTAAACCAGTTTTTAAAAATTATCTATCTATCTATCTACTCAACCCGCATCCGGGTAGATAAAAGCCTGCTGGGATTGCTCTCTTTCACGCCATTTGTTCCGGTTCTGTGCAAGTCTCATCCAGTCTACTCCTGCGGGCCTAACAATGTCGTCTGACCATCGGGCTGGTGGTCTACCCCGTGAACGCTGTGCTCCTCTAGGCCACCACTCCTTTATCGCCATGGTCCATTTTTGATCAACAAAACATCTTCGGCAAGTGTCCTGCCCATCTCCATTTAAGCTTTGCTTACCGTATACCTACATCTTCGACTTTATTACGAAACGTCGAATTTTGGCATTTGGTATACGGTCTAGCAGACGGATGCCTAGCATGGCGCGCTCCTTTGCTCTCCAAGCAACTCGTATTTTATACATCTGCTCTTTTGTGAGCAGCTATGTTTAAAGATTAAGTCCCGTTTAAATATTTAACTATGAGTTCGAATAGCGAAAGTTTAAAATTACAACCAGTTTTTAAGTAAATACCTAAGGTAACCAACACTGAAAACATGAACATTAAAAAAAACAGTAAAGTGCCCTAGACTTTTTTTTTAATTTTCACTTTTTACCCCACTGCGGAGAGTTACATTTTTGGGCTGTATGTAGGTATGTTTGTGTGTTCCTTTGCCCCAGCCCAAACGGTTTCATGAGTTTTCTAAATGAGGTATTATTGTATTCGCCTCAATCACGAGAGTGACAGGATATACTCGTAATAATAATTATGAAGTGTCAAGAAAACTAATATAGCAGCTTACCGCTGCTATATTGTCTTTCCGACGGAACAAAAAATCAAGTGAGGTACAAAATAAAGGTATTTAAAAGACCATTCCAAAAAAAAAAGAGAAAACTAAAAAGTTTAATATAAAAATGAATTAGTTTTAATAAAACTCGACTGCGTACAAAACTAAAAAAATAATATTGTTTTTTAAATCGGTCCGCAATTGACGGAGATATCGACCGACATACATTAAAAGAAACATATACAGCCGAACATATAACCGTCTCCTTTTCTGAAGTCGATTAAAAAGGCAAACAAGCTTTAGATTCTTGATTTTGAAATGTAATATTTAGTCATGCATTTCATTTCTCAGCTTAACGGGACCAGCTTAAACTCTGCTAAAGAGAGTCCTCTAAACCGATCTCCGTCTTTCCGTAGTGTAACAATACCTTTAGACGACCATCTGGACCTTTTGAGTATCGAACTCACCTCGAATCTGAATTTTGGGTCCTACATTGAATCCAAAGCCAAGGTAGCTACAAAGATACTAGGTATTTTGTCTAAGGTTAGGCGGTACTTTACGCCGGGACAGCTTTTGAATGTTTGTCAAGCACAGGTCTGATCTTGTTTGCAGTACTGCTGCCACCTCTGGGATGGTTCTGCCAATTATCAGCTCATGGCTTTGGATTCAAATGAGAGACGTGCTATTAGGCTCATTGGGGATGACACTCTGGTAACGAGTAAGCTTCAAAGTGAGGTCGCCTGTCGGTATTCTACAGATTGCACTAAGGAGAGTGTGCACTAATACTTTTCACCCAAAAAAATTAAAGGTCTCAGGATAGGGGTTGAGAGTTATTTAAAGAACATGTAGCACGCTGAAACCACTGGACGCAACTTTTGATGCAACTTGGTACAGTCATAGTTTATATATGATGGGATAAAATTTAGAATACTCTTTATCCCGAAAAAAGTTTCCTTTGGGATAGGGGTCCAAAGCTATGTTAATTTTGAAAATATCTATAGTATATAAAGCAATAAGTACGAAAAAAACTGTACAAAAAATATTAAAAGAAAATGGTCTAGGGTACTTAAGGTAAGCTACTGGTAAGTACTGAACCAGAATATAACATTTGTAAAAATCGTGTCTATATGTTTGTCTGTATGTTTGTTTGTTCGCGCATCACGTAAAAAGTAATGGACCGATTGCAATGCGGTTTTCATTGTTGGACAGCTTATGGTTTGACTTAAAAACTGGTGTACTTGGTATCTCAATGCAATGAGTAAAAGCCGAGCAATCGATAAAATCTTTTAGACGGCTGAAGGGATTTTGATCAAATACTGGTATATTGGTATTTTGGGTCTTGGAAGTACGTAGAGTACTTTTAACCTATATAAATGACCACGCGTGCAATGTCGCGGTTACTGCTAGTATCCCAAAAAAATAACAGTATAAATAAATTATTATGAAAAAACGATAGCGAAAAAAACTAAAAAGAGGCATACAAGCTTTAGATTCTTGATTTTGAAATATAAGGTACAGTCGCAGGCATCATGCATTTCATTTCTCCTTTGACAGGATGAACTAGAACACTGAGTTATATCCTTCATGCCCCCAATTTATAAATTCTGTGACTTTTTTATAAATATTAGATAAAGTCGGAGGCATGAGGCTCGCCAGTTTTTTTTTATTACGGACTAGGCAATGGTTTGACCACGATCTCACCTGATGGAAAGCGATGATGTGGTCGAAGGTATAGCACGCTTGCCTAGTAGATACCTATTCACTCTTGACTTGAACACACCTGGGTTATATTTTACCGGAAACTGACGAGGGCAGAGCATTCCACTCCTTTGCAGTTCTTATAATAAATGAAGAAGCGTAACACTTCGTTCTTGTGCGAGGTATTTCAACCATACACGGGTGGCGCCGATCGTCGTCATGCAGTGTTGGAAAGGTGATGGGGGAATCAGATTGTGCAGTTCTTGTGCACACTCTCCATAGTGCAATCTACTTCAACTTACTACTATCAACTTTGAGAAGGAAGCCAACAACAGAAGAATTCAGCTGGGTTGCAAAGCTGCAAGCTTCGTCAAGTCTTCTTGTTTTTAATACCACAGTGCCTGAAGACAAAAGTCTTCAATCAGTGCGTCCTACCAGTCATGACCTACGGAGCCGAAACGTGGACATTCAAGGTCAAACTAGTTCGCAAATTTAAGGTCGCTCAGCGAGCTATGGAGAGATCTATGCTTGGAGTTTCTCTGAAGGACAAGATTCGTAATGAAGATATCCGACGGAGAACCAAGGTAACTCACATAGCCCAATGGACAAGCAAGCTAAAGTAGCAGTGGGCTGGTCATATTTCCCGAAGAACAGATAACCGCTGGGATAGACGAGTTCTTGAGTGGAGACCACGTTTAGGCAAACGTATTGTAGGACGTCCTGTGGCCAGGTGGAGTGACGACCTGCTAAAAGCGGCTGGAAGAAAATGGATTAGGAGAGCTGAAGAACAAGCTCAGTGGCGTGCATTAGGAGAGGCCTACGTCCAGCAGTGGACAGATACAGGCTGATGATGATGATGATGATGATGATGATGATGATGATTATTGTTATTTACTGGTGTCACTTGTAGTCCTTGACTAACACACACGAAAGGTACTTTCTTCAAAAAGTCAACGCGGACAAAGCTACGGAGCGCAGCTAGTACGTAGTATATAAGTAAGTAGGAGCAAGTTTGTCTCTGTCTGTCTGCCTATGACTGCACTAATCTCGAGAGCCACTGAAAAGATTTTGCTTTGGTTTTCACTTATTTGTAGATTGATTCGAGTTGAAAATTTGTCCATCTAAAAATAAATAACCATAATTATTCCAACTTAAATTCCATTAAAAAAAAATCCTACAACACTGTTAAGTGTAGACCCTCGCGCGTCAAGTGTTGCTCTTCGTAAACAAGACGCGTAATAGAATAAAGTTACTTGGTCGCACACGCGTGTGATTCATTGCATTGACCAAGCGTTTACCAAGTAACTTTATTCTATTGCGCGTCTTGTTTACGATTGTGACGGAAACTAATTAACTAAACACGTCTTTTTAATAAACATAGTAATTATTCGTGTTGGTAAAAGTACTTCAATGTAGAATCTCAGATTAGAAAAATCCAATAAGTACAAGTAAACAGTGAAGTAAATTAATGAAGTTGAAGTTACGAGTGAGATTGGAATATGAATTGATAATAATGTTTTGGAAAACTTTATTCTCGCTTGCTCTAGTGTCTGAGGCTCTGTGCGACTTCGAGCCAGCACAAATATTGAGGATAATCAGCCACACACTCGGCACACATGTGCTTGCTTGCCAGAAACAGGTCATTATAATTTTCCTTCCAAAATTTGAAGTTTAATTTAGCTTCAATTAATACAATAACAAGCACAAATTAAAAATGTATATTGCCCCCCCCCCCCCCCCCCTCCATTATAGCTAATAAACATCTCGATCACACCAGTTTTCAAACATAAAAAACCACATCGAAATCGGTCAATTCGTTTGGGAGCTATGATCCTCACCCCCATTCCTCACCCCCCTCCAATATAGCTAAGAACCATATCGTTTACCCCAGCTTTCAAACATTAAAAACTGCAGCTAAATCGGTCCATTCGTTTGGAAGCTATGATTCTCACCCCCCTTTTCTCAACTCCCTCCATCCCCCCATATAGCTAAGAACCATCTTGATTACCTCAGCTTTAAAACATAAAAACCGCATTTACAACGGTCCACTCGTTTGGGAGCTACGAAGGTGGCACTACATACTATTTTATACACGACTGATAATGTCCGTGTCGTTTATTTCCCGTGATCACCTAACCTTTAAAATTCTGCATCACAATATAGAAATGTAAAAGAAACTAACGATACTCACACACTAAACACAAAAACCTCTATCGCTGGTAAAAGCTCAGGTTCCGCGTTTCTGCAGAGCAAATTCGGCGAAGAGATAATCGCAGAGTTCATGAGCTACTGGAACGCAAGCACCGGCCTCGACGATTCCAACATGGGTTGCATGTTCAAATGTGTGCTGGATAAACTGGAACTGCTGGATGCAGGTGGTGACCTCCGAGAGCAGAACGCTAAAGCCTTCTTAATTGCCAGCGGATCTAGTAAGTATTACTTGTGACATATTAAAGACTATTTTTTCTAGTCTGTAACTTATGACATATTTACTACCATTTTTCTAGTCAGTAACTTGTGACACATTTACGACTATTTTTCTAGACTTGTGACACATTTACGACTCTTTCTATTAACTGTAACTTGTGAAATATTTAGACTATTTTTTCTAGTCTGTAACATATGACATATTTACTACCATTTTTCTAGTCTGTAACTTAGTCTGTAACTTGTGACACATTTACGACTATTTCTATTAACTATAACTTGTGACATATTTAAGACTATTTTTTCTAGACTGTGACTTGTGATGGCCAGGATATATTTCATACATTAAAGCTTAATTATTTGCTCCAAACACACGTATACACATCATTTATGCATGCACAGATATTGTTAGTCTGTTATAAAAATCTCGTGTTTACATACTTTCGTAAAGAGGATGTGACCCACACGCTTCTACAGGTTTTGCCCATTTTCCGTGAAATTTGTGTTTTGGAAGAAAACTTTTCTACATTACTAAACCATAACCAAATCCAATATCTCCGTTTTTTATTTATTAATCACTTGTGTACATCAAGAGGAAGGACATACGCATTACCTTGGAACAATGTTCATACGGGCAAAGGGCGGGTCTTCTGTTAGGTAGCTACGATGCCACAGACAGATAGAAAGAAAAACATAGGATCCAAACTTATAAATAATTATAATAATTAATGGTGTCTATTTAGATGTAACCGACAACCACTGGGGAATAAAGGTTCTCGAATGGCGGCCACGAACAAGCAAGCGAAATGAGGGGAGACCCCCCACACGATGGACCGACGACATTGTAGCCATCGCAGGAAGTCGGTGGATGTGGATACAAAAAACCCGACTGTCGTGCAGGCGTGTGCGGCGCGGCGAGCACGACGCAAAACTTAATTGATTTAGTTTTAAGCAGCGATAGCGGATGGACGCCTGCAAAAATAATAGTAAATATAATTTAATCGTTTCATATTCGTCTTTTAACACCCTTCATTATACAACCGTTTCATAAACTACTATTACATAGCTTTATATGTTTGTATGTATGTATTTCTATATATATGTATATAGGTATGTTTGTTTAGGTCAAACCTTGCAAGCTGAATTAGAACCACTACCTCTTATCCTACATAGTTGAATTTTTACACGCGTTGGTTCAATTCCTATGAGGATACATTTTTATGGTAAGCATAACCTGCCCCCCGGTTTAGAACCATTCCATAACTCATTGTCGATCGATTCGGTTTGATATCGTTCGATTTAGTATAATCGAAGAAGAATTTGACGAAATCGAAATCGAATGGAATTGACGTCATATCATACGATTAAAACTATGGCAAGACTATCAAACGCTATTCAGAACTTAGTTTATCGAAGCCGAGTTACCGAACGTTCGTTTTTTTTTCCATAACCACAAACTAAATAGAGATACTCTACCTACTTTATGCCCCGTGGCTGCAGCGGTAGCCAAAACTCAGACAAAAACGCGGTGTATAGACAACTTCGGTAACTTATCGAGAGCAACAGAGCATTCGATAGCCTCTATATTATTGTCATTTAATAATTTTGTATTGTAAATTTAGAAATATAACGTTAGCTTGTTTGGTTCAAAACTATTGTACAATTTGTATTTAGATGATTTAGCACGATGCAAAGTCGTATCATAGCTTGGAGACGAAGACGTCGCCAAGAACAAAATGACGAGCGTGAACACCTCGCTTTGTCTCTTAAAGTAAACGTACTATGTTACATTCACTGCGTGATGCATCGAACGCATTCACATCTTCTACCCAAGTATTTATCGGGAAGTATCAACTAACGTAAAATCTTACATTGGCCCTGGTACAGGCCATATAGGTCTGAGAAGGACTTTAGAATTGGTATATCTCTATATGTACTTAGTGGAGGAGATGGGGTGGGTGAGGGTTGGGTAATTACCCTCCCCTTGTAAGGGAGGATTGCGGAAACACATATTTTTTAAGAAAAAGCAAAATAAATATTTGAGGTTCAGTTATGGAAAAACGTAAAGTTATCAGAGCTAAAAAAAACAGAAGGCACCTTACCTATCACGGCCAAGTCGGGATTCCGCCTAACGCTACCAGCGGTGGACAATGATTTTATACGAACTGAAATTATACAGAGAAATATACATGTAATAACGAAGCGCCACAACAAACAGCTGTCCACTGCTGTCAAAACACGTAGCAAAGAGCGAATTTTCCCTACATTAATGATTCATTACGTACGCTTTTTTATACTTAGCCCCAAATAAGTTTTTGCTTTTTCTCAAAAATTATGGGTTTCTGCAACCCCCCCCCTTACAGGGGGGAGGGTTATCCCTCTTTCTCTTCTACCCCCTCACCTCGCCTAGTTACATATTTACATATAACGATACTAACGACGAGCCTAGGCCTGGTATAAGAGGTTTTTTGAATGGAGGTGACAAATGTTTCGCCATACCTGCAGAAATTAAAGTGAGTAAGGTGCATAACCTAACTTAGGTATATATTTATCAGGAAGTTAGATAAAACAATCAACTAGGTAGGTAGTACCTACCTGCTTAATATGTATAGTTAGGTACCTACTATAGCACTGAAGCAAGAGACGTCAATTTTATATTTTATATGCATTATATTATGTACCTATGTAAATGTCCATACAAAATATAACGATTTGAAAGTTAAAAGTTAATTGATGTCACTGAGAGAGGCTAAAGATTAACTTAATTATGGTACTCTGTTTAACCATGTTTCGTCTTGAATAATAATTACCTAGGTAACTCTAAATTTATATCTAACTTTGAATTTTGTGCTTAAATTTATTATTATTTCAATATTTACAGGTTTTGAGCGCTCTTCATGTTTATGCTCATGGTAGTGGTCAAACCAATTCCGGTGAACATGATATTGCCATGAGCCAGCCCAGCCTCAGCTAATTATTGGCTGTATATTATTTGATTGCAAATTATTGGCCGTACAATATAGGGGCTCAGCGTATTCCATAGATTCTAGAATTTATGGTAGATTCTAGATCTTTGGCATATTCAATCTTGCGACACAGAATATTTAATACTCTTGCGTTGAAGGATCAACAAAACATTACCATATGTTTGAAAGTTAGTATGTTTACAAAGCTTAACTACAATACATACTTTTCATTTAATATCTGATATTTTTCTGCATTTTTAATTTATTTCTTATATGTTTGATATGATAGAACTAGAATTACCTTCAATAATTACATTTGAATATATTCTTAAATAAATAATTAAAATTTGATTATTACTGAACATAAAGAGCTTCGTAAACGCAACATGAGATGCAGTCATAGACAACTGCACATTACTCCGTGGATGCAGTCGAATTCGATTAGTTAGTAGAAAACGAATCGAATCCTCAAGTCGATTGTTCTGAATAGCTCGAAAATAGACATTCGATTCGAGAACTATATCGAACCGAATCGATTCGGTTCGTTATCGAAGGGTTCTGAATTGGGAGGCTGAATCGATATCCAGAATAACCACCAGATAAAGGAATTCTTTCAACGTTCTACAGCTCAGACACGAAATTTTGTGTACGCATTTTATTATGATAGCTGGTTTTAAGTTTTACTATGACATGGTTTCTGCAGAAATAACAGAAGAAACACAAACACACACAGAACACAAACAGAAGAACAGAAGAATTCAGCTGGGTTGGAGGAGAGTTGAAGAGAGCTGAAGACTGAGCACAGTGGCGTGCATAGGAGAGGCCTACGTCCAGCAGTGGACAAAAGTCAAAGTCAAAGTATTTTATTGTAAATAGGCAAAATAATAGCACTTTTACAAGTCAAAATTGTCATGAACAAGGAGAAATACATAAAATATTATGAAAAGATCAATTCAATATAAATTTAGATAAACTAAGTATTCTTTGAGTTTGTAAAGGAAATTTCCCTTTCATGTACCAACAGAGTTAAATCTCACACTGGAAAAGGAAATACCCTTCTGACTCTACCGGTGCTTCGGAAATACACCCGTTAGAGAAGAGAGCACCAAGAAACTCTACGGGGATGTATTTTTTTCATATTTTTTCTTTATATTTTTTTCCAAATGTCACATTTTATAACAAAACTTACGTAAACTACATATATAAAAGTGACAATGATGTCCCACACTCATCTAACAATCAAACTGGGAAAAATAAAGCAATAATTCCAAATAGATATGTTGTGTAAAAAACAACATATCCATTTAGCACAAGTATATGCTGATGATGATGAAGATGATGGTTCCTGCACTCAGGGCTGGCTCCTGACTAGGGAACTACTCAACAGTTGACAGCACTGACAAGAAATTTTGTATTCGCATTTAATTGTGATAGCTTATACAAGTTTCACCATGACTTACTGGTGCTACTGCATAAAAGCTTTTTTAAATGTTTTTTTTAATTAAATTATTTCTTAAATATTATTTTAAAAAAAAAACTTTAGCGGTAAGTGTACAAATTTTTAAATCCCTACATATCAAATACGTAAAAAAAATATATGTACAAAAATAAAAAATAAAAAAAAACCTGGGGCGAGTCAAATTTCTATTACTCAGGTTACGCTACGATTCGACTCTGTTAGATTGCAATGAATGCTCTAGGTAATAGTATCACTGTATCTATGGAACACTGCTGACATTGAAGTTGTCAATGTCATACTGCAAATGTGAACCGCGCCCTCTGTCGTTGTAATGAATTTTACTACTCTCTGTTTCCGCTACTCGTAATGGCTGAAGTGTTTGTTGAAAGAAACCACAATAAATATAAAAGTATACAGCAAGTTAAGGTTTATTAATACCATAGCCCGAACAACCCTCACAGACTCGTCCCACGATTTTATTGAATATTTAGTTTTCAGTACACTAAAATCGATAAACTAAAAAAAAACCTTAGATTATTATTATTTTTAAAAGCGAACTAACACAGTTCACTTTTAAAAATAACTAATAAAATATGTTATTTTTGTCTTTTTTTACTTGTCAAGACTTTTCATTTGATAGCCATATTGAGGGGTTTGAAAAAAATATGTTTTTCGCCATTTTGTGTTGGCGGCCATCTTGGATTTACAATGATACTGAATAAACATAATTGTATTGTTAGTAGAACTATTGGCGTGTACCAAATTTAAAATCAATCGGTTAACAGAAAGAGGGTAAAATTTCAATTACTAGATTTGACCCAAACCTTGTACTATTATTTATTCTGTGCCCAAACAAACAAACAAAAAACCAACAGGTAATAAAACTAAATAAACCGTTGTAATAAACAAATCTGTTACACGAGTAAGGGGCTGGCTCCTAAGGATCCCTCGGCTGTGAAAATAGAAGGGACTGGGACCCTTTAGCTAATGGGAATTTTATAAAGGGAGAACTTAAGGTTAAGATCGTGATAACAAGCCTAACTCTTTTTTTTTTAATTTGTGTCTGTCTGGTTGTATGTTTCTTCGAACATCCCGTAAAAACTACTCGACCGATTGCAATCGATTAACGACAGCTGAACGAAATTTAGTTTAATGTACTTTTGGTCCTAGAATAACATAAACTTTTATCCCAGAAAAATGACACGCGGGAAAAGCCGCGGGCACAGCTAGTTATAAAATAAAACACCTATAAAAACTGATATAACGTTATAATGATTACACACTCTTACCCCCAACACTAGTAACAGTGTCAGCGTCCTTAACAGTGGGAGAACTCCAGAGGCGTGGAGCGGGAGTTTGGTAGTACTCTTCTTTAAAAAAGGGGATAAAAGACTTTTAAAGAACTACCGACTTATATCACTCTTTAGCCACGTCTTCGTTGTTTTCGAGGGTCATCTCAAATCGTCTCTCAAGAAGACTTGACAAATTCCAGCCTCTTGAGCAGGCTGGGTTTCGCGGAGGATTTAGCACCAAAGACCACATATAGCACCAAAGACAGTGAGGCATGTTATAAAGAAGTCTGAAGAGTATAACCAACCCCTGTGTCTTGCTTTTGTGGACTATGAGAAGGCCTTTGAAGCCGTTGGAACTTGGGCGGTTCTGGAGTCTTTCCAGCGTTGTCAAGTGGACTGGCGCCATACATCGAAGTGCTTAGGTTTCTGTATGACGCCGCGACTATGACTGGTTTTGGACTTGGACACAGTCCAAAACCAGCAGTCTAAACATATCCAACTGCGCAGGGAAGTGAGACAGGGGGATTTTATATCCCCGAAACTGTTCACTAATGCCCTGGACATTAGTCCTGGATTGGAAAGGAATGGGCATTAATATCGATGGCGAGAACCATCTCACACTTACGATTTGCCAATGATATCGTCCTAATGGCGGAGTCGCTGCAAGACTTAAAAAGTATGCTTACCAACCTAGATGATGCTTCTCGACGGATTGGTCTCGGAATAAACATAGATAAGACCAAGATCATGTTCAACGATCTTATTGACCTGAAAACGATAGCAGTTAATGGTGTGCCTCTTGAAGTTGTCCAACAATATGTTTACCTTGGGCAAATATTGCAATTGGGTAAGAACAACTTTGAGAAGGAAGCCAACAGAAGAATTCAGCTGGGTTGGGCAGCATTCGGCAAGCTTCGTCAAGTCTTCTCGTCGTCCATACCACAGTGCCTGAAGACAAAAGTCTTCAATCAGTGCGTCGTACCAGTCATGACCTACGGTTCCGCAACGTGGAAACTCACGGTCAAACTAGTCCACAAATTTAAGGTCGCTCAACGAGCTATGGAGAGAGCTATGCTTGGAGTTTCTTTGAAGGACAAGATTCGTAATAGCAAGCGGATAAGCAAGCTGAAGTGGCATTGGGCTGGTCACATTTCCCGAAGAACTGATAACCGTTGGGGTAGACGAGTTCTCGAGTGGAGACCACGTTTAGGCAAACGTAGTGTAGGACGCCCTGTGGCCAGGTGGAGTGAAGACCTGCGAAAAGTGTCTGGATGAAAATGGATGAAGAGAGCTGAAGACCGAGCTCAGTGGCGTGCATTATGAGAGGCCTGCGACCAGCAGTAGACAGATATAGGCTAATGATGATGATGATGATGATGTACCCCCAACAGTAGTACTTTTATTTATTCTGTGACATTAGCAATAATATGGTTCCCTGGACAAATATACCAACACACTACAGTACGCCTAGTACGGGTTTGCACATTAAGAAAACGGAAAAAAGTTTTGTGAGCTCGCTAAACTAACAGTTTTGGGTGTAATCGGTAGGACGAGTTCATGTTTTCAAATGAAGTTCACACGATAAAAAAATCGAAGAGCTCGATTGAACGAACTTCACACTACATATTTCTATCTCTCTTCCCCACAAGCAAAAAATAAGGTCTTACATATAATAGTAGTATCTTGAAAACATGGAACTCTGGTGGGCATTACAGAATATTTGTATTTGTAATAATTAGAGTTGGTTAATTAAAAAAAAAAAAAACTCATGGAATCTCTCATGTTCTCCTTTCTCTCATGTTTTTTTTCCTTTAATGGAGAACATAAGTTGTCAAAAGTGGTATATTCTTCTAGTTATATTCTTTATTGGTAGTTACAAGGTATAGTAAGTACGTGAGTGCTAACTTTTTCTCTGGAGCTTTGTTGGTCCTTGGGTTTCCAGTTTACCCCATTGGACAACCAGTTAATCAAGATTACAATTCTTTGTGTAAACTGTGTTAATTATAACAATAATAAAATGAATACTCAACTTGCTTTTTATCCTACAGCTCCTTGCAGATTATTATCACCACTGAATTGAACTAGAAATACGTACCTGCTCGTAAGCTAGAACACTTTTCACAATCCGATGCATCATCTGTAATGATGTGTACTTATTAGCTATATTCTTTGTCTGCAATCATCCTATTAACAACTTTGCTCTACAATTAATCCCTAATTCACCACTAACATGACAACACTTCTATAGAAATAAAAAACTACGCAAGTAGCCTTTAATTAATTTACACAGGTGACAATTAGTACACATGCAAGTGCGAATGATATAAAAGACGAAAGACATGGTCAGTTATTCATTAGCTGAACATCCAGTGTTACTCGTGTTGATTGTTCGTTAACATCTCGTTTTACATCATCTAGCTAAAGATTATCAAGAGTATCAGTAGGATGATAAAGCTAAAAAAATTGACCTTAATTCTGATTGTAAGTGTGATTTCAAGTGTGGAGCTATCACAAGATGTAATGAAGCAAATGACCATGAACTTTGCGAAGCCACTGGAAGCTTGCAAGAAAGAGGTAAGTTTAAAGCTTCAGAGACTGCTAATAAGGAATAGCTGCTTAAATTCTAAGTAATCTTTAACAATAGACTTATATTAAATGAATATATTCAACCTGAAAAAGTGTACGTGTTTCGATTCAATAAGGTGAACTTACAAATAAGGGATGTAAGATATATAATTTTGAAATAATTGTGGGCATAATAGCCTTACTTTGCAATATTTTTTTAAAGTTATAGGCTAGCGTTTGACCAAACCCAAAGAAAATAAAGTATACACGACGCACACACTATTGAACGGGATAGTCACATCTGAAGTTTCAAGCGAACACTCAATGTATGCAGTTCAGAGACACGTACCTGCTTAGTTATCTCAGAATTACAAAGCTAACCCTATTGACGCAAAAGGTGTTAATCAGATTAAACAGCAAACTTCATCATTATTGGTTTTAGTTCAAAACAAGCAGCAAATGAAATAATCTAAAAGCACGTTTTTTTTAATTCACTGTTTTCGATTTGTTAGCTAGGTACCTTGAAAGTTTTAGTCGGATAGCTAGTCGGGAAGAGCTTGAAATATGAGTTGCAAGATTCCATTCGGAACGAGAGAGACAGAGAAACAAGAAAGTGACTTAATAAAAACGTGGTAATGTGATAAAAATTGTGGCTAGTGAAAATCTATATCTAAAAATTCTATTCCAGTTGGACCTCCCAGATTCCGTGCTCACGGAGTTTGGCAACTTCTGGAAGGAAGGCTACCAGCTGGCTGACCGCCAAACTGGCTGTGCCATTATATGCCTGTCTACGAAGCTGGAGCTCTTGGACGAGGACTATAAGCTTCATCATGGGAACGCGCAAGAGTTTGCAAAGAAACATGGGGCTGGTATGATTTCCTTCAAGTAAAAATACGTTTTAGAAGGAGCACTACAAACACTTATTTATAGTAACTAAAATAAACAGACATAAAGAAAATACATTTATTTATAGACCATACACAACATTAAACACGACGAAATAAACAGAAGACAAAAACATATAGAAACAAATTATTGCTGTATGTTGTCAAAAACAGGCCATCAAACGCTAAGGCCAAAAACAGGCCATCAAAGGCCTAGGCCAAAACTGTTGGCCTTGTCAACAAGACAAGTTCTGTACAAAATAGCATGGGACAAAAAATCCAATTCAAATGAATTAACTAAAAACTGAAAAAAACTACTGATCCAATTTTGATACAATTTTGAAGGGACCTACCAGGTGGTTTACTCATAAAAAATAACATAAAAATACGGTGCGCAATTGACGGAGAAATCGGTGAATGTAGGTGCGTAAAATTAAAGCTACTAAACCAATGTTGATGAAATTTACACAGTACCACACTGGAGGTCTTCTTTTTCAAGTCAAAACCATGACGAAGTTTATATTGGACTACACTGAAAGTCTACCCTTTTGAATAAAGCAACAACCATCCAAATCTGTTAAGAAATCTTAGAGATTTGATATATAATATAAACACAAAATCAAATGGAATTAATAAAAAACTATTAAAACCTAATATGACAACTATTTATTTTCGAAAAACTACTAAACCAATTTTGATACAATTTATATGGGACTACCAGGAAAGTATACACTTAAAAACAAAAAAGTTTTTTTTTAAATCAGTCAGCAATTGACGGAAAAATCAGTGAACATAAATAAAAAATAAAAAAAACATACAGTCGAACATAATATAACCGCCTCCTTTTGTGAAGCCAATTAAAAACTGTAGGAAAACCAAATGTGCTACTACCATTTACTAAGTAAGT
Organism: Alsophila aescularia; assembly: GCA_946251855.1. Classification (NCBI taxonomy): domain Eukaryota; kingdom Metazoa; phylum Arthropoda; class Insecta; order Lepidoptera; family Geometridae; genus Alsophila; species Alsophila aescularia. Next base: position 29,876,264 of record OX276382.1, read on the forward strand.
ATGACTATTTGTAATAAGGCTGAGCCGTTTTGCAATTAAGTTTGTTTATTTTCAGACGACGCTATGGCCAAGCAACTGGTGGATATCATCCATGGCTGCTCTGAAAGCGTCCCCCCCGAACCCGATTCTTGCGCCAGAACCCTTAATATAGCGCAGTGCTTCAAGAACAAAATTCACGAGCTCAATTGGGCACCCAGCATGGACCTCATCGTGGGAGAAGTTCTGGCTGAAGTTTGAGTCTCCCGCAGGGCAGCTTTCTGGGCCTCTCTCATGGCCGGCACGTCAATGGACTGATGAGTTTTCATTTATAGTTAACACCCCCTTATGTAGCTGTCGATTTGTTATTGTGTGATTATACATTTATTGAAGCATCGAGAGTTTGTTTTAATGAACTAAACAAAAATTGTGTTATTCTTATCATATTGTAAGGAACATATGTGTGAGGGAGAGAGAGGGAGAGAGAGGAGATAGAGAGTATGCTTATTATCTTATCTGATGAACTTGAATATTATGTTTCAATTACAGGCAATGCGGCTGAAAATCAATTTCAATTATTCATCTAGTCGCTGTGTCCGCGGCTTTGCCCGCGTGGACATTTATCTGGGCTAAAAGTAACCTATATTTCAGGACCAAAAGAATAAAATCATCAAAATTCCTTCAGCTATCAAATAGTTTTTAATCGATTGCTTAGCTTCTCATCGGATTAAGATACCACGTAAACCAGTTTTTAAAAATTATCTATCTATCTATCTACTCAACCCGCATCCGGGTAGATAAAAGCCTGCTGGGATTGCTCTCTTTCACGCCATTTGTTCCGGTTCTGTGCAAGTCTCATCCAGTCTACTCCTGCGGGCCTAACAATGTCGTCTGACCATCGGGCTGGTGGTCTACCCCGTGAACGCTGTGCTCCTCTAGGCCACCACTCCTTTATCGCCATGGTCCATTTTTGATCAACAAAACATCTTCGGCAAGTGTCCTGCCCATCTCCATTTAAGCTTTGCTTACCGTATACCTACATCTTCGACTTTATTACGAAACGTCGAATTTTGGCATTTGGTATACGGTCTAGCAGACGGATGCCTAGCATGGCGCGCTCCTTTGCTCTCCAAGCAACTCGTATTTTATACATCTGCTCTTTTGTGAGCAGCTATGTTTAAAGATTAAGTCCCGTTTAAATATTTAACTATGAGTTCGAATAGCGAAAGTTTAAAATTACAACCAGTTTTTAAGTAAATACCTAAGGTAACCAACACTGAAAACATGAACATTAAAAAAAACAGTAAAGTGCCCTAGACTTTTTTTTTAATTTTCACTTTTTACCCCACTGCGGAGAGTTACATTTTTGGGCTGTATGTAGGTATGTTTGTGTGTTCCTTTGCCCCAGCCCAAACGGTTTCATGAGTTTTCTAAATGAGGTATTATTGTATTCGCCTCAATCACGAGAGTGACAGGATATACTCGTAATAATAATTATGAAGTGTCAAGAAAACTAATATAGCAGCTTACCGCTGCTATATTGTCTTTCCGACGGAACAAAAAATCAAGTGAGGTACAAAATAAAGGTATTTAAAAGACCATTCCAAAAAAAAAAGAGAAAACTAAAAAGTTTAATATAAAAATGAATTAGTTTTAATAAAACTCGACTGCGTACAAAACTAAAAAAATAATATTGTTTTTTAAATCGGTCCGCAATTGACGGAGATATCGACCGACATACATTAAAAGAAACATATACAGCCGAACATATAACCGTCTCCTTTTCTGAAGTCGATTAAAAAGGCAAACAAGCTTTAGATTCTTGATTTTGAAATGTAATATTTAGTCATGCATTTCATTTCTCAGCTTAACGGGACCAGCTTAAACTCTGCTAAAGAGAGTCCTCTAAACCGATCTCCGTCTTTCCGTAGTGTAACAATACCTTTAGACGACCATCTGGACCTTTTGAGTATCGAACTCACCTCGAATCTGAATTTTGGGTCCTACATTGAATCCAAAGCCAAGGTAGCTACAAAGATACTAGGTATTTTGTCTAAGGTTAGGCGGTACTTTACGCCGGGACAGCTTTTGAATGTTTGTCAAGCACAGGTCTGATCTTGTTTGCAGTACTGCTGCCACCTCTGGGATGGTTCTGCCAATTATCAGCTCATGGCTTTGGATTCAAATGAGAGACGTGCTATTAGGCTCATTGGGGATGACACTCTGGTAACGAGTAAGCTTCAAAGTGAGGTCGCCTGTCGGTATTCTACAGATTGCACTAAGGAGAGTGTGCACTAATACTTTTCACCCAAAAAAATTAAAGGTCTCAGGATAGGGGTTGAGAGTTATTTAAAGAACATGTAGCACGCTGAAACCACTGGACGCAACTTTTGATGCAACTTGGTACAGTCATAGTTTATATATGATGGGATAAAATTTAGAATACTCTTTATCCCGAAAAAAGTTTCCTTTGGGATAGGGGTCCAAAGCTATGTTAATTTTGAAAATATCTATAGTATATAAAGCAATAAGTACGAAAAAAACTGTACAAAAAATATTAAAAGAAAATGGTCTAGGGTACTTAAGGTAAGCTACTGGTAAGTACTGAACCAGAATATAACATTTGTAAAAATCGTGTCTATATGTTTGTCTGTATGTTTGTTTGTTCGCGCATCACGTAAAAAGTAATGGACCGATTGCAATGCGGTTTTCATTGTTGGACAGCTTATGGTTTGACTTAAAAACTGGTGTACTTGGTATCTCAATGCAATGAGTAAAAGCCGAGCAATCGATAAAATCTTTTAGACGGCTGAAGGGATTTTGATCAAATACTGGTATATTGGTATTTTGGGTCTTGGAAGTACGTAGAGTACTTTTAACCTATATAAATGACCACGCGTGCAATGTCGCGGTTACTGCTAGTATCCCAAAAAAATAACAGTATAAATAAATTATTATGAAAAAACGATAGCGAAAAAAACTAAAAAGAGGCATACAAGCTTTAGATTCTTGATTTTGAAATATAAGGTACAGTCGCAGGCATCATGCATTTCATTTCTCCTTTGACAGGATGAACTAGAACACTGAGTTATATCCTTCATGCCCCCAATTTATAAATTCTGTGACTTTTTTATAAATATTAGATAAAGTCGGAGGCATGAGGCTCGCCAGTTTTTTTTTATTACGGACTAGGCAATGGTTTGACCACGATCTCACCTGATGGAAAGCGATGATGTGGTCGAAGGTATAGCACGCTTGCCTAGTAGATACCTATTCACTCTTGACTTGAACACACCTGGGTTATATTTTACCGGAAACTGACGAGGGCAGAGCATTCCACTCCTTTGCAGTTCTTATAATAAATGAAGAAGCGTAACACTTCGTTCTTGTGCGAGGTATTTCAACCATACACGGGTGGCGCCGATCGTCGTCATGCAGTGTTGGAAAGGTGATGGGGGAATCAGATTGTGCAGTTCTTGTGCACACTCTCCATAGTGCAATCTACTTCAACTTACTACTATCAACTTTGAGAAGGAAGCCAACAACAGAAGAATTCAGCTGGGTTGCAAAGCTGCAAGCTTCGTCAAGTCTTCTTGTTTTTAATACCACAGTGCCTGAAGACAAAAGTCTTCAATCAGTGCGTCCTACCAGTCATGACCTACGGAGCCGAAACGTGGACATTCAAGGTCAAACTAGTTCGCAAATTTAAGGTCGCTCAGCGAGCTATGGAGAGATCTATGCTTGGAGTTTCTCTGAAGGACAAGATTCGTAATGAAGATATCCGACGGAGAACCAAGGTAACTCACATAGCCCAATGGACAAGCAAGCTAAAGTAGCAGTGGGCTGGTCATATTTCCCGAAGAACAGATAACCGCTGGGATAGACGAGTTCTTGAGTGGAGACCACGTTTAGGCAAACGTATTGTAGGACGTCCTGTGGCCAGGTGGAGTGACGACCTGCTAAAAGCGGCTGGAAGAAAATGGATTAGGAGAGCTGAAGAACAAGCTCAGTGGCGTGCATTAGGAGAGGCCTACGTCCAGCAGTGGACAGATACAGGCTGATGATGATGATGATGATGATGATGATGATGATGATTATTGTTATTTACTGGTGTCACTTGTAGTCCTTGACTAACACACACGAAAGGTACTTTCTTCAAAAAGTCAACGCGGACAAAGCTACGGAGCGCAGCTAGTACGTAGTATATAAGTAAGTAGGAGCAAGTTTGTCTCTGTCTGTCTGCCTATGACTGCACTAATCTCGAGAGCCACTGAAAAGATTTTGCTTTGGTTTTCACTTATTTGTAGATTGATTCGAGTTGAAAATTTGTCCATCTAAAAATAAATAACCATAATTATTCCAACTTAAATTCCATTAAAAAAAAATCCTACAACACTGTTAAGTGTAGACCCTCGCGCGTCAAGTGTTGCTCTTCGTAAACAAGACGCGTAATAGAATAAAGTTACTTGGTCGCACACGCGTGTGATTCATTGCATTGACCAAGCGTTTACCAAGTAACTTTATTCTATTGCGCGTCTTGTTTACGATTGTGACGGAAACTAATTAACTAAACACGTCTTTTTAATAAACATAGTAATTATTCGTGTTGGTAAAAGTACTTCAATGTAGAATCTCAGATTAGAAAAATCCAATAAGTACAAGTAAACAGTGAAGTAAATTAATGAAGTTGAAGTTACGAGTGAGATTGGAATATGAATTGATAATAATGTTTTGGAAAACTTTATTCTCGCTTGCTCTAGTGTCTGAGGCTCTGTGCGACTTCGAGCCAGCACAAATATTGAGGATAATCAGCCACACACTCGGCACACATGTGCTTGCTTGCCAGAAACAGGTCATTATAATTTTCCTTCCAAAATTTGAAGTTTAATTTAGCTTCAATTAATACAATAACAAGCACAAATTAAAAATGTATATTGCCCCCCCCCCCCCCCTCCATTATAGCTAATAAACATCTCGATCACACCAGTTTTCAAACATAAAAAACCACATCGAAATCGGTCAATTCGTTTGGGAGCTATGATCCTCACCCCCATTCCTCACCCCCCTCCAATATAGCTAAGAACCATATCGTTTACCCCAGCTTTCAAACATTAAAAACTGCAGCTAAATCGGTCCATTCGTTTGGAAGCTATGATTCTCACCCCCCTTTTCTCAACTCCCTCCATCCCCCCATATAGCTAAGAACCATCTTGATTACCTCAGCTTTAAAACATAAAAACCGCATTTACAACGGTCCACTCGTTTGGGAGCTACGAAGGTGGCACTACATACTATTTTATACACGACTGATAATGTCCGTGTCGTTTATTTCCCGTGATCACCTAACCTTTAAAATTCTGCATCACAATATAGAAATGTAAAAGAAACTAACGATACTCACACACTAAACACAAAAACCTCTATCGCTGGTAAAAGCTCAGGTTCCGCGTTTCTGCAGAGCAAATTCGGCGAAGAGATAATCGCAGAGTTCATGAGCTACTGGAACGCAAGCACCGGCCTCGACGATTCCAACATGGGTTGCATGTTCAAATGTGTGCTGGATAAACTGGAACTGCTGGATGCAGGTGGTGACCTCCGAGAGCAGAACGCTAAAGCCTTCTTAATTGCCAGCGGATCTAGTAAGTATTACTTGTGACATATTAAAGACTATTTTTTCTAGTCTGTAACTTATGACATATTTACTACCATTTTTCTAGTCAGTAACTTGTGACACATTTACGACTATTTTTCTAGACTTGTGACACATTTACGACTCTTTCTATTAACTGTAACTTGTGAAATATTTAGACTATTTTTTCTAGTCTGTAACATATGACATATTTACTACCATTTTTCTAGTCTGTAACTTAGTCTGTAACTTGTGACACATTTACGACTATTTCTATTAACTATAACTTGTGACATATTTAAGACTATTTTTTCTAGACTGTGACTTGTGATGGCCAGGATATATTTCATACATTAAAGCTTAATTATTTGCTCCAAACACACGTATACACATCATTTATGCATGCACAGATATTGTTAGTCTGTTATAAAAATCTCGTGTTTACATACTTTCGTAAAGAGGATGTGACCCACACGCTTCTACAGGTTTTGCCCATTTTCCGTGAAATTTGTGTTTTGGAAGAAAACTTTTCTACATTACTAAACCATAACCAAATCCAATATCTCCGTTTTTTATTTATTAATCACTTGTGTACATCAAGAGGAAGGACATACGCATTACCTTGGAACAATGTTCATACGGGCAAAGGGCGGGTCTTCTGTTAGGTAGCTACGATGCCACAGACAGATAGAAAGAAAAACATAGGATCCAAACTTATAAATAATTATAATAATTAATGGTGTCTATTTAGATGTAACCGACAACCACTGGGGAATAAAGGTTCTCGAATGGCGGCCACGAACAAGCAAGCGAAATGAGGGGAGACCCCCCACACGATGGACCGACGACATTGTAGCCATCGCAGGAAGTCGGTGGATGGAGGTGGCACAAGATCGCTCGTCATGGCGCTCTTTGGGGGAAGCCTATGTTCAGCAGTGGACTTCTAAGGGCTGACATGATGATGATGATGATGATGATGATTTAGGTCTAAACTTCTGGCATTTTACGTCTACCAACTCCGCTTTGAAACTATAGCTTAAAGTTGAAAAATATGTTTTGTTTTACTATTCTCTAGACGAAAATATCAGCAAGGCTCTGGCAGAGCTGTACCAGATGTGCAGACGCTTCACCCAGAGCACGGAGCCCTGTGAGCTTTCCCTACACATCGCACGGTGCTTTCGAGCTGGAGTCTTCATGCTGGAGTGGACCCCTAGTCTGAAGGACCCAGTGCCGGAAGTAGGAATTGACAGTTGATTGGAATCCCAATAAAATTCCTTGTGGATAAGTTTGTGTTATGTCTATAAAACCATATCATAGAATATTATAATACCTTTATTGTCCTAAAAGTTTAAATTCAATAGTTTATTAGGAGTAGGTACATATTATTACAAGGGTCTCTGAATCCTGCAATGGGTCAAGTATTTTGGTAGAACTTATTTGGCAAATCACCATGCTCTCAAATCTTGAAGGTCAAGATAGTCACAGTCACAGGTAACAGGGGGGTCCATACATTATGCTAGACGTTGTTGGCGAATTTCCCCCCATTATATCTAAAGGGGGAGGCCCCTTTAGATATAATGAGATAAGGCGAGACCCCCATATCTCACGTGAGATTTTGGGAATACGTGTTTTCACGCTAATAATATAAATTTATAGAAATTGCAATGTTTTTCGTGCGAATTAAATCAGTAATTTTTAATTAAAAAGATTTAATATTTCAAGGGCAACCAGTTTAATTAATAGCAAACCCCTTTTTACACTTTACTGTATTAACAAAGAATACGTGAGATTTGGTGAGATTTGGCTTCACGAAACGCCTCATGTAATTCACGGACCCCTCCAGGTCGAAGCCACTTGGCAACCATTTACTATTTGAAGTCATCAGTCAACAGGACTGTAACTACAGGCCGACTGTTCATCAAACCGTTCAATTAAACCACTGTTCTATCATAATTGGAATTTGAGATTATGTTTAACGAAACTGTTTTCCATTCTCAGGTACATTAAAATTCTGAGAACTTAGTCACACAGCAGCGTAATTTACAAACATTTTAATTAGTCTGTCATATATAATTATTACAGCACTGCTCTTCAATTAATTGAAACTGAACAATTCAAAGTGATCAAAAGTGGCAGTATTGCACTATAACATACCTTGCCTCGAATATGAATATCATATAAAAGGATTCACTTGCCATGTTGCTGTATTTAAAGACCTGAAGATGAATGGGAAACACATACTAGTGACAGCGATGCTACTAGCAACTGTAATGGACTTAGAAGCATCAGATCCCATGAAATTCTTAGCTGCAGGGTTTATAAAGGTGCTAGATGAATGCAAAAAGGAGGTACGTGTAGAATGCTCATAATTTATTGCATTCATTCACACATGCAAGTGTCTTAATTTCTTCCAGCCTTTTTAAAGTGCCAATGTTTGACACCAATGTTCATCATTCATGAATTCTCTCAGCAACTTGGATCGATTGAAATACATAACTTACCTGATCATTTTTAATTCTCCTTTTCTTTTTACTAATCTTAGTCCTTTCTCTCTCTTTTCCAGCTGAACATGGATGACCTCTTCACTGATTTATACCATTATTGGAAGCTAGACTACTCCTTATTGAACCGGGAGACAGGGTGTGCCATAATCTGCATGAGCAAGAAGTTGGAACTGCTCGATGAGAGTGGGAAGCTCCATCATGGGAACGCTAAGGAATTTGCTAAGAAACAGGGAGCTGGTATGGTATTATGAATTACTGTAACTGTTACAACTCAAGTTGAGACCTCGCGATGAATCGTCGTTTTTCACATTTTTGGCCTACTACTCAAAAATTACTTAGACAGAAAAAATTTAATGTTCCAACAAAGTCCTATAGGTCTTGATTTGACTGCCACAATTTTAAATGTTTTTTCAGGCGAAATCCAAGAAATTCTGTAATCTGTATTTATTAACCAGCTTACAAACTTTCAGCTGATGATCTAGCAGACAAGATGGTCACCGTCATCCACGATTGCGAAGCCAAGAACGAAGGCATCGCAGACGACTGCGCCAGGGTCCTGGAGGTTGCCAAGTGCTTCCGGAGTGGCATCCACGATCTGCACTGGGATCCCAAAGTTGACGTAATTATTACTGAAGTGCTTACGGAGATATGATGGCAAAAAAGTCAGCGACGAATTGGCAAGCAAAGAGATGAAAATCAAGTGTGTTGGTTTGGAATAATTGCTATTGCTTGTTTTCTTAGTATAGCTGGAAATAAAATCTTCATTAATTGAGGCGTTTCATATTGTACCCTTGTATTTTATATTACCCCTTCTACTTAAATTCTAAATTTCAAAGAAAACCTCTTATGTATTCGGAGGATGCTGACTATGTAATAATTTCGATTTAGATACATTATTTCCACCATGCATCCGAAGACAAAATCTATATGTCTAACAACATCGACCATCCTCAGTCAGGATCTATAAGTACCTTCTAACACGTCCAAAGGTAACTGGTATACACAGCACCTAACAGTTCTAGTTAATTGTGCCATAACTCAGGTATATGTGCGGTGTGGACAGGACAATGTAGACCCTCTCCGATGTAAGATGCCGATGGGACGTCTATTTGGCGCTGGCATACCGAGGTTGACCTCCTGCACACTTCATAAATCCGCACATTCATGAAGTGTGTGGCCAATTTAAGAAAAATATTGCCCTTTATTTATTTAAAACACATAAAAAAATGAAATGACGAAAAATGTACTTTTGATTGTGATTCGAAGAAAGCAGGTCAACATTAATTTCAGTGAAGTACTTGAAAAGTATTTCAATACAGCTCAGGTATAATTATATTAATTGTTTAATAACATAAGCTTTCTCTTTAGAATTAACTACCCTTTACTAATGCTTTGTTTGTATCAACCTGAATGAATCTCCTTTTGGGGCAAACGTTTAACAGACTTTTAACCGACGCATTTTGTATAATTATTTTAATTGTTTTGAGTAACTAAATAGTAACGTACTAGTATTTCAGATGTTAGCACTGCCATCAAAATTTTTTTATTTTTTTTATTTTGCAAAGCTGGCGTGCTCCTAAATCATTAGGCAGTTAGCTAAAACTAAACTCCTCTCTTATCCATTTTCTCACCTCAAAACAGAGGAATGAGTATTCCTCTCTCCTATCAAATAATTCAGTGAAGGGTAACAAAAACAAACAATGTAAGTTGCCGTTAAATCTTTCCCTCCACATACAGACACCTGAGGCCGACGTGATAGCATTTTACCTCTATCGTTGTGGACGTCTTAAGGCTGTTTGGGCGGTGAGCTATCTTCTAGTTACTGGGTTTTAATTTTAGCTGCTATCTTTTTTAATGTAGTCTGTCTGTAGGTAGGCCATCAACTTTATACGCCTTCTGAACATAGACTTGAATTCAAGATTTATCCAACAGTACTTTTTTATCAGTGGCCTTCATGAGTTTTTTCTGTCTTCAATAATTTTGAAGATTTATCTTTTGTATGTATGTTGGTAAAGAAATAAATAACCTTAACCACCCGAGCGTAATGCCAACAAACCGGGTTTTCAGGGCAATCAGTTTATTAAATAAGTTTGTCATGAAGTAATTCATATCAATCAGATCGTACTGCTAAAATGTGTAGCTTATAATACTCACAGTTTTGTCGAGAGCATACTTATTGACATAACACCAACTGCTCTCAGTTTTGACCCATACAATGTCCCTTGCAACGGCCCTGTCCACCTCCCCGCATGTGCCTGCACGCTGTACTTTTCTATTTATTATCTGTACGGAAATCTGTTTCGGGGTCCAGAGCAGGTGCGTTTTATTTTATTTGCCTTATTTTCGGTCTTTTTTGTAAATGGTTTCCGCCATTGTTATTTTAGGTGGCGACTTGCAGAAGTGGAAGACATAATTCGAAGATGTGGGAGATTGTAGGAAGCAGTGGCAGCAGCAAAACATAGTTTCATTTAGATATGTTCCTTCACATTAGGTATAGGTTTTTTAAAGTTTACTCGCTGAAAATGACATTGAAATCCATATATTCGTTGGTTTTGGAGTCCACTGATCCTAACGAAAACCTGAAATATCCTGCATGGTCTTTGTACTATAGAACCATGAACGAAAGTTCCCATTCCTATTTATTAAGGGTATAAGAAAAGTAGTTATGTGCGCTTCACTGCACCCGGTTTAAAACATTATGACTTAAATAGTAAGTTATGGGCTGATTTTTATGCCATTGCTAAAAAACAGCTAAGAAAAACATTGTGAGGAAACTGTCATGTCCAAGAACTTCATTCGAGGGCATGTGACATCCACAAGTCGCACCGGGCCGCGGCCGGCGTGCTACATTATCTACAAGTCGCACCAGGCCGCGGCCGACTTCGTCCGCGCGGACTACTGTTTATCGCGAAAAAAAGCACCTTATGTTCTTCTATGATATTAAAAACCATTGCAAAAGTATAGTGCCAACGCTCTTGATGCTTTTTAACAGACTTGTTAGTATTTCGTTTCCATCCCAGCCAGCAAAGTAGTGATAAAAAAATGTGTTAACACTAAAGAGTGTTAACAAAGTGATATAAAAGTAACGCGGTGACTGCTTGTCACAGCGTTGCTGTATATTGATGATTCGTAACATCATTTAGCTGTATAAGCTTATACAGACAAATTGTAATCATAAATGATGACATAAAAGTTTACTCGACCGCCTTGTACAGCATTTATCACACAGCTGTAAAGCGGTTCTCACAACAGTGATTTAAAGCAAAAATGTTGTACTACATGTTTAGACGGTATATTTATAAAGCAAAATTGATCTACTGTAGCTTCCAAACCGCTGTATTAGCGCTGGTGATATACCTGGCGCGCATGGATCTAATCCGTGATATAAAAGAATACATCATAGCTGATATGCAACTAATTTATCGTATATCGGTGTTTCCTTAACGCCTGCGCCATAAACATCATAAGAAATCTATAATAACACTAAGAAGTTGCATATATACTTTTGCTAGGTCCATATATCACCAGTTCATCATCATTTTTTTTTGCTCATATATAACTCTAAAAAGGCGCATAATAGCTATAAATTATGCTTTTATGGGCAGAAAATGCTCTTTAAGAGAACTTAGAATAATACCTAGTTATCACAATAAATCATCTTTTCTTAAAAAACAAAAAACAGGTCAAAAAACAGGTGGAATATTTAGATGTTGTTTAGAAGTTCACTAAAATAAACTGAAAAGACAATAACAACTTACTAAAAAAAAAGATAGCATGACATGCCACTAGGGTTTTACCTCTGATTTATTGAGGAACACTAATATTTTGTCATGGCGGCAAGATGCTGTAAAACAGCGATATATTAGTAAATCAAACAGTAAATTGGCCTCATTATGGTGTCTTCAAAACAATTTGATAATTTTAATAATGTTTATTTGATCAAATATTACAAATTTGAGGGGGGCATGAAAAAAATAGCTTATGATGCAGTATTATTTCAACAATATAATTCCAAGCGCAACAATATACGTCATAATTACGCACAGCTCAGATTGATACAGCGAGATAAAATATGAACACCTTAATATTACCCAATGTTTTGTTATTCCTTAAAAAATTATGAAAAAAGTAATAAACCTATTGTAAAACCTTCAAAATTACAATACGTATGAAATATAGCTGAACACTGAGGAAATGTGATAAACAGAATCCTAATCACCAAAATAACAACAATTAACTTAATATCAGCGTCACGGTAGCTATTATATAATCATATAATCATTAGGTGATATATATGTGATCTGGATATAATTGATAAAACACCAAACAGATTCATATAATACAGAAATATTACGGATATGTATCAACATAATATATCATCAAATAGCTGTAAAACTGGGGCCACTTTCCAGTGATAGACACGTATCTATCATGGATATACGACTGCTCGTATCACTGATATACAGCTATATCTGATTACTTTTTGCTGGCTGGGATGGCAAACATTCCTTACAGCGAGTAATCATCATTTTCCAATTTTCCCGTGGAAACTTACCATATTCCAAGATAAAAAGTATCCTATGTTGGTATCTATATTAAATAATACCTATTCACAAAGTTTCATCAAAATCGGATCAGTGCTTTTCGCGTGAAAGCTCCCCAAACAAACAAATAAATATACAAACAAACAAACAAACAAACAAACAGACGTTTCAATTTTATATATTGGTAAAGATTTAATGAATTGTAAATTTGACTTGCCTTGTACTCGTATAACTTTATTTATTGTAATATTATGGATTTCCAATTCTATGGCACTTCCTCTCTCTCTCTCTCTATCTATCTCTATTTCTCCGAAGGTCTGTGTCCCAACAGTAGAAACATACCAGGCTGATGATGATGATGTATATAACAATTGTAACGCATTGTTATTACATTAATGGATAAAATAAAAATTCTAATATTTAATACATTCATTTATGGAATACCACTTTTTCATCCTTCCCTACATCGTCCCTGTTCTAAAGCGCAGTCATGACCTCCTCCATGATGATGCGCATGGACGGCGCCCACTTGAGGCCGTGGATCTTGGAGCGGAAGCACTTGGTGGTCTCAAGCGCGCGCGCGCAGCGCTCCGTGACAGCTTCGTGCGCCTTCTCGCACTCGTGCACCAGGGCCACTAACTGCTTGGCGAGCTCTTCGTCTGAAACGGAGTTGGGATGAGCTTACATGAGGTGCAATAATCATCAAAAGCCTGTTACGGCCTGGGTCGGGCTCTCACAGAGAGAAGGAAAGATAGAGAAATAGTTAAGTTTGGTGCTTCTTGAGCTAAGCGGGGTGAATAGGTACGAGTATCTCAAGGCAAGTGATCTTCACATAAGACTCCACATATTTGCTTTCCACCAGTCGAATGTCGAGATGTCATAGAATGTTTTATTTTACTCCTCAACTTACGTGTTCGTCGTCATATTAGTCTATACTTGTCCACTGCTGGACGTAGGCCCCTTTCAATGCGCTCCTCTGAGCTTGGTCTTCAGCTCTGCATCCAGTTTCTGCCAGCAGCGCAATTTATCTGTTATAGCAGGTTAAAGTAAGACAGGCAGGCGGAGCACTTACCATCAGGCGGACGACACGCTTGTCTCGTTCTACAGTAAGAAGGTTTCAATGTGTTCCACTATCTTAATATATTGGTAATTCGTAATCCACATTTTTCCTTTAGAATATTATTGGATTTGTTCTCGCTAAGCGGCCGTTAATGCTAAAATCATTAAAACATTTGATTTGGGAGGCGCTATCTTCAGCTCACGGAGTCAATTGCAATATTAGCCGTGATGGCTGGTTAGTTCCAACAAAGTTGTCAAAAGCAGGTAACGTTTCTGTCCCCGGAAGACGGTATTAGAAACTGGAGGAAAGGATAGCGGTGTAGTGGTGACGGCGGCCGGGGCCGGATGATGCCGGTTCGAGACCGAACCATGATTAAACATTTTCCTTTTGAAAATTATTAGATAGTACTGAGCTGATCTCACTGCTGGTCGCTTCTCTGGGTTAAAACAAACCTATTCGTTGTTCCAGTATCAAAAGTATCTGTATTAAAGTACCATATCTTCCTCAGACCCAAGATCACCAAGATCACTTATGTTTGCTAATGAAATGAAAGACTACATTTCATCTAAATTTAATATTTCAACCGTCAAATAGTTTTTTTTATAGATAGGTATCTTGGCTTTTACTAATCGGATTGAGATACCAAGTCCACCAGTTTTTAAGACAAAACCTGTAATTATATGAAAGACTAACATTTCATCTAAATTTAATTGTTCATCCGTCAAGTAGTTTTTTTATAGATACGAGTACCTATCTCGGCTTTTACTCATCGGATTGAGATACCAAGTCCACTAGTTTTTAAGTTAAAACCTGTAATGATATGTAAGACTACAATTTCATCTAAATTCAATTGTTCATCCGTCAAGTAGTTTTTTTTATAGATACGAGTACCTATCTCGGCTTTTACTCATCGGAATGAGATACCAAGTCCACCAGTTTTTAACTCAAACCCTAATATATCCAACAGTGAAAAACATCGCAATTGGTCGATTAGAGTTTACGTCACGCGCGAACAGACAAACAGAAACGATTTAGAAAAGAAAACTTGATCATTAACTTATTTAAGACCCGTATTTTTTTTAAATAATCTTTTTTGTACAAACTTTTTGTTAGTTACTGGCGTTAATGCTAAAATCATAGCACTTATTAGATTGTTGTTTCCTTACCAGCACCATGCGTCTTAGCGAACTCGTGTGCGCTGGCGTGGTTCATCTTCATATCCTCATCCATGAGCTCGAGCTTGGAGGCCATGCACATGATGATGCAGCCCATCTCGGGGTTCACCAGATCGTACTCCTCGTGCCAGAAGTTGTAGAAGTCGTTCATGATATGGTCGCCGACGTTCTCCTGAATGAACAGCGATGAAGTTAAATGCTTGGAGGTGAATGTTAGGTCTGGAATATGATGGCAAGATGAGAGACAAGCAACCACATCATCGCTTTCCATCAGGTGAGATCGTGGTCAAACGATTCCTAGTGCGTAATAAAAAAAATGTACACTGGGATCTATACTCTCTTACAAAATGTCCAGCAGTGGGTGTAGAATGATGATGATCTAATCTTAACGATAAGGTTCTTCTCAATCTTAAGAGAAGAATTATCAAATCCAGCCTCCGAAGTTCACCCGCTTTTAACTGCTCACCCCGGACTGAGAACATAAACTTTTTGCACGACTGCCCAAAAACGGAGTGGATTATTTTCAGGGTGCATGATGTATGTGTGCGAGTTTCTTAATCCCACCATAACTTTTAAATGCCTGAAGAGATTTAAATGTCTGGGATATCTTTAGAATCCTTACATCATCCCAAGTAACATAGGCTATATACACAGGGTGTCACAGGAAGTAGTGATAAGCGGAGGTCCCGAAGTAGAACACTCCCAGGCGCACCCGAATAACCGCCATGTATATTCCGCGATTTTTATATTTTCGGAGTTATTCCATTTTTGATATTTTTTCACATAACTCCAGATTTCGACACAAACAGTACAATTGACTAAACTAACAATATATTATTGTTTTTTAATAACAATTAAATTATTAAAAAAACAATAAAAAACATAAAAGAATAACTTCAAATTTTGTTTACAGCAAAATATCCCTTCGGAGTTTGGAGGTCCCTAGAATAAAATAAAAAGGGAATTATTATTTATTGTTCTTATCTTTAAAACTTTTTCAGTTCACTGGCAATAAAAGACCATACATTTTATTAGCCTAAACTTATGGCAACACAGCAAAAAGTGACTTCAAAAGTGGAAAGGTTGACATTTTCATAGTACCGAAATAGTGGGGTGACGTTGGTTTGTATGTATGGAGATGGGTAGGGATGGTTGGGGATTGGTAGGGATAGGTGGAGTCGGGTGGGGATGGGTTTGGATGCGTTAAAATGTGTTTGAATGGGTGAGGATTGGCAGGGATGGATGGCCGGGGATCGGTGGGGATGGGTTGTGATGGGTGAGGATGGATGACATTTGACTTTTATCCCTATACATTCTCACACATCTCCACCCATCTCTACCTTCCCGCACCAATCCCCACCTATCTTTACTCATAGCCACCTATCGTCATCCATCCCAGCTATCACCACTCCTTTCCACATATTGAACTTACTTTGAACAGCATTAGAATAAAACTGACCGGGATTATATTGATACAGTTTATTCTGATTTTAGAGTAAACTCAGCATACCGAGTCTCTGATACTTAAAACAGTTGATTCTTAGAATTATGAAGTTAATGCGACAAAAAAAATGGACATGTTTTAGACCCACGACAGCCTCACCTGCTTCTTACAATCTTCCAAGACTGCAACAAAGCCTTTGGTCATGTTGTGCATCACTTCTTGCGAACATTCTCCCTTCTCCAGCACCAGGAACACCCCAAGAATGGCCACAACGCGCCAGAGGATCCTACCCCACTGCATCATGCTGGCGATTGTTTCGTGATATGCACTCCACGGGCTTATATCGTGTCTAGGTGCCGATCAGTGACTAATTGGTAGGTGCTAAATGAACAGGTGCAATTTGTTTGTGGCGTTTTTTAATTGTATGGGGCGTGGCTGGGCCTTGGTTTGTATGCACGTGTGCATGCCGTGGGGCTAACCCAATATTTTTTTATTTCAATTTAGTCTTTTCTTTAATCAACTCAAACAGCGCTATAAAAGGTAATTAAGAATGTTTCGAAAATGAACAGCGTTTCGAGTGTCCTTGAATGATAGGTAAATTTCAAAATGTTCAATTGAAAGCTAGTTCAGTAAAAAAGTGACGTCTGAGAAATTACCTGCGAGTTCATAGTAGCTTGCATGTGCTTATTGCTTTTCCCAATGGACGAACCGCATATTTATCATTATCATGTGCTTATTGCTTTTCCCAATGGACGAACCGCATATTTATCATTATCATGTGCTTATTGCTTTTCCCAATGGACGAACCGCATATTTATCATTATCATGTGCTTATTGCTTTTCCCAATGGACGAACCGCATATTTATCATTATCATGTGCTTATTGATTTTCCCAATGGACGAACCGCATATTTATCATTATCATGTGCTTATTGCTTTTCCCAATGGACGAACCGCATATTTATCATTATCATGTGCTTATTGCTTTTCCCAATGGACGAACCGCATATTTATCATTATCATGTGCTTATTGCTTTTCCCAATGGACGAACCGCATATTTATCATTATCATGTGCTTATTGATTTTCCCAATGGACGAACCGCATATTTATCATTATCATGTGCTTATTGCTTTTCCCAATGGACGAACCGCATATTTATCATTATCATGTGCTTATTGCTTTTCCCAATGGACGAACCGCATATTTATCATTATCATGTGCTTTTGAGTAACAAGAGTTTAAAAATATTTTAAGCACCAATTTTTACCCTGAATTTTATATGCGGGCTGCCTCCATATCTACGAACAAAACATAATCGAATGTGCTATAAACCTGACTGTGAACAAAACTTAGAAAAGGAAATAAAATAAGTGAGAATTGTTGCTAACCAACTTTAAACCGTTACAGATCCTAAAAGGTCATTCCAAATGAAAAATGATAAGAGAAACCTAAAGATGATTTTTAAATACCTATTATTCAATGACATAGTTACTTAACATAGTTCGTCAACTTTCATTTTTTCGTATTCACAATATGCCGTCTGCTTGTCGCCATATTGAATTTTGATTACCTTCAGCACTCGTAAGATTAAGACAAAATCATCAACATCGGTCCACGCGTTTGGTCTATATAGCGCCACAAAGGAACAAACATACACACATACATACATACATAAATACATAGGCCTAAAAACACATTATTTATTCAACCATTTTTTACCATTATTTTTACCCTCCACGCAGTCGGTCAAGGTGCAATCATTTGTGTGATGAGCAGAAATGTTTGTTTCCGAGTCATGGATGTTATAATATTTGTATCTATGTATGTTTATCCGTTATCTAGTACCCATAGTACTGGGTATCCTAGTTTGAGGCTAGGTAATTGGTGTGGAATTGTCCCGAATATATTATTATTATTATTATTATTATTATATTTCACGCAGTCCTTTACTTTCCAAACTTGTCAAATACGTTTTAATTTCACATAGGTACCTACCTATTTAAACACCTCTTCAGCAGTAATAAACGATCTAGCACACAATGAATCCTCATAAGCATGACGTATGAAACTTCAGCGTCTTCGGCCCATAATGACCCTTACTGTAGTGGATTTAAGGTGGGTATAAAGAGTAATTGTGGGTAATTGGACTCGGTGGAGCGACACGACAATGTATTTAGCGTGACATTAGCTTGGATAGCTTGCATGTCGCTGTTTGGGAGTGCCTGTTAGCATTGTGTGGGACGACACGGCGGAAGGATGCTGCCTTTGTCTCTTTTTTATGACCCCCGAACTCGAGAAGAGTTAGGTGTTATAAGCTTAGAGTATGTATGTATGTACTCGTAACATTGTATCCGTCTGAACATGGGGCATCGCAGCTCCCAAACAAATGGACCGATTTTGATGCGGTTTTTTATATTTGAAAGATGATGTAACCGGGATGCTTCTTAGTTATAATGGGGGTTGGCGGTGTGGGTATCATGGGTTACATACATTTTTAATTGGTGCTTGTTAAATTTATTGATGGGCGTTGTCGCTAAGTGACTACATCGCCCAGTAATGAAAAACAAAAATAAACATGCAATTACCTTAAACCTAATTTTGTTAACCTGTACAACTTAATGCCTGGTCTGACACCAGAAACGCTAAAACACCATTACAATTTCCTACATCTCAAATTTCGCTGATTAAACCGTGGATCTTCTGTAGCTTGCATTCAGCACACATTCCATCAAAATATACAGTAAGTACATCCTCAATAAACCGCACTCAGCACAGTTGGGAGATGGAACTTTTTTTCACCAAAAATGATATCTTTTTTGATGGAATGTGTGCAGAGCGCAGACTAAAGAATGTCACTATCATTTTACAATTTAATATAGGTATTATTATCAATCCTAATAAACAAATTTGAGATTAGTTTCCTATTTGGTTGGTTCTTTAAAATAACATTACGACAGATCAAAATATCTGTGAGCAGTACAGTTTATTAGAAGTTTTTAAATTATTATGGTCACTGTCAGTGACACTAAAATCAACATTATAAATGGGATATATACCAAATAAATCTTTTGTTTTGAGTTATATTTAGGCACTGTCGCAAGCGCCATGTTGGATGGATTAGTTCCATACGCCCCGGTGGCCCGGCCCTGGTACCGGGGCGGCTGGGAAAAAGGCTTTTTTGTTTCATCGGCCCCGGCAGCAGACGTTCTCCGGATTCTGCACCGGTACCGCACGGAGTAACTGTAGTAAATACGGGTGGGTGTTAATTCCTACGAACTGACAAAAAGGTCTACTCTCCTACGTATTCGTTTTTTGTTACGACAATAACAAAAAACGAGTTACCACTGTCCACAATATCACTTCAAACTCGATTCATATCTCAACAAACGAAACTCACAGTATCCGCTTACGCTTACGCGCTTTTTCGTTTTTTTTTTTTTTTTTCGCTTCTCTGCTGCATATTGAGCTGCCACAACTACAGTATACCTTATAGACGCCAGGGTATTCCAACAGGGAACACAAAAACTGTAACATCTTCTTGAGAGGAGTGAACACTACGTCACAACTTACGTCACGACGTCGTCTGACTATCGTGCAGCCTTTTCTTGGCTACCATTTCACCACAGCCCTTGTCTTACCTTGGCAGATGCCATCACTTCAGCTTTATGATCCGTTTCCCTACGTCAACGACTTTTGTTCTACGCCTGATCTCGACATTTGGGATTCGGTCCACGAGCAAAATGCCGAGCATGTCACGCGAATAATATAGCACAGTATTCACAGAATATTACTTCATTGCGGCGGAGCGCTTTTGCGCCCGCCCCACCGGTGACGCTGTAGAGGTCAGATAAAGACAAACAACACATATCCTATCTAAAAAAAAAAAAAAACTTAAGAATGTTCACGATTTTATCTGTCGCCCCTTTCAGGTATGGCAGAAAAGCCGGTTGTCTTGACAAGTTTTGCAGAAATATCGGAAACTCAAAACGACGTGAAATCTTGCAAATTGATCACTTAAGGATATTTTAAATGACTGCATATGTTTACTATTTTAACTAGTTGTATATATTTTGTGTTTGACATTTTATTTCTATCATCATATTATTTATTTTCCGATTTTATTCAGTGATTATGTCCATTCAATTTTTTTTTTCAATTATTGTGTTATTCTTTCTGTTATTAGTTATAGTAATTAGCCAAGGCCGTATAATTGATAAAAAAATAAACAAAAAAAATGGATACCATACTATACCACACTACTATACTATATCTATTAATAATATTTTAGGAAGGAATAACAATTATCACGTTAACTCTCACCATGGGAGTTTTTATCTGACCCAATCGCGATCGCAGCCACTAATTTTTTTCTAACTACTGATTGGTTTTTCCATTCGCCCAAGCAAATGCGGTGTCAAGGTGGCTTCTCTCTTTGCTTTAAATCGTTAGAACAGGAAAGCCACTCTGTATTCGATTTGTGGGTAATTTAAAATGTTTCTAGGTGACAGGGAACTGATACAGAAATTAGTCGCCTCTGTTTTATGATGAAAATTGTAGTGTAAATAAATGTTGATTGAATAGATTTTTAGTGCCCAGGTAAAAGCCAGAGCTATGAGCTGCCACCCGCGGATTCCCCAATTAGTAGAACTGCCCATTTTGGAAAATACCTCGTTTCTAATGTTGACTTTTAATACAGGTTATTGTCTGACCAATTGTATAATAAGCTTACTTATTTTTACATATATTTCTACCTATTGGTCTCTTTCCGAATTAATCTTCAGTTTCAATACTGATTCACTACTTCCATCGTTTCAGTTTGTGTATTATTTTATACCTATGAACGTTCCACTTCAGATCTCAAGCGGGACATGAGTCACGTTACAACGTACCACGTCTGATTTGGTATCATATTACAATGGAAAAGTGCACACATGTCTGAGTACAGAACAGTGTAAAGAGGTTCCGGAATATTCGCCATAGATCTAGCGCGGGATGATAGTCACGCTGCGACGTATCACGTCTTATTTGATATCGTATCACGATGGAAATGAATACTCTACACGCATGTCTGAGTACAGGTAAAACATAATAGAACAGTGAACCCGCGGATTATTCGCCATTACATCTCGCGCGGGACATTTGTCACGCTGCGGCGTATCACGTCTCTTTTAATATCGTACCATAATGAAAATGCGCACCCACGCTCGAGCAGTACCTAGGTACCGTGAGCTCGCGGATTATTCGCTATTAGATCCCGCGCGGGACATTTGTCACGCCGATAAGCTGAGTCTGTGCCGGGGCAGAAGCACACTGTTATTACAACCCTATTGATTTCGTTCCATACTCTCTACAACAGGGGCATGCAAAACAGTACTAAAATCAATATTTTATACCGTTAAATAAAATGAGCGATGGTAGATGGTAGCACGTAAACAAACTTCATGCTCTAAATGGTGTCACTGGAATTTCCATGTTTTTCTGGTGTTTCCGATATGGAATGGTGAATATCGGACGGAAAATTGTCCCGAAAGTGACGCTGCTGATAGTTTTCAACTCTTATAGGCACACTAGCCTATAGGTTTTCCTTCTCATAAACTTGATGCTCCAAACAGCGTCACTGGAGTTAACATATTTACCTAAATATGTTAACTCCAGTGACGCTGTTTGGAGCATGAAGTTTATGAAAACCACTAAAAACCACCACCACCAGGGCCTGGATTCTGTATGACCACTCACGCCAATTCCACGCAAATTCCACGCCGATTCCACGCTGCCTGCGTGGAATCACGAACAAATTCCACGCAGGCGGCGTGGAATTGGCGTGGAATTGGAGTCTTAAAATTAGAGAATTAGGCCCCTGGTCTTCCCGGTCAGCTCGGTAGGTAAGCAACCGCTGCACCCCCAGCGCACCCCGACACCGACGCCGCGCTGCTGAGGCGCGCAGCTCGTTGCTCCAATGGCGACCGCAAGCCTTCTATTTACCTACTTTCTTGTTTTTGCTGCATTTTTGTAACTCTCATGTATTGTTGCAGGTAAGGATCCTTCAAAGTGCTTGTTCACGTTGACTAGCGAGCGCATTCATTTTGTGCAATGGTAAGCCAATAATACAATATTTTAAAGATCTTAAGTAATTCATTGCCGACAAGAAATAGTGTATTATAATTTTTACTTTCATTGGCCTGTTACTAAAATAATTAATGAACATGAATTGTACCTAGTAAAAAAATATGTATACTTAAAAATAATATCATTAGAATTATTAGCGTAGAATTTGTCCCGAAATAAAGTCAGCAGACCTCCAAGTTCAAATTTGAATTTATAGGGATCCTTCAAAGTGTTCAATCGGTTACTTTATAAAATACACGTTAAAAGTAAAAGTATATGTTTCATAAGAAGTAGAATTGAAACTAAGGCAGTTTGCTTTGAATATTAATCAATTCTTCTTGTCATGTCCATGACTACTACAGCTGAACAAATTTCCATCAGCTTAAGTCCAAAATCTTCACATCCGAGCTTATCATTAGCAAAGCACATAAAACCCAAAGACTTAACAACGCCACGAGCGTCCACCTGCGATGCCGTAATCCTAACAATCGGGTGGGATAACGGTACGGGCTAAACGGGTTCGAAGGGCGGGACAGATGCAGTTATCGCGCTGAGTGATCGCTGCCGATTTGTCCCGCTGACCCTAAGGGCTTCTCAAGATGGTGGGCTGCAGTGTTTAGAAGGTGTAGAACTGGCATCGTTTATTTAAATGACTTTGTAACTGAGCAACGACATCGTCCCGTAAGACTACGAAAACAAAATCGGTTGTTCCAGTCTTTTAGTAATTAAATCAGTAATATCTAAATATTGACTGTCGAATATAAGTGTGCTCGCTGTGTTCACTTCCAGAAGGCCGTTCCGCGTTTCGTTCTTGTTTTTGTTTGCACGAGCCATGTTTGTTGTAACGTCCAGTTTGTGAGCAGCTTTTTTTTATAATCTTTTTTTTTATTATTAAGGTTATATGCTGTTGGTCTATAACTGTCCTCTTCAATGTCACCGGTGGGGTGGGCGCCAAAGCGCTCCGCCGCAAAACAAATTATCTGGTATGACTATAAATCGTTTTTTATTTGCTATCTGCTATAGTGCAGAGGTTGCTCAGTAGGAAAAATCTAGTTACCATCTCATTTAGTAAGTAGGTAGGCTTTTAACTGCATGCACACGACTTATTGAATTTGTCTGTCTTATACAATCTAAATTTAATCCATTTACTCATACTTATATCATACTCGTATATTGTGCCAGACAGGCGCTAAATACATGCGGTCTCGTATGATTAGCTAAGTACGTTATAAATATTTCTAGATGAGTCCCAGCTTCTGATCTTCTGACGTTACAACGACCTGATCAGACGATAGTGGGCAAATTATTGATGAGATCGATTTTTAGGTTTCCAATCAATCAATTTTAATGTTAACCTACCATCAGCTATACTCAATAACCAAAATTATAAACCTACCAGCTGCATATTTTTTCTAATTTTCTGCGATTATATAGAACTAGCTCCCGCCCGCGACTTCATCCACGCGGACTACTGTTGATCGCGAAAAAAGCATCCTATGTTGTTCTAAACCAATGCAATAGTAGGTAAAGCTCAAATGCTCTTGTTGTTTTTTGACAGACATGTTATTTCGTTTCCATGGCAACCGTTCCTTAGTGCGAGTTATCATCATTTTCCAGTTTTCTCGTTTTATTCCCGGAAAATTGTGAAAACTTACAAATTTCCGGGAATAAAAGTATCCTATGTTTTATTCCAGGGTAAAAACATACTTATATACAGGGTACACACACAGCTTTCTTAGCTTTACAGGGTAGCTGTCTCCATTCCAAATTTCATCAAAATCCGTCCAGCCGACATCGCGTGAAAGCTCTCCAAACAAACAAACAAACAAACAGACAACGTTTCACTTTTATATATTGGTATGGATGTCACGTTCCCGTCTAACGCTCACAAAGTCTACAGAGACACAAAACAAGTGTCGTAAACTGAGTCGAGCGTTATCTGCAGGATACTCGGATCCTCGACACAGAATAGCTGCTAGTGCCCTCGGTCTCGGAGGCCTGACGGCCGTCGTGTCCGGCCGAGGGACTATTTGCGATACACGGAGATTAGGTTCCTTAATCTCAAGACGGGTGTCTTGGCTCTGGATTTCAGGTTTTGAACTGATTCCATTTGAAAGTTAAATTTTGTAAAGGAATAAGACCACCAGGGGGCAGAACGAACCCGTTCCATCCTTGAGAAGAATCACAAGAATGTAGTAATTTAGTAGTTGGTTATAATAATCATAAAAGTCCAGTACATCCTACCATAACAATGGTGTGCAAACATATCTGTACAAGAAAACACAACGATAATAAACACGATTCAATAGTAAAATATAGGGTTTATTATCTAATTAATGTTAAAATGAAAAATTAAAGACAAACATAAAGTACGTACCTACGTACATACTAACAAATTTGTCCCAGAAAAAAGTCCCATAGAGCATAATTGTCCAACCGCATCTCATTTGATGCATTTATTGTTTTGTGTACTTTGGCACTACACGCGTGCCTCATTAACCATTTGTCTATTTATTTACAAGTAGGTACTTATTATGATATGGATAGAAAATTAAAATGCGCCTTACTCTAAACCTCTGTTCGAAACTTCGACCCGCCGCCGCCCCACGATTGTTAACAAAGATGGCGATAACAAGTGATTTATGAACCAAATGCACGTTTAATTTCACCTACGGAACCTCTTGCAAGATTTATGGCACAAACTTAATCCTCGATTAGCGCGATCGATTTTTCCTAAGAACTAACTGGCAATGGAGTGCAGGGGAAGAATTAAACCTACTTAGTACTGGTTTTGCAATAACATTATTTCTGACTGTCTAGTTTCCACACACTGTGGGTGTCGTGAGAACCAGCAAAGAGAATTTAGGAAATTGGCAAACAGCATTTTCCTTTGTCACCAACGACTATACTGCGATCACCGCGTCGCCCCGCCGCCTGCGAAGCGCGTTGTTTATGGCAACCCCCAATATTGGGAGGGGCTCATGCTCTGCAATGGACGTCTTCAGGCTGAATGTAACTATTACTCATTCTGTGCTGATGATAATGATGTGTGTTGGTTTTGGGGGTCCGTGGTGAATACAGCCTCCCGTCTCAACTCAATCTCAAGACTATAAATTGGAGCTAAATGCAGTGGCGTGTGGGATCAAGATTGCGATCGTAGACTTCTACCATTTCATAAACTACTTAATTGAAAAAACTAACATGGTCACAAACACTAGAAGTTTAGATATTTAGAAACGGTATATTCACCATGGATACTATTTGTATTTAAAAGTATCCATGGTAACCCCCGTTTCTAATGTTTATACTTATAGTACTTAATAGTGTCCACGCCAGTATCCCTGGCAAGGACCACACGGTCTGTGATCTTAGGGCTGCGATCGCCCCCGCCCTCGCCAACGCTCTGCTTTATTTGGGCATTATAATCGCAGCGTTACAGGTACACTTTGAAGTAAGTCTAGGTCTAGATATGTGATCGCAAAAGTTGCAAGAAGTAATTATTATTTACCTACAGTTCAAGATAATTCAGTTACCTACCCACTCGTTGACAAAGAGTTTGTGTACTAGTAGCGACATCTGCCGGTACAATTTCACGACTCCAGCTTGCTTCAATAATACGAACACATCGTCACTGAAGACCTAGTACAGACATCGTATAGTAGTTCGACAGTTGACTACAAGATGGCCCTAGATTGAATATTATCAGTCCACCATATTTATTTGTGGTTTTACAACAAAAAAAAAAACAAAATTTCAATAAACAAATAATAAAGTGTAAACACGTGAATTCGTTCAACTCGTGGTTATTGATCTATTAAATAAACGCAGTCAAGCAACATGTGAGTGTTGGAAATGGTATCTGGAAGCCACGGGGCCGTGTTGTCCAGTGTCCACTTTAATTTCCGGAGTTGACTGAACCCTAACCCTAACACAAAATACTGACTTATTTATACCTATCGTGATTGAACCTTATCAAGACACCCTAGCTTGTGCCCAGTAATGTCCTAACTCTGCGCTTGTATTGGATGAAATATATTTTGAGATAAAATTCCTATCATCTTTTACACGGAATAAATAATAGTAGGTATAAACTTAAACACTTCGCTTCTTAACTTAAGCTTCGATAATGAGGAGTTATTGTAGTGGTAAGCCTCTTACGCAAGAGGCCGCCTGAGGAACCTCTGTCGGATATTCAACCGCCAAGCAGTAGTGTGTAAACATTTCTGTGTTTCGGTTTGAAGAGCAATGTGTCCAGCGAAATTACTGGGCAAAAATGTCTCAGGGTGACGAGTGCAGTGCAGTGACGCGCAACATTTTACAATCAAAGTTCTGGGTAGCACTTCGAGCATGGGTGGCACTGCAACTGCTAGGGGCAAGCGTGACGCTTACTATCAGGCGAACGACCTGCCCGTCTCGTCAATGTAATAAAAAAAGAGAGTTTAATTTAATTAAGGTACTATTATTAATACACTGTCATTTAAATGTCATGTCATTTTAATGGTCATTTTAATACACTGAATGTCCGATGTTATGTCATCATAGTGCTAGAGCTGGAATCTTCATTATGACACTTATTTGGACAGAATTGGATCCAATATTTTTGCTATTATGTACCTATGTTATAAATTTCTAAATATATTGTTTTAATATTATGTTACTAAATGGAAGAAAATTAATAATTATACCTAGTCATGTTGTACCGACTACTGAATATTAGCATAAGGGTAGGGAGATGCTTTATTTCTAAATAATTAAATAGCCTTCGTTATTTTTCCAGATACCTATTAGGACTATTTGTTTAAATAAATAACTGCTAATTACGTGTGTAAGCGTGCTACACCTTCGACCACATCATCGCTTTCCATCATCAGGTAAGATCGTTGTTAAACGATTACCCAGACAGTAAAAAAATAATAATTACGTAATGCTGTTTTTTATTGTAAATATACTTAATAATACTAGGTAGAACTACCTAGTATTTGATTTCGTTTTCTTCACGTTCATTAGTCATTGATACTAACTATTAATATTCATGTTCTATAAAATAAAATCGATTACTCGCTTATGTATAGATATTGTACATACTTGTAATCTTGCAACAAAATCTATGTTTACAATGAAAGTCAATTTGAAAATAATATTTTTGCAACGTTCTTTTTGTAAATATGCAAAATAAAAAAAATTGGTTCATACTGAAAGTTATTGTCATTACCAAAATATAGGTACTGACCACTAAAACAACCACAATATATAAACTTATTTTATATGTTTACTGCTTAATTGGGGAATAAAGATTCTCGAATGGCGACCACGAACAAGCAAGCGAAGTGTGGGAAGACCCCCACGATGACCGACGACATTGTAGCCATCGCAGGAAGTCGGTGGATGGAGGTGTCACAAGATCGCTCGTCATGGCGCTCTCTGGGGGAGGCCTATGTTCAGCAGTGGACTTCTAAAGGCTGACATGATGATGATGATGATGATGACTGCTTAATTACACATACATAGGCTATGTATGCATAAATTATAACATAGGTGAACTGTGAACTAATTGTTAGTTTGGTATGTAAAGCCAATATATTATTATTTCTTTGCGTTGCATTGAGGGATTTCCGGCTCGTCTCTTGTCGTGTCACGTCACAAACATCTTGCTTGGCACGCGGCTCGTAAAAAAATCTGCCATTCTCGAACCTAAGTTCAAGGTCATAAAGGCTATGACTTTATTGAATGGTCTGGTTTGGAAAAAATGGAACTTGTCATACGGGTATTCTATACACGTCATAATTACAGCCGCGATTTAAAATGAGCCGTATCCTTAAGCCTTAGAGTACTTTTTCAATTGCCATTGTATAATTTTTACTTTAATGGATTAGTAATCGTCAGCCGTGGAATTACGGAAGGTTTTTGCTTGTAGTAATTTAAAATGCAGAGACAAGCATCGGGGTATCGACCGTTGTCTGTCTCACTCGGTTAGTCAGACAGACGCGAACGGGCGCGCGCGGACGTTTGACGCGCGGTTTACGCCGCTCCAAAAAAATGCCCATGTGCTCGAATTTGCAGCGATGTGTTGGCGTGCAGTGTCCAAACTCCAGAAGACTGTTTGTGTAGTGATATTTTATTTCATTTTGTACTTATTGCTTTCGTATGCAATCACGCCGGACCCACAGGTTACGTTCGTAAGCGAAGAGTTTCGGGTCGGCGACAAGTACGTATTGATGTTTCTCGTCGCACCCCCGAAGCCAGTGTTTACGGATGCTGACGGCGCAGACGTGCTCGCCACCAGACGATGCGGGAACTGTTTCATCACCAACAACAAAGGCTTTCTCCCAATGACTGAGTATGATGCTGTCCTGGTTTACGGAAAGAGGAATTTACTATCCGAGGCTGAGGCGGCCATGGAACCCGGAAAGAGGTACCTCATCGAGTCTACGAACAAGTGCATTAGAGACAAATTGCGTGGATGTATGAGAGAACCGAAGATAACTTCATTTGGTACACAGAAGAGCTACACTTTGTGCAGTCTCTGCGATTACTTAATAGAACAAAAACACAGACCGGAGTCGTGAGTGAGCAGGCTCAACACCTGACGTCTGTTGTTGAGTTCTTATCTGCATCGTGGCCTGCCAAAAACTTAACTTTTTATACAATTTATTGGATCATCTCCGCAAATTATATTGAACGCTCACGTTTCTATTGGTAATATTTGCATGTAATGCAAACAAAACAAACGCAGAGCAAATAGTTAGATGGTAGATATTTAAAATGCTGTCGTGTAGATTTTAGAGTAGATAGGAGATTTAAAATATTTCAAATGTCCATCGATTGTCATAGCTGCCTTGGTACTGTTCTCTAATATAATGAATCTCGCAGAAAATTATCTAGGGTCTTGGATAACCTTAATTTCCTGTCGCTCATATATAAAGATTGCATTATTTTTGTTTGTGTGTAATTAGTTTAGTAGTATGAAATGTAATTGTTTTATATTATATTGCATTAGCTCTATTGATTTGATTGTGCAGCCATTATCTGCCTGAAAATATTTGGTCAATATAAGATGAGTCTCATGCATGATGCATTACACCTATTGTTTGTTAGCTCTTATGCTAAAATAAAATTGGATTTCCTACTAAGTGAAAATTAATCCAGCTTAGTCTGGCCATGAAGCGAAACTGTCTAAAAATCTCTAATTCTAATCTGTCACTACATCAATTCTATTGGGATATCAATGCTAATGGGTTCAGAGACAATAATTTGAATTGAAAACGTTTCGTTTAACGGATATTTTGACGTTATTTTTCACCACTCTCACCAAGTATTTAGTATCAATGAAACCAATAAACAAGGCAGAAATCACCATCTGTTCAATATCGACTACTCCATATTTTTTACTGACAACAGAGGACAAAAATGGCGTCAGCTCTACTTCAGTGCCATATAATATTATATATTTTATGGCACTGAATTATATTATTTTATTTATTATATTTAACTTGTAAAGTTTTCAGCTTCACCCAGGTATAGATCAGATAGTGAAAACAGATAGCCTAGTTCCCTTGTTCATGACAAGTAGAGTGCAAACATCGTAAATTATTTGAAATTACTTTTTAGCTGTGTTCTTAAATGTCTTTAGCCTTTGAATTTGTTTTTTTCTTGTTTTTGACTTTGGAATGAGTATTTTTTATATGTATACCTTAATTTTAGTATCACTGTTCATGTTGCACATTTTGAATGGATCCAACATTGTTTTATTTGTTTGTTTTAAAAAGTGATGATACTTTGACGTTGTTTTTATAAATGTTTTTGAGATTATTCTCGTGGTATAGAAATATTCATCAAATTATGATTCTTCTAAGTATGATAATTTGTTAAAAGATATTTTTATTTAAATTTAACATACATCATCTCTATTTTCGAATAACAATACATAACATTTATTTGAAAATTCACGAAATACATACCTTAGATTTAAGAATGCTGCGTAACTATTCCAAAATTGAGTGCCTGTTATTGTTAATATTACGCTTATAATTTATGTAGCATTTAACTATAGGTACAATAAAGACAATAAATTAATGCAAAAAAAAAAAAAAATTGTATTACGATGACTTACAAAATTTATATATTCCATTGAAATAATGGAATATATAAATTCGCCGTCTTGGACTTATTTCCAAGTAATGCTTAACTATATTTACAAACGTAAATGAATGAATATTATTTTTTGTTTGGTTTATTGTCACACTGTAAAGGATATTAATGAAACCGTTTTATTATCATAGGCTGTGTAAAGGATATTAATGAAACCGTTTTATTATCATAGGACGCGATAGATACTGTGCTAGACGAAACGATAAAATCCAACGTTAATAATGTTACATAGATGTATAAAATGTAAGTACGTTCAAAACTGTAAGTCTGAAAAGTAAACTACACTCAACATTGAATGACCGTGAGTGGTAAAATTATAAGAGAACAAAACCTTAGATATTAACAAAACGTAGAGAATGAAGGATTGAAAAGTGTGATGATTAATTATATTATTATTAGCTCTAGAAAATGAAAAAAATAGCTGGACGTAATCTAGAATTATTGAACAATCATAATTGTCCCACCCAAATTGTAACTACAATAACATTAATGTTTTTTTTTTAGGAGATACGCTATCATTTGAAGTGCACCTTCATTCTGATAGTTAATTTATAACGACGTCGACAACATTGAACATCAAATATTTTAATTATTACATCAATATAAAACACCAATTGCAGTTTGGAAACATTACCTATTATATTTTGTTATGGTCAATATTTTAAATATAAATGATTCCTACCATATTGCCACAAATAATTAAACATTGTCAAACTATGTACCAATTATTACAAAAATGTAATTGTGTATATTAAATGTGCTATTTTAAATATTTCTTGTTTCATTTAGAAATTTACCGTCATATTTTTTCCTAGTAGGTATTTTATTAATGTGTCTGTTCATATACCTACGTAGAAGAACTTAACTGAAATTATTTTAAACAGTGCTGATAAGATAATATTATGTGTGTTTTGTAGGTATGAGTGATAAGACGGTAACAGAAGGTAATAAGTTTGGTATTGTTCTGGATTGTTTAGCGATTTATTATTATAACAAAGGCTGCATTGAATAACGATAATACATGAATGAGAAATGTGTTAATAATAAAGCTTGGTGCGTCAATTTACAACTCAATGACTAATTACTAGCTTAACTATATTTATAATATTTATTTTTTGTGTGAACTAACTTTTGCTCGCGACTTCGTCCGCGTGGACCACAGTTTATATCGATAGTTAGCATGTCTTTCCCCAGGTTTCAAACTATATTTCCAGACCGAAACAATAACTTCTCTTTTGTTACATAGAATTGATAAAATGTTGTAAATTTCAACAAAATCCTTCTTTGGTTAAAATATTATCACTATTACTTAAAACCGCTCTACTGAAAACTGGTTACAAAATATAGCCGTTTATACTTCGCTGCTGGTGATTTCTTTACATACTAAAAATTTACCTACACAATAACTCCTCACAGAAACATGTGTTTGGAAATAGTCTAAATTTAAGTTGTATGACTTCATCAGTGCTTCCCGCGCCACAGTGTTAATGGGGCACTTTCGAAAACAACGCCATTCTTATTCTACATAAACATGGCTATTGATCGATGACGTCACCCACCGCCTCCGCCCCGCTGAGTCGTGAGTGTCGGCTCTCCGACTATAAATAACCAAGGCTAACTATTTATGAAAAAAGGTGACCGGTGAAATTTTAAACTGAGAATGAGTATAACTACTTATACCAATAGTATCTTACCTTCTGCAGTAATGTATCTACCTGAAGCGATAGTACACATTAAATACTCTACGAAATAATTACATAATATGGCTTAAAAAAACTAAAAAAAACCCTTGTTACTAGTATACTCAGGCGTTACTTTGCGGAAATACATAATTATACAAAATCAACGGTAAAAACATATGTAGTTTACTTCCGCCAAACTAACATTACTTAGTAATTATAATTAACGTTATAATTAGTAAGCAGGCGGGGGCACCTGTCACGCGATCACTGTAACAATTAACACAATGGATTTACGTAAACAATACATTCAATAAGTTGTACTAAAATTATGAAATAAATAGGACTTGTAACCATCGCACGTCTTGTTCACGAAGATCAATTGTAGTTTCATTCGTA
Organism: Alsophila aescularia; assembly: GCA_946251855.1. Lineage (NCBI taxonomy): Eukaryota > Metazoa > Arthropoda > Insecta > Lepidoptera > Geometridae > Alsophila > Alsophila aescularia. The sequence goes on from OX276382.1 coordinate 29,908,929, forward strand.
AAACGATAGCTTGATGTGTGAGTCTAGACAAACACCATCAAAATCATCAGCCTATACTTGTCCACTGCTGAACTCACCACTGAGTTTGGTTTTCACTCTTCAGCTCTCCGCATCCAGTTTATTCTTGGCGCTTTTCGCAGGTCGTCACTCCACCTGCCACAGGGTGTCCAACACTACGTTTGTCTAGACGTGGTCTCCACTCGAGACGAATATAATGATCTCAAACTTGCACTTACCAGTAGATGCCGGTAGGTATAGGGGTACCCTTGCCCATCGGTCAGCACGATGGTACCATAATTATTGTTGTACTGCTATGCCCGCGGCTTTGTCGGCGTGTTCATTTTTTGGGTAAAACGTATCCTGTGAGATATTCCAGGACCAGAAATAACTATAAAGTGAAATATACCAAATTTACAACCATTGTGTTGAGATACCAAATACCCTAGTTTTTAAGTCAAAACCTAAGCTATCCAACAATGCAAACTGCATCGCAATCGGTCTACCACTTTTTACGTGAAGCGCGAACAGACAGAAAGACAAAATTTTAAAAAAACGTATGCAGTAGCATATTTTACACACCCTAGACGTATTATTTCATCAAATTCTTTGTACATACTGTTTTTACTGCTCTATTAGAAGTATACAGTATGTAACTTAATTACCTATTAAATACTGGGGAGAGTAATTCCACACCTCATGGCATGGCGAAAAACTTTAGTTTTACGACTTTTATGATTTTGAAGTTTTTTATTAATGAATTAACTTTTAAAAATTACTCTAGAAACACTGTATTTCAAACCCTAGTAGCAAATAATAAATAATAGTACTACCTAGTAGTCAGCTGAAAAAAAAAACAATAGCGACCTTGACCTTGGTCTTTGTACTAGTCTGTTTGTCAAGTCTGGTTGACAGCTCTCAGGCCTACTGCGCAGTGCTCAGTCGAACGCCAAAGTGAAAATCTGTCGATTCCAATTATCTTTATTATTTTGTAAAAAGTGAATATTATCTATAAATTTGTGATAAATTTCAAGTGTGCCATAACAGTATCGTTTCATAAGCCTTCGGTGGTGTCATTAGCTATAACTAACAATTTTTACTCGAATTATTTGCGTGCAACTGTAAATAGACATCACATCTGCTTTCTCGGACTGGTGAACCGTCTCCGCTCAACAGGGTCTTTCCACCAGCACGCAAGCGAAGAGACAGCAACCTGAACCCGCAGAAGGAGCAGCATGTATGTGCTAGCTACTTTTCGCGCCCTGCCCGTGGTCCACCTTCATAGATCACCTGGTAGTACCAATTGGGCACTGGCAATTGGGTGCGACGTGAAAGACAGTAAACAAACATCGAAAATTTCTAAGATTAAAATAATTTTACTTTTGTATGGGAGTTTTAAATACGATGTATTCAACTATTATTGCACACGTAAACAAATTTACGTGCTTGATCGAAACAAACCGGATGCGTACTTATAATTAAGATACAGTCTATTAAGATACAGCTTATATAGATTGTCGTCTAATTACATACATCTGGAAAGTTTCCAATGGATACAACCGCTAGAAGAGGGTGAGATTCAGATCCTTAAATTCCAGGTTATAGTTACAGTACAGTGGACCTAATAAATGTGTGTTAAAAATATTTTGTTGGAGTATGTCTGTTTACACAATGTCAAAACTACTGGACAGATTAAAATGATGTTTGAACTGTTGCGTAACATGGGATTTCACCTAAAATCTATTGTAGGTACTTTGCATCTCAATGCGCCGAGCGGAAGCCAGGCAATGAACCATCGATAAAAACTTATTTGGGGCCGAAATTCAATTTTGAGTACCAGCTTATAGGTACTTTAGGTCCTGGAGTAATACTAATCTGGATACTTATACTCATGAGAAATGACAACACGGACAAAGCTGCGGGGCACAGCTAGTTTTGGAATTAAAATATCTCCGACCTCTCCCAAAGCGCCACCGCGCGTAGTACTACGCGTGGTGTACTTTCTTTGGCGCCACTGATCCCAATTTCTGTTTCTCCTTTGCCAAATCGCTTTTTTACACTAATTTTTAATGAGGTAAAGTTGTGTGTTTTTTTGTAGTTAATATTGTGACGAGGTCCAAACCTCTTTCATAATAATACTCTTTTGATATCTTAATTCTTTCATAATCCATTTCTTTTCATTTTGATAGTTCATTATTCATTCCAAATAGAAATAACCTGTCATTCCAATATATGGATTTTTAGCAAACCCGAAATTGTTATAAAATACCAATAATAAGATTATTACAACTGGATTCTTTAAAATACATAAAATAATACCTTCGTAAGTGGTCGTTTTCATCCATATTGTAGCACCACGAAAAAGTCTATGCACCTGTTGTTCCTGTAATTCTGTTGTCCACTGAGGCTTGGTCCCTGGGCTGGTGGAGCAAGCCCAAACCCTGGGACCGCCTCGCTACACTGGCGCCCTCAACGTGTCCGTACCCAGCCTGCTCTACCTGCCTACAAGTTCCTGATTTCTCCGTGTTTTTTTTTAATCAGTGTTCAAATTTTAAGTCGCCCCACAAAATTCTAAAAGGCACTAGGCCATCTTGATTTAAATTTGGATTGGAAATATTTGGCAAACCCAGAACAGTTTTTTATACTCAAGTGTATTTTATATTTGCATTCCAGTCATTCATGTAAGTAAGACATTTTCATTAATACGTACTTTATTCCTAATTTCACTATCGGCCTACCTAGTTCCGAATTACTCTAAACTTTAAACGCGTAGTTACATTAACGCTATTTTTTTAAATATATTTTTAAAGCGTTACTAACGCACTAAACGCACTAAACGCACGTTACCTACTAAGTAAACACTTAGTTTTATTTGCTGGTCTCATATTAAATAAAAATGGACCCTGCGCATCTAAATAAACCAGAATTGATCTATGAATTAAAATGTAGAAATGCTGAAGTTCATACAACAGATACTGCAGAAAATTTACGTTCAAGGTTATCGACCTTACTTGACAGCTCGAATACACAAGATTTTCAAAGTCCGTATACATTTGAACAGGATATAGCCGAAATTCAAAAATGTCTAACCATTATTTCTGCACGTTTACTAGCTTACCCGGTACGAAAGTAGAAGAATGCGTCCTATATTATGCATATTAAAAATAGATTAAATAACATGGATATTACCACAGAACTTACGACAGTACAACTAGAAACATTTAAAAATGTTTCAGAGAATTTCTTCGATTTACAAAAACGTTTCGAAACATTAGAAAATCCTAGCTGCTCTTCTACAAAAAATTCTTATACACACGATCATTTTCCAGAACAACAAACTCAATTACCATATTTTGACCTACTGACACAAAAGCTTCAAAATATTTCAATCAACAGATCAAGTCACGAAATTAAACGGTTTATTTACAAGGGGGATAGTTGTCCAAGAGATTTTCTTGAAAAAGTAGAGGAATTCACAGTTGCTCGAAATATTTCACATACTGAACTATTCAATCATATATACGATATTCTGAAAGGAACTCCTTTAGATTGGTTTCGAGCTCACAAACAAACAATCCCGGATTGGGAATCTTTTAAAATTACATTACTAAATGAATTTGAAATTACAGACTACGACTATAAACTGCGTAAAATCATAGATGCTCGTAAACAAAAAACAACTGAGCGTGTGATTTATTATTTTACCGAATTAGAATCATTTTTTGCAAAATTACGTGAGCCTATTTCAGAAAAAGCCAAGATTGATATTCTTAGGCGTAACTTGCGACCGGAATTCGGTCAAAGGGTACCAGACGATCTCGACTCGGTCGCAACATTATTAAAATCGTGCAAATGGTACGAAAGTTGCATTGAAATTTCCAACTCTGATACTCCTTCTACATTACAAGACTTAGCGAAGCCTTCGACTTCTAATACCCAACACAAAGTCAATGCTACACCTAACATACCACATTATCCGTACAATACCTTGCAACAACCACTTGTTCAAACACACCCTTATCCTCAACCTTACCCTTTACATTCAATTGCTGCAGATTCTAAGAAAACTGCACTACCTATATTTTGCCCTCGCTGTCGAAACGACAGTCATGCTTTATGTCAATGTCCCTACAGACATAAAGTTTGTTTTCGTTGCGGTAAAAAAGACGTAATTTTTACCAATTGCCCTGTATGTACAAAAAATTCAAAAAAACTAATTAGAGAGGAACTACAAACACAAAATTGTAATACTAACAATAACTTTGATCAAAATGATTGGAACAATTGTCTTAAAACTATTTCAATATTTTTCAAAACATACAACGTTTCTACGCTCCTCTTTGATAATACATCGGACACTGAACGTCCATACCTTAGAGTAAATGTTGGGAATTTAACCCTTAACGGTTTGCTGGTTAGTGGCAGTGCCATTACAATTTTAGGTAATAACTCACATAAATTATTACTTGAACATGGTTTGGAACTACAACGTGACCAAATTATCAAAGGTTCTGTTGCTAATGGTCAAACAATCAATTCAATTGGTAATATTAAGCTTCCAACTTTATTTAAAAATAAGTTTGCTATAATTACCGCCCATGTAATACCCGCTGTTACTCAACCTTTCATATTAGGTATCGACTTCTGGAAAACTTTTAAGCTGGCTCCAGACATACTTAATACGGTCAGTATGCTCAAGAGTTCAGATACTCCCATGTTTATCATCAATAATAATAATAATACTTACTTACAGTCTTATGACATACTTACAGATACACAATTGATTCTTGCTAATGCAGTCGTAGAACAATTTCGTAATATTTCTACCGACGTACTTCCTTTAGGAAGAACAAACCTTATTGAACACTGTATTGATACAGGTGACCACTCACCTATTCGTCAACGTTGCTATCGATTATCCCCTGAAAAACAGAAAGCTCTTCGAGCAGAAGTTGATAAAATGCTAGAATTTGATGTTATAGAGCCTTGTGAAAGCCCATGGCTAAATCCTGTAATTATTACCCCTAAGAAAGATGGTACTTGGAGATTTTGCGTCGACAGTCGTAAGCTTAACGACATAACTAGAAAAGATGCTTATAAATTACCATTCATATCAGACATTATAGATAACCTTAAAGATTCTAAATATCTGAGTTCAATTGACATTGCTAAAGCTTTTTGGTATGTGCCTTTACGTTTAGAAGATAGACCTAAGACTGCTTTTCACGTTCCAGGTCGTGGATCTTTTCAATTTAAGGTTATGCCTTTTGGTCTTACTAACGCACCAGCTACGCAACAAAGATACATTGATAATCTTCTTTCTGATGAGTCTAATAACGACTCTCTTTTTTATTATTTGGATGATATAATAATAGCCACAAAAACGTACGAGGAACACGTACGTTTGCCTAACAAATTACACGCAAAACTTTCAAAAGCAGGTATAACAGTAAATTTTCCAAAATGTGCATTTTTCCGAAACGAACTTAAATACCTAGGCTACGTAATTGATGATCAAGGTCTCCACACAGACCCTGATAAAGTCAAAGCAATCTTAGAAATACCAGCACCCAGGTCTGCTCGCGAGGTGAAAAAGTTTCTCGGTACAGCTAGTTGGTATAGACGCTTTGTACCCAATCTTAGCACATTAGCTGCTCCCCTCACTAAACTTACGTCTACCAGTAAGAAAGCTCCCGCTTTCAAGTGGACTTCTGAAGCTGATAAAGCTTTTAATAAAATCAAACAAGCTTTAATATCAACTCCTATTCTAACTTGCCCTGACTTTTCTAAACCCTTTGCTGTTCATTGCGACGCATCCGCTTTTGGACTTGGAGCAATGCTTACCCAAGACTTCGATGGAGTTGAAAAACCCATAGCTTACATGAGCAAATTACTTACAGGTCCCCAAAGAAACTATTCTATCACTGAACGTGAACTCTTAAGCGTTATAACAGCATTAGAGTATTGGCGTTGCTATGTAGACAATGGTCAAAAGTTTACTATCTATACCGATCATTCTGCACTTCAATGGTTCTTACACTTAGATAATCCTACAGGTTGACTTGCCCGTTGGAGCATACGCTTATCAATGTTTAATTTTGACATTAAATATAAACGTGGCAAGGATCATTTGGTACCAGATACATTGTCTCGTATTAAACCAATTAATGTGATTAATTATGATCCAATACATACTTCTGATTCGTGGTACACTTCTGTATACTCCAAGTGTAGCACAAATCCCACATCAACTCCTGATTATATGATACGACACAATAAACTCTACAGGTACACCCGTTGTAATACCCTCATAAACTCAGAATTGAGTTGGAAAGAAGTAATCCCATCTGAATTTCGTACAGCTTTTATCGATGAAAACCATTCGTTACCAACAGCAGCTCATTTTGGCACTTTCAAAACATACCATCGTATTAAAGAAAAATACTTCTGGCCAGGAATGTACAAAGACATTGCCAGACATATTTCTAAATGTGAAACATGCCTCGCTTATAAGCATCAGAATCAAAATACCATTGGTCTAATGGGTAAACCCAAGAACTGTTCTCGTCCTTTCCAATGCATATCTATTGATATTGTTGGTCCACTTCCAATGACACGTAAACTTAATAGATTTATTTTTGTAGTCACATGTTGTTTTTCCAAATATTGTCTTATATTCCCCATGAAGCGAGCTACCTCTTCTGTAATCAAACATATACTTGAGAACTTAGTTTTTATGGTTTATGGTATTCCAGAGACCATAATCCTAGATAATGGCCCTCAACTAATTAGTCATGAACTCCAGGATTTATTTCAATATTACAACATACCAAAAATTCATTACACCCCCCCGTTACTGTCCGCAAGTCAATACTGTTGAACGTTACAACAAAACAATTATAACAGCAGTTGCTTCTTTTGTTGATAATGACCATCGTACTTGGGATTTATATTTAAATCAAATCCAATTTGCCATAAATTCAGCTGTTAATGAAACTTCTAAATTAACACCAGCTTTCTTAGTATTTGGTCGCGAACTTGTAACATGTGGTTCCGTATATAATGCTTCGGATCTAAGTGAAGAATTGATTTTTGCTCCACGCGATGAGTACGCCGACAACATAGGTCAGTTAAGCCCTTTATTTGCTGAAGTTCAAGCACGTTTATTTCGCGCTCATGAAACTAACGCAAAATATTATAATAAACATCATCAACACCTTGAATTTAACCAAGGTGACATTATATGGAAACGTAATTATCCCATAAGTTCAGCAGGCAAGTATATTTCAGCTAAATTAGCTCCTAAATTTGTAAAATGCATCATAGCAGCTAAAATTTCACCACTAATTTACGACCTCAGTGATTTATCTGGTAATCCCTTAGGCCGTTGGCATGTCAAAGACATTAAACCTATACCACGTACGTCTTAACCTTAACCATCACTTCTCTACTTACATACTTTATTATAATTATGTACTATGGAAGTTACATTGCTTTCATATTCCTGTACCTTACCATACATTTAAATACCTACTTATGACCATTGTAGGTTCCCTACTTACAAAAAAAAAAAACTTGTATTTAAGTTGTAAATAATGTAATTTTAATATAATTTCCCTTTACGGAGTAATGTCCACATTTTTAGCCAATTTTTTTTATTCACTTCATTAACTTGTCGGATTCAATATGAATATTGACTTCAAGTCCCTACGTATTGCTATTCAGTGCTATTGTACTTACTACATACTTTAATTCTTTGGTACTAACAGTAGTTAATACCCTACTTGTTAGCTATGCCTACTTGTTATACTATTTTATTTTATTTACAATCATAATGTTCAGTATAAAGCGAAACCAGTACCATATATTATTATTTAATACACCTACACACAAAACTTCCAACACTGAAAAGAGCGGCAAATGTGATTACTCTATAAACCAAGCCTAGGTCACAAAACCAGTATTATTTTATAGTTAATATGCTATTACCTACCTACCTTACTCATATTATTTTAACGTTCTAACACAACGTTTATTATGTACATACACGTGCTACAGGCACGTCATACCCTAAAGTACGTTTAGCCATTTTGGCAAACTAATTGTATATAAATATACACATACATACATTTACACATCACACACCACACATTCACCACACATACACATACACACATACACTCACATAATCATTCTGATCAGTGGCTAGTGACTGTATAAATAAGCCTACACTATACTGTATTGGTTCCACGAGTGACCTTATTGATATATAAGGTTCCTCTTTCTTATGAGTTTTATTTCCAAGGAATGGGAATAAGACTATGAATGATGATGAATGGATGTGTGATTTATGAATATGAATGCATCTAGGAATCCAATCAATTGTATATTGACATTGTTAATAAACATTTTCACATAAAAATTAAAAAGACTCAGCATTTCCATTATTTTAATTAATTATTTTACTATTTTAACTTTATTATCCATATTATATATATTTTTATTATTTACTTCTACTATTTTTTTTTTGTTCTTAGCATATTTTTTTTTCTTTTTTTTTAAATAAACAATACCATAAAAAAAAAAAAAAACTCCGGGGAGGCGGGGTATTGTGACGAGGTCCAAACCTCTTTCATAATAATACTCTTTTGATATCTTAATTGTTTCATAATCCATTTCTTTTCATTTTGATAGTTCATTATTCATTCCAAATAGAAATAACCTGTCATTCCAATATATGGATTTTTAGCAAACCCGAAATTGTTATAAAATACCAATAATAAGATTATTACAACTGGATTCTTTAAAATACATAAATTAATACCTTCGTAAGTGGTCGTTTTCATCCATATTGTAGCACCACGAAAAAGTCTATGCACCTGTTGTTTCTGTAATTCTGTTGTCCACTGAGGCTTGGTCCCTGGGCTGGTGGAGCAAGCCCAAACCCTGGGACCGCCTTGTGACAATATCTCAGGAACTACTGATCCGATTCTGAAAATTCTTTCACCGATAGAAATGTACTATTCCAGGTGGACATAATTATGCTACATTTTGACCGGGAAAATGCAAATTGTTCATGGGATAGTTGTAAATAACCGGACGCAGCCGTAGCATCTGGCTACTCGCATACTATTGTAATTTGCTGGCAGCTACTTCGGGCAGGTCGTCGCTCCATCTGGCCGGAGGCGTGGTACGTATTAATTATTCTGTGGTCCTTTCCCATTATGTTTCCCACACGTGGTCTCCACTCGAGATCTCGTTCGCCGAAGTCGACATGTGAGCCGGGCTATTGCTACTTCAGTTTGCTTATGATTAAATTGTACTGATATACACTGACGAAAATACCTCCACGCGATCACTGACCATCTTTTGTTACATGGTTCACTGATATTATTATTATTACCTGTATGAGCGGATGCGATATGTTTATCATAATAATAACATAGGTATCATGAGATGTTAGTTTGTAATCCCCGAACTCCAAAAGAGAGAGAGAGGGGTGTTATACGTTTAGGGTGTGTATAAATGTATGTATGTATTTATCCGTGTGTCTGTCAACGACCCTTTGAAGAAAGCATTCAATGAATAGACTTCGCGGAATAGACATTCGCAAAATCGATAATATAAATTTCGTACGTATCCCTGTCTGTGGCATAGTAGCTACCTCGGATCACTTGTTTGCTGTGATCTGAGGTAGCTCCCAAACCAATGAACCGATTTTGATGCGGTTTTATTATTACGAATGGACCTATTTTGATGAAGTTTTTTTTCTGATTGAAAGCTGATGTGATCGTGATGGTTCTTAGCTATAAGTATCGTGTACGTATCCTATATAGTGACTGTATAAATGTATTAATTCTTTTGGCTCATTCCCACTAGTAGGTAAACCCGATTAGTTCAACCGTTGAACAAGTGGGAGTTTTTTTCCCCAGTAATTCACCTGCGAATGTTTTTTAAGAGTTGAACTATTGGGACTTTGGACAAACAAGTTCGTTCATTCCCAGTAGTACTCCCGGTAAACAAATGAAAGTCTAGCTGCGGTGTTGTTGATGATGAAAAGTATCATAAGGTATATGTTATTCCAGGACCTCAAGTATCTATACACAACATTTCTTCAAAATCCGTTCAGCCGTTTCAGCATTGAATGGTTACGTAAGTAGTACATACATACTTTCGTGTTTATAAGTCAATAGGATTATTTAGAATAGAACTAGAGTTTGACAGGTTCCCTACACTGAAAATAGTTAAAAAACTACAATTTCAATTTTATTTATTACTTACCACGTTTTTATGAAGTCACTTTGTTGTTTGTCGTTCGGGTGGAATCTTGCAACTCAAGTTTCGAGCACTTACCGTTAGCTATCCGGCTGAAATTTTCAGGATAGCACACAACACAATGACAAAGCATTTTGGAAAAAAAAACATTTTTAAAAACGTGGTTTTTAGAATAGTTTTATATTCTACATTTGCTGCTTATTATTTATTGAAGTGGCAATAGAAGTTTTTGGAATTCATGCATTTTAGTGTACTTCAAAATATATCTGGGAGGTTATTATTGTCCTGATTTTATAAACAGAGTTTATAATTACCAACTTTTTCCAATAATTTATATCCATAAATTGGTACAGTACAGTGATCAGCAACAAGTTGCAAAATCACAAGAATTAACGAGGTCATTCTAGGTACCATCAATTGAAAGCAACAGCCACCAGGAAGTGACAATAACCTACTTTTTAATCAAGTAATGTGCATTGTACCGACTTGACTTGCACGGTACAGGTCATTTTTTTGTTTTATTCATTGGTTAGCAGAAAAGTCTACTCTAAGCCAAATACCTATTCACTTATTATTTAAGTACGTACATTGTAAAAAATATCATAATATTATAGTATTCATTCCATTCAGAAAAAAATACCTAAATTAAATCCTAAGGATATCACACTTTTTTTAAACAGACGTATTTGTTCAGCCATTTCCAAGATACAAGTACAGCTTAGAAGGGGTCTGATCTGAGCATTGAGGTATTACTATGTATAAGTAGTATTCATATAACTCAATGGGTCTGAGGACTAATTCTTCAAATTTGCGGTGAACTGTACAGTTACCTAGCGCAGTTCTCGAGCACTTGAAAATCTAACAATGTTTGTTTGTTTATCGTACGTGGTAGTACTGGCCTCTGGTCTCAGAGTTTCTCAGGCCGCCCGAGGGTCTCTGACATGGCTAAACGTCTGCTATTAATCAATAACAAATTGGTTAAATTTGCTTTTCGAAGCACGGAGCGATGGAAAACCGCACATACCTTACAAAGGTCATTGGTGCGGAGTCTAAGACCAAACTCGGTGTCGTTGGATTCTAAGTTGCACATTGAACCGTGGCTCATTATCATGACAGCCTTTAGAAGTCCATTGTCCATTGCATAGGCCTCCCCCAAAGAGCGCCATGACGAACGATCTTGTGCCACCTCCATTCACCGACTTCCTGCGATGGCTACAATGTCGTCAGTCCATCGTGTTGGGAGTCACCCTACACTTTGCTTGCTTGTTCGTGGTTGCCATTCGAGAACCTTTATACCCCAGCGGTTGTCAGTTCTTTGAATAATTGCCACTTCAACTTACAAATTGTGAGAGCTATGTCGGTAACCTTGGTTCTTCTACGGATTTCCTCGTTTCGGATTCTATCGCGCAGTGAAACACCGAGCATAGCTCTCTGCATTGCACGCTGCGCTACTTTGAGCCTGAACCGTGGCTATCGTCGCGAATAAGGCAGCTTACCCTGTGCACAAAGAAAAAAAAGACTTGATACCTCGCTGGTCAAAATCGGACCATTTTTTTTTGTTTGAACACCCTTCCTTTGCGTTGCCGTAGTCGGGTAAAATAGCTTATGATGCTCTATAACTGAACACGAATCGATTGACACCTCGTTTGTAAAAATTGGACCAATAGAGGTGACGCTATGTGCAACACGCACATACCCACTTATAAGTTTACATAGACTGTTAACTTTATTACCCTCCCCTTGCTTCGCTGTAGTCGGGTAAATAAGACATAAGTTCAAAAACCAAAAACACGACTACGTTCGAGTAAAAATTAGCCTAGAATAATCGATTGATACCTCGCTTGTCAAAATCGGACCAAGATTTTAGTTTGGACGCATAACATAACCTTTGCCTTGCCGTAGTAAGGTAAAAAATCGAACCAATAAGGGCGAAGGTTTATTGGAACATCCACATAAACACATACATAGATACATACATACATAGACTGTTAAACTCATTAACCTTCCCTTGCATTGCTGATAGTCGGATAAAAAAGCTATTATGTTTAAACAGTGAAGTTTTAATTTGTGTTTATTTATTATTACCCGACTACGGCGAAGCAAGGGATGGCTAATGAGCTTAACAGTCTATGTAAGTATGTATTTATGTAGATATTTGGATGTTCCACTATAGCGCCGCCCCTATTGGTCCGATTTTGACAAGCTAGGGTTATCAATTGATTCGTCTTCAGGTACCTATAGAAGGTCAACATTTTTACCCGACATCGGCGAAGCAATGGAAGGGCTATGTGTTAACACTAAACACTTAGTCCAATTTTGACAAGCGAGGTATAAATCGATTCGTCTTCATCGCAAGAGTGCCATAGGCTATTTTTTACCCGACCGTAGTCGGGTTTTAGTTTTCGAACTTAGGTATGTCTTATTTTAGGTTACGAATTCTGTTAAGTTTTTGCGAACAGTACAAGTATCCTAAATTTCCCAATACTTCCTAAGTTGCAATGAGGACGCGCGCACCGGAGCGTGCGTGCAGTATCGTTTACAGTGTTGGGCAAGCAGCGCTCGCAGCGGGTCCTCAACATGGCGCTCATGAGAAGGTACAGTGATCACTTCATTAGCGGTGAGGATTGATAGTGGTGTGTGAGATTGGTAGTCAAGTTTGTTATACGGAGTGATTCTGAGGTAGTCCAGTTCCTTCAATGGGACTCTTATGTAGACAGCTGAAGCTGTCCATTGTCTACTGAATATAGAGAATCCCATTGAAAGGAATGGCATAGGTATTCAAATTTCAAATTCACATATTTTACCAAGCGAAACCAAGATTCTAAAATCATCTTGGACTCATCGGCGCTTTTTTTAAAGGCATTTGCATGTGTGTTCCTATGTTTTTTCGAAGATAACTCTTACGTAAGTAGGTAATACGAGTACTATTAATGTATTTGGTTGGTTATACCTGCATGTCATAATTTTTTACGGGAAGGTGGGACGGCCTGTAGTGGGACGCGACCTACTTGTGTCGGCCGACACTAGCACCTTCGCATCTATCTGAGACACCTCGCTCTGTGGCTACTTCGGCAGAGCAGCTCAAGTGGCGAAAGAATCATAAACTCGATTGTGGTTACATTTATTTATTTATTTATATTACAAAACCACAGCTCTTGATGCAACTTAAATTTTAATATAACTTATGATAATACAAAAAGACAAAAACTGTTTTACATTTTACGAGTTAAACATGTACAGTATGTATGTATGTATGTATGTGTGTGTTGTGTATGTTACATGTTTTGAGCAGTTTGGTGTTGAGAACTAAGGGGCCGTGGGGACAGGGAGCTCATTGTTTACCCTGTTTTTTTGTAATCTTTACTCACAGTACACATATATCCTTTTTGTGTAGCCAAAGCAGCACTTCACTCACACTAGCAAGCACTTGACTTATCAATCGTTCACCAACCACTTCATGCATTCCACCCACTAACGTCTATTTACCTTTCCAATGAGTATCCTGCCTGTGCTAAGCTTTTATTTACAACTGTGTCTTTCACCTTGTGGGATGCGCCACGCCTGCCTCTTTAGCCAAGTTTATTTCTAATTTCGTTTGTTTGTTTGGCGTGTGAGGTAGTGCTGTCCTCTGGTGTCAGAGTTTATCAGGCTGCCTTAGGGCTTCTGACATGATTAATATAATTGATTATTAGCAGTCAGCTAATAATCAATAACAGCCGGGACCGACAGCTTAACGTGCCCTTCGAAGCACGGAGCGATGGAAAACCGCTCTTAACTTAGTAATATCATTAGTGCAGAGCCTAGGACCGAACCTGGTATCGTTGAATTCCGAGTTAAGAGAATAGTTAGGCTATCTCTCATTTCTTCATTCGCTAATTTCGTTAACACTTGTAGAAATCTTACCTCTGAGTGGGCAAACATCACATGACTTATTTTGTAGAAAAGTAGGTACAGTAAACATATAAAACAGACACTCTGAAGTGGAAGCCGTGCGGCACTGCATTCGTCATCGTGGCACTGCATTCGTCATCCTGAGCCAGATACATTGGGTTTTAAGTGTAATGTCATTATGTCCAGTCGATATTTAACCTGAAACATCATTGTAGGAGTTTGTTGAGCATGCTGCTCCTGCTGCAAGGCACCACATGTTCTGCGGATCTGTTCTCGAAGGCTACCAAGACGAAGGCGGATGAACGGGACCTAAGGAACAGCGTATTCGACTTCATCATTATTGGAGGCGGGACTGCGGGGTGCGTGCTAGCTAACAGGCTGTCGGCGATATCTGATTGGAAGGTATGGGTCATCACCATCATCAGACTTTTTACGCCCACTGATGGATGTAAGCCTCCCTTCCGAAAATATGAACTAGTGGCTCTGTGAGCTGTAGACCTCGCGAGCACAAACTTTTTTGCAAACTTTATTTTTTTATTCCACTGGTAGAAACCTAAAAGTGAGCAATTTAGTGCATTTTGAGGATTTATTCTGCTCATCACGCCGAAGATCTTCATCAGATCTTCACCAAATTTTTATGAGACCAATTATCCTACGACTAAAAAATTCTGAAAATTCGTTTTACCTGTATACCAAGTTTTGTCTAGATCAGTTGAGAAATGCGACCTGTAGAGGAGAACAGCCGGACACACATCCGCACAGACATCTGCACATACGAAAGAATTTTTGCCCAAGCTGAAACGGAGACGCTTCGCTCGCACTTCGCACTCGCTCGGTCAATGAATGCACAAAGAAGGAAAGTAGGAGTAAATAGAAAACAAGTTAGGAGAAAAGATGAAACTGAGTCCTTCAATTCAAGACTCTCTTTAATTCCGCTATTTTTTTGTACATTTTTTTAATAGATTTAGTAAAAAATTGTCATTTTTTTTACTTCAAATGGATTTTCTAATAAACTGCATAACTAATTTTGATGAAATATATATGGGACTACACTGGAAGTTTACCCCTTCAAATAAAAAAAATGTCCTTGAATGTTTGTAAGTCTGCAAAAAAATATTCATCATCAGCCCGTATTCGTCCACTGCTGGACGTAGTCCTCTCCTTGTGAACGCCACTGAGCCCGATCTTTGGCTCTCCTCATCCAGTCGCTACCGACCGCCTTTCGCAAGTCGTCACTCCACCTGGCCGGCAGGCGCAATACACTACGTTTGCTTAAACGCGGTCTCCACTCTAGAACCCGTTTAACCCAACGGTTGTCGGTTTTTCGAGTCAAAAAAATAAAAAAAATAAGAGAAAAAATATAAAAAAACTAGTCAAGTTGTATCTCCTGCGGGCGTATCATCATCACTTGGATGATTCTGATTTCTCGCTATTGGTGCACAAGTTAAATCAATAACAGAGGATCCTGCTGAGTGGCGTGCACTTGGAGAAAAAAATACTTAAAATCAACCCTGAAAACTGACTCAAATAATTCAAAAACGCGCAGCGATAGCAGCTATTCTACATAAATCTACATACCTACGGCCCGTTTCTGTCTGGAGGTCAAGCAAGGCAAATGTATACTATGATATGATATACTAGCTTTTGCCAGCAACTTCGTCCGCCCGGACTACAGTTTATCGGGATGAAAAGTAAAATCTATGTCCTTCCCTATTATACAAACTATCTCCATACCAAATTTCATCAAGTTAGTTTCAGCCGTTTAGTATATATACTTGTGAGTGTAAATACTAATGGTTTTTTCCTTTACGTGAGAAATCATGCACTATTGTGTAAATCAGCCAGACTTGGCAGAATTATTGCTGAGTATTTTGTACGGCCAAGTAGGTTAGCTTCTGACCGCCAGTCTTGTCTGGTGGTTAATGATGACCCGGTCGACTGGTAAAGCGCTTGTGTTCCTTTAGATGGAACTGTTATATAAAGCTAGCAGTACGAAGGCACTTGACTAATGTTCTGTCTGATCGATAGGGCAATCGATCAGTTTACGAACATTTGTCAAGTACATACCCTCTTAGTGTTAGCAAAAAATGCGGCCAAGTGCGAGTTGGACTTGCACGCCGGGTTTCTTACAAACTGGTAGGTAGGTATAGTTGGTCCATCACGGGAATCAAATGTCGAAAATGTTTTAAAAAAGTTTATTTTTGTGATTTAACCATAAATGTATGGTTTTCGAGTTTTCCCCTTATTTTTGCTATAAAACTTTTCTTCTTGCCAATTCGCATGATTCTTGGTCAACGGGAAGTACCCTATATATAGCTTTTGATTCTCTTGCGAGTGGCAAAATATGCAGCATGAACGGCCATATCTTTTGACTTAGAAGTTTGTTTTTTTCACTGTTCCAAGGGATTGTAGACCTGATTATTTGATTTTAATTTCAACCTAGTATACTTCCTTGTGGGATTGAACAGTTTGTGGTTATTAACTAAGACTGTACCGTTTCTATGGTTCATACATTTTGGTTGAAATAATCAATTTGTACGAACTGATTACTATTGAGTAGGTATGATTTGAGCCAATTAAGTGGTTTTCCTCGAATTCCAATGTCAGATAGTTTTGTTATAAGTTTGTTGTGTGACTTTATCGTAAGCCTTCGTCATATCAAGCAGTAGCCCTACAGAGTAGTAGCATATGTGTAATAAGTAGTATATGTCACGTATGTTATTTAATATTTCCTGAATATATTTATAGACTGTTAATGCAGTTGATGTTTTTTTACGAAAACTATATTGGTTTTCGTAAAAAAGCTACGGTTACGGTTCGATATTGTAGTGGCCAAAACTTAACTTTGGCGTGCGCCTTCTGCGTCACGCATTGCGGCAGAGCGCTTTTGCGCCCGCCCCACCGTCCGGTGACGCTGTAGAGGTCAGCTATAGACCAACAGCACATAACATTTCTAAAAAAAAAAAAAAACTGATATTCCAAATTCTTTGATATTAGCTGTGTATTATTTGGAGTATTTTGTAACTAATAAATCTAATCGAGTTGCGTTTTTAAGTAATTCTAGTAGGCTCAGTTATTTTTTGATATAGATCGTTTTCTAACATGATATTTCCATGTCTAAGTAGGACGGCTACACCACCTCTCTGCGTTTCTCTCGGTAGAATGCAGAAGCAAAATAGTATATTAGGCAATTAGTGAATAAAGGACAAAAAAAAGGATAAAGGATTTAAAGCAAAGATAATCGAAAGATTTAAAGTGAGGGCCACAGATGAATCACGAGCAAGTGAAGGATTCTAGCGACTGAATCACGACCGTAGATCACGTGTTAGAATCCTGAGCGACGTGAGTGATTCATGGCCCTCGATATAAATCTGTTTTATTCAATAGTTGCATACTATACTTTATACCATGACTACAAGAAAAAGAAAGATTTAAGAAAAAATAGACATTTAGTGAAGAAAAAAGGAAGGCAGAAATTGCGAGTCTGGCGCTTCATTCAAAAAGCGTTCAACATTTTGAGCGGTAAAAACCAGGGTTTTTTCCGGTTTGTAGCCTTCTGATAGCCTTCTACGGTAGGCTTGCAACTTCGAGTACCTATGTTTTTATGTCAATGTTATGCCTTGTTTTTATAGTACATCGTAGCATAGAATACATACTACATAATGTCGATGACTTATTTTTAAACGACAGCTCATTAAAATAAGTTATGAAAACAGTCTCTGATAATGTGCCAGAAGCTTGATTTTCATTTTTTCCATTTGCAAAACTCATCGTAGGCTTTGATGTAAACCAGCCGTGGTTAGTTGGGTAGCAAGTTTTGTACTAAGTATATCGGCCGCCCTCTCTTTCATAAACTCTGGTGTTAACACATCTTCTTCATTGAATGCATTTTCAATCGACTATTTTTTGTATATAGAGTATTTTTTGCGCAAGGAGGTTGTATAACATTGTGGTCGAATATATTGGTGTGTTATAAAGGGCTTTTTATTCATTGTTTTCAGTGAATAAAATAAGCTTTGCTTTTCTTTTTCTTTTTAAGCGTGGTTGGTATAAATATATTTAGGTATTTGTATTATATTCTTTTGTTTCGTCTTTTATCCAGGTTTCTGTTAGGCAAATTGCTTGGGCATCCAAGTAATTTGTTATTTTCTTCTTCTTCTTCTAGTACACTTTCCAGTTTTTTTTTCTTCGTTTTTTATTTTGAAGATTGTGTTTATACAAAGTCAATTGGTTACTGGGATACAATAATACATGAATACATTAAATATGTATGTGGGCCATACAATACGACCATTGGAAAAATTTGCACATACCTACTTACTCGTACCTACTAAGCACACATTCCGATCTACAGCAGGAAAACCAAATCATAATAAACAATCTATTAAAAAAACGTATTATTATACCTACAGGCAAATAAGGTCAATAAACCGATTTGTTATCTCATTGCTTTTTCCTCGTACTGCAGAACAGTTTTTCTCTGTTATTGATCAAAATATGTGTCTATAGTTACAGAATTTGATACTTACTCCATAATTTCTTTGGATATCACATCAGGGCCCTTATTTCTATGACGCACGTAACGCGTCGCGATAAGATATCTTCGTGGAATCATTCGGCAATGGTCGTAATGACGTCACACGTTTTCGGCAAGGACTTTCCTGTGGCATAGCGAATAAGCGCCCAGTATCAAATACAGTCATCACAAACTTCGATTAGGTTCTGAGAATTACAAAAGAGCCAATAGGTATTTTGTTGTCTGAAAAACTGTTTTTTCGGCTACTGGACTCTTATTCACAGTAGTGACCGACAGTAGTAGCTGTAACCGAGGATTTGCCCGCGTGGTCATTTCTTTTAAAAATAGCCCTTACATGCCCTTAGCCCAGGACCAAAAGTGCTAAAATACAATATACTACATATCTTCAAAGTTCGTTTAGCCGTCAAATATTTTTTTCTCAGTTTGTTTTTAAGTCAAACCCTAAGCAATCTAACAATGAAAACTGCATCACAATTGGTCTAGTATTTTTTACGTGATGCGCAAACAAACAAACCGAAAAACAAACAGACAGGATTTAAAAAAAAACTTGTTCATTAGCTTATTTTAAGTAACCTAGACCTTTTTTTTATTATCTTCTTTGTACATACTTTTCCGTAGTTATTGCTTTATTATAAGTATAGATAGATACATAACGATTGCCACACGTAACGCGTCGCGCTGTGGAATCGGTCGGCAAATAACGACAATTTGCGAACATACACGAACAGTACCACGCAGATATTTTGACGCGTTAAGACGCGTTAAGTGTCTACATGGTCTTAGCGAATAAGGGCCCTGTTATAGCCGATGCAAACACACACCCAAACATATTAATTTACCTTCAGTTCGTAGAAGAAGTAGTACTTTATTGTACATTTTCTTCCAAATCCTGATCCCTCAGGTCCTCATGCTTGAAGCAGGAGACGTCGAGAACATTGACTATGACATCCCTGGAGTCCCATCCAAGGAGTACCGGCCAATTCTCTGGAACTTCCGCACCGAGAGGAACGGGTACTCTTGTCTGTCTCGCCCCAGTGGTAGCTGCGAGGTCCGCACTGGCAAGGTATGATCATCCAAGAATATCTATCCAACGAGTACCGGGCCATATTGTGGAATTATCACTTGGAGAGGAATGAGTACTCCCATCTGTCTCGCCCCAGTGGCAGCTGCGAGGTCCGCACTGGCAAGGTATGATCATCCAAGAATATCTATCCAAAGAGTACCGGGACATATTGTGAAAATGCGAGTTGGAGACGAATGAGAACTCCCGTCTCCCTCACCCCAGTGGCAGCTGCAAGGTCCGCACTGGCAAGGTATGATCATCCAAGAATATCCGTTCAACGAGTACCGGGCATTATTGTGGATTGTGGAAGTATCACTTGGTGAGGAATGAGCACTTCCGTATGTCTTGCCCAAGTGGCAGCTGCAAGGTCCGCACTGGCAAGGTCCGCACTGGCAAGGTATGATCATCCAAGAATATCTATCCAACGAGTACCGGGATATATTGTGAAAATGCCACTTGGAGATGAATGAGAACTCCTGTCTCCCTCACCCCAGTGGCAGCTGCCACTGCCAGTGCGGACCGCACTAGCAAGGTATGATCATCCCAAGCATATCCGTTCAACGAGTACCGGGCCATATTGTGGAAGTATCACATGGTGAGGAAGAGCACTCCCGTATGTCTTGCCCCAGTGGCAGCTGTGAGGTCCGCACTGGCAAGGTATGATCATCCAAAAATAATACTACTGCATACTTAGAGAACGTACTGTAAAGTACTATTCATATTAAATTAAGTCAGTAATTCATAATAAGATTTAATAATGGTTGTTCAGTAAGTTTAGGTTGGCATAGAAATCGGACTTCTGATAGGAATTTGAATATTACGGTTTTATATAGGAATGAGATGGAGAAGAAGATAAAATAGTCATATACCTGGATGTGGAATGGTTATTGGAAGTACCACAATAGATCTCGAAAAGTATAAATCGCAGTAGAGCTGGCACTGAATATGTGGTTCTTCCAGAATCTGGTAAAAAAATATATGGAAACAGAGCAAAAAAATATACAGAAAATTGATAGTTTCCAAGCTAAAGTTTACATTTATATAGAAAAACAAATAACAATAGTCATCATCTGGCTTTAAATATAATACTCAATATAAAAGTTTTTTCCAAAGATGACTACACAAAAATAAAAATAGATTTAGAAGATATTAACTGGGATGACTACTTTGACGCAAGTCAAACAGTCGACGAAACCGTTGATATTTTCTATGACTTGATCACTCCTATTATCACTAATAATACACCTAAGTGTCGTAAAGGCAACAACTAGTATCTTTTTTGGTTTAGTCTTGTTTCCTCCTTAAAACTCTTAAAGAAAAAGCAAAATTTCATTGTAGATATAAGAAATACTCGAATCCAAGGGATTCTTTAACGTACCAAATGTTGCGTGATCGTTGCGATAAGATGATACAAGAGTGCTTAATCAATTTGAGAACGCAAGCTAAAAATCAATTATAGAATGATCCTAAGTATTTTTGGACATTTATTAAGTCAAATAGCATTGAAATTCCCGATGATTTTTTTCTCAACAATCAGTATGTGCAAGCAAGGAGATCAAGGAATTAGCGAACATTTTTCCAAATATTTTCACTCTTGCTCAACCATCAACAAAACCTAGTGATCCCGTGGATCTTAGTGATCGTAGATCAGTTCTTGCAGTCTTTCAGAATCAGATAGGTATCTTAAAGTCACTTCAACTAATAAATAGTAATAAAGACCCTGGCCCAGACTCGATCTCTCCTATTTTTATAAAGACATGTTCATTTCAATTAGTTAAGCCTCTTCACTACATATTTAATAAGTCCCTGTTATGCGGAATCTTCCCCACTAGATGGAAGCTTGCTCATATAACACCGATTCACAATAAGGGTGATCAAAGTGATATCGCGAACTATAGACCCATATCTATCCTATCTTCAATAAGTAAATTATTCGAATCAATAATTGTAATGTCCTCAACTGCCTCCCACCAGCAAGTGATAGGAATGTCGCCCCTACAATGGGGCCGGCGCCGTCGCCATGGAGCGCCACTGGTCGGCGCTAACATTATTTGTACTGTCTATCGTCGCGTCACCTAATTGTTATTGTGAGTCATAGCATAGCTGACCCGAATTTATTTATATTGGCAGGTCACGCCCTTAGAGCACACTGCCTAACAATTACGTACACAGGTAAAATAACCAAGTGAGTGTAGCCGGTTGTTACACTATTCTTTATTCTGTGCCGGCAGTGGGACATTGCTTATAGTATTTGTATATTCAATATTCATTACACATGTTATGGTATTAGTCTAATGAAGAAAAGTTATTGAAGTAGGTAAAGCTATGATTTTCAAGAAGTTTTTTTTGCTGATCTACACTGATCCACTGCTGGGCAAAAGTCTTCCCCATTTCTTTACAAGCAGCATGGATTTCTTAACAAGCAGCACGTTTTTTCCGTAATTAGAAATAACTTGCGTATTATTACAGGACCTAAAATATCTTTATACCAAGTTACATCAAAATCTATTCAGCCATTACGGATATGAGTGGTGACAAAATATACTTTTACTACAGATATTCGTTATAAGGGTACGTAGGATACGTTTTACCTACTATTATTTTTTCTGTGGTTAGTATTAGCAGTATGTCTTGTTTTGAAGGTGCTAGGAGGCTCCAGCGTGACCAATGACATGAAGTACACTCGGGGGTCCAAATTCGACTATGACGCGTGGCAC
Source organism: Alsophila aescularia (assembly GCA_946251855.1). Lineage (NCBI taxonomy): Eukaryota > Metazoa > Arthropoda > Insecta > Lepidoptera > Geometridae > Alsophila > Alsophila aescularia. Next base: position 29,931,409 of record OX276382.1, read on the forward strand.
AGTAAGGGGGCGCTAGGGTCCCTCGATTGGAAGTTTGAGAACCTCTTGGAGTACTTCAAACATTCTGAAGATAATGGTAAGGGACATCAACATTTTTGTCATAGAATATGTGGCTAGTTAATTGATGTTTATAATAAAAATGTTTTTAAAATTCAAAGGCTAATTCTGTTATTATCAATGCATTACTATTACCAATATTATTCTTAACCCTTCGAGCACTGCCCACGCACATTTACGTTATGTGCGGTATCATGCGCGGTGCTCAAAGAATTATAACTTCAAAGTATGTAAAGTTATTTGTATTCATTTTATTTGGATTACCTGTGCTAATGTTTTCCTCATTGTTTCCACTATTGCATTTTAAGACTAGCAGGTGGTTAGTCTGATTTTGCCACGCCAGCCCATAACAATTATTACAGTGCCACTTCCCACCCAGAACTGTAGAAAAACTAACAAGAACTGCGCTCGAAATAAATAATGAATTTATTCCTAATAGTAAAGTCTTTGACTTTTAATTCAAGGTGACTACGACGTCCTCATGAACTCGCATTACCATGCACGTGCTGGAGAAATGCATGTGCAGAGGTTCAAACATGTGGACCGTTACGTCGAGGTATTCCAGAACGCCTTCTTGGAGATGGGTCTCCGCACCTTAGACATTAACACCAATATCCCCGAGGCTTTCGTCAACCACCAGTTTACCGTCTCCAACAACACTCGTCTTAGTACCAACGCTGCTTTCATCAAACCCGTCAAACACAGGAAGAACCTAGTCATCATCACGGGAGCGACCGTCACCAAAGTAGTCATTGACAAACAGGAGAAGACAGTTGAAGGAGTTCTATATGAAATTGAAAAAGGTAAAGAGAGACCTGCGTATGCTAAGAGAGAAATCATTTTAACAGCTGGCGCTATCAATAATGTTAGGTTACTGCACTTGTCCGGTGTAGGACCTAAAGCAGACCTGAAGAAAAGCAACATTACTACAATTTTGGATCTACCTGTTGGGCAAAATTATCAAGATCAAGTTACTATAGGTGGTCTAGCTTTTAGCCTTAGTGATGTAGCACCAGTAACGGAAGAACAAGTCATAAGTGATTTTAAAACTTGGTTTGAAAACCGTAGTGGACCGTTAGCTTCTCAAGGAATAAACCAAATATCAGCATTCTTACAATTATATGAACATGTTAATGCACCTGATGTAGAATTAGCTTTAGAAGGAAACTTTATCAGAAGTGATAAATTTATGCTTACGAACGTGAGTGTGCATTCAGCTGAAGAGACCAACTTACCTTTACCTTATTATAACTTAGTAAACATATTTCCAATTTTGTTAAGACCTAAAAGCAAAGGTAAAGTATTATTGAATAAAAGAAATCCAAAATATGGTCGACCAATAATCCAGGCCAATTTTCTGAAAGAATCAGAAGATTTGGATACTCTTGTAGATAGTATAGATATCGCTTTGCAATTGCTTGACACGAAAGAAATGAAAAAGAATGAAATAAAATTTGCTCCACTGGATCTGTTTCCTTGTGATAGATTAAGTAATAGAGACCAATGGAATTGTATAGCTAGGCATTACACTAAAGCTATTAGTAATCCTATAGGAACGTGTCGTATGGGAGAAAATAAAACAGAATCTGTGGTTGATTACCAGCTTAGGGTGCATGGCGTTGAAGGTCTTCGAATCATAGATGCTTCAGTGATGCCAACGCACGTCAGGGGAGGTCTGCTGGCGCCGACAATGATGATTGCAGAAAAGGGTGCAAAAATGATAATTAAAGACTGGAAGGAAAATAAAGGTCATTACTTTTCAAGAAGGTGACAGATTTTGAAATAAAACATGATTTTTAGTACCAAGTAGATTTTATTTTGTCACTTGCCATTTCGGCTATCATTATTACAGGAGCTGCCGTAGAACCCCTTGTTATTTTTGGCATTATCGATGCGTCAGCTACTCTTAAATTTGAAACACCATACAGTTTTAAATTGCTATCTACAACGGACTCGGGATCTTCTGAACTACCCATTTTACATGTACCAGCGTAGTTATGAAGTGGTGCAGAAAAGTACTTTATGATACAAGACCATAATTCTTCTGAGACCTTTTCGTGGTCTTTACATTCATTTTTGAGTATTGGCCGAGGATCGAATTCAAATCCAGCACTTTTAAATATTTCTGTATCAAATATTTTGACGATTTGATGTATTCCTTCCAGCAATTTTTTTTCATCTATTGGGTCTTTAAGAAAATTTGGATATATCAGAGGTTTGCCAAAAACAGGATCTGTGGCGTTAAGAACTACTTGACCTCTACTGCTAGGAGTAAGTAATGATATACACATATCGATTTTATCGTAATACATGTTGGAGTCATGTCCTTTGAATCTGATTTCAATGTCAGCAGTATTAAGGATTTCCGATAATTTCGTTTCAATAAAAGCTATCACTTGAAAATTTGCAGATAAAGGTCCAATCCCTTTTGCATAATAACTCGAGATATCTCTTAATTTGTCAGAAAATTTTACTGTTGTCGCTGTTTTTGTTACCATTATAACAGGTAAGCACACTGAAAGATGATCTTGAAAATTAGCTCCTACTGGTAAATCCGAATGCACTTTAATATTTAAATATTCTAAGTAATCCTTAGGGCCAAAACCAGACAACATTAGCAATTTGGGAGTGTTTATTGCTCCAGCACTAACAATTATTTCCTTACTAGCTCCTGCCCTAACTATTGTACCGTTTTTTAAATAAACAACATCTACCGCTCTAATGTCATTCCGAGATCCTGTTATTCCTATCTTAGTTACTAGTGCTTCTGTTACTATATGTAAATTAGGTCTTAATTTTCTAATGGGTTCTATATAAGCTGTGTATGTACTTACTCTTTCACCGTAATACGACATAGACTGTAATCTCATGAAGCCTAATTGATTTCTTCCATTAACGTCTGTGTAGTTGTAGCCGAGCTCGTTTAGAGCACTGAGGAGTAAGTCAACATTATCATCGACGTAGGGGTATCGACCGATGTCAAGAGGTCCTTGCGTGGAATGAAAAAAGCTGTTTTTAGTTATGTCCTTGTCATAGTTTCCTTCGGAGTACTTGAAGAAAGGGAGTACTTGACCGTAGTTCCATCCTTCGTTACCGGCCAGTGCCCACTCGTCGTAGTCGGCGTGACTGCCTCGGATGTACGCCAGATCGTTGATGGATGAGGTGCCACCCAGGACCCTGCCTTGGACAACTTCACAGCCTTTTTCTGCTCGATTTTGGCAGAACCTGAGAAGTATAAAATTATAGGAAAGTATAAATATTGAAATAAATATTGGGATATTAAGTGTCTCATACATAAACTCTACTTGAACCTACCCTTTTTTGGGCCTCATAGAGTATTGCCAGTCTATCGATGAGCCCTTGAACTCGCTCGTGAGACCTGGAATTAAAGCCATCTTAGGTTCTTCAGGACCAGCTTCTATTAGTAAAACCTGCAAAATGATAATTGCCAACAATTAATTAATTAATAGACATCTATATAATTTGAAAACCCACCAATGTCTGACTCGTGCCTTGCGTATTCAGAGTTTCGTAGTTCAAATAGATAATTTATATTACTTTAGCTGTGATTACCTCTAGACCTAGATCCTAGGGTCTCTTAGATGTTGGTGAAACTATTGATAGATGTGTTAGGCAGTTTATGTAGAGTTAGGAAAACGGGCATTACTTCATTATCTTGTAGTTTTTGTTTAATCGATATAAAACAGGAAAGTCGTATAAGTTTTTGTTTTTTTTTTCAAGTTTATACTTAAATGTCGATTAACTTCAAAATCAGCTAACTCTTATCACCTTAGTGGAGATTTTGTTTTCAGATTTTTGTTTTTAGGTGACTCGTTGATTCATGTCTTGACTCGTGATACCGTTTCTGAGAAAAACTGTGCTCTATTCTTAGGAATGCAAAAATAAACAAATAATATTATCATATTGTGCTCGACTTAAAAAGGTATTTCTAAAGCAAACACTAAGGGTGTGTGTGAGTGGGCAGTTGGGCACCCCATTGAAATTTAATTCATACAATTTTAAATACCTACCATTTTTCCTTTTAGTGAATTACATGAATTTTCAGTCACTCTACTTATTCCTTTAAAAAGCCGTCACAGACACGGACTGATAGTCAGACTACGACGATACGTCAATAGAGGACTCCACATAGACCATCTAGGCACTAAACTTTGGGTATGGGTTGGGAAAGACGATGAGCATGACTAAGGTACATATCCAGAAGTTGGTTGTCACTGACAGATAATTTGGTGATGATAAGTATAATTAGTTTCTAAATGACAAACATAAATAATCATTTTCATCATCACTCCTCCACTGCTGGATGTAAGCCTCTCCTAGCGAACGCCACGATCCTCGGCTCTCCTCATTCAGTTCCGGCTAGCACCGTTTTTCGCTAGTCGTCACTCCACGTGCCTGGCGGGCATCCTAAACTAGGTTTGCCAAATTGCGGTCTCCACTCAAGAACTCGTTTATCCTTACGGTTGTCGGTTCTTCGAGAGATATGAACGCTGTGAACAGCCCAGATTAGCCTCGGACAGAATATTTGATTAATTAGACACAGTTTCGCGAGATTCAGCTGGGTTGAGCGGCGCTCGGTAGCCTTCTCATCGTCCATACCACAGTGCCTTAAGACGAAGGTCTTCAGTTCGTACGTCCTACCAGTCATGACCTACGGAGCCGAAACGTGAGACACCTGAGACTGATCCATTAAAGCCACTCAGCGAGATACCTACATATTATATTTATTTCCCATATGTTTATGACTATCGAGAGCAATTCAAGTAGTATTTTGTCTCTTTCATATTTATATGTACTCTGAACATTTCGTATTCATCATCCAGATAATAAAAAGATGCAGTTACCTTCCATTTCCTATTCTCCGACAATCGACTAGCGATCACGCAGCCCGCCGTCCCCCCACCGACCACTATGAAGTCGTACTCTTCTACTTCGTCATCAACATTCCTCACCACTTCCCTATCGATGCTATAGCGTGGTTTCCAGTTCTTTAACGAACCTTTTACCGTCCTATTTACGTCCTTACCAAAGTAATCTGGTTCAGGGCCTATGAGACCGTACAGCGTCTGTACGAGGGAAATAAGGAGGATAGCAGTCGGGGCGCATTCTATTCTGCCGTCACATATTTTGCACAGCTCGTCGGTGATATTCGCTGTCATTGCATCTTCCACTCTCTGCCAATCTCTGGTTTTTGCTTTTATATGATTGGCTCGTAATGGAAGCTGAGGGTTTTTAATAATTTCTTCATTCTTTTTTGCTTCACAATGTCACGTGCTCCAAATCACTCACTGTATTTCATTCGCTGAACTATTCATTATTTTCTTTCAGGAATTCATTTCGTTCGCACGTTTTGGGTCTTTTCAGTCTTAGAGTTTCTTTTTCAGTATTTCAGTATTTGGTAGATCTACAATGGTTAATATACAAAACCTGAGTGATTAATTAAAATTAACACGTAAACGGTATGCGCACGCGCCGCGGCACGACTACAAGAAGTCCGCGCCGCTGGTCACAGCCGGGAATCTTGCAGTTTACATTATCTTGTTTATGATTTGTTCTGTTTACAGACATTGTTTGGTTCCACGATCTCTTCAATGTAAGAGTCATGAACCTAGCATCGTAGGCGTGCGACACAATAGGTATAGTTTTATTGTCCTTTAATGTTTACTTTTATTGTCTTACAGTATTGTAGTGAAAAACTGGATGCAAATATTTAATAATAAATTCTGAAGTTTAAATTAAATAATATATAATTCTCGCGACTATTAGGGAAGCGACAGGGCAGGATTTTGATAGAACTTCTACTCAACGCGTGGCAACTGCGCGCTTAGCCGCGTGCCAAACGTGCTTTTATGCTATTGAATTTTTACAACAATGAGAACAAAAACTCATTTTTTATAACATATTTTTTAACCCGCTTTAAAGCTGCTTTTATTTTATTACAGGTAAGGTCATCATCTATTAAACAGACGGTACACTTCGTCGTGTGAAAATAAGAAAAAAACAATCTGTGCTACGTGCTGTAATGAGAAGCAGAAGTAAGTGTTCTTGGGACATACTTTGGGTAACAATAACAAACTAAACTATGAAACGCACTCGAAACGCCTGCCGCTACCGCATACAACAAAAAACATGATTGCAGACATAATAAAATAGGCGCATAATACAATTTCCACATCATGTTGCTGTTGTGTTGAACTTGTATTCGAGCAGATTGTAATTTTCGGAAGTGATAAAATAAATTATAAATTCATGAGTATAGGTAGCTTCTGGCTATACTCTAAGTTATGTCGAGTTAGCGTATGTGCGTGAGTGATATTGTACTTATTTTAAAGCAACTAAATGAAAAGACTGAAGGGAAAAAAATGCTAGCAAAGTTAGCAAGGAAATTGTGGATAAAAATTTTAGTAGCAGTAGTAGCATTTTGAGAGATTATTTGCTTGTTTGTCGTATGAGGTAGTGCTGGCCTCTGGTGTCAGGCCGCCCGAGGGCCGCTGACATGGCTTAACGATGGCTGCTATTAATCAATCAATAACAGCCGGGACCACAGCTTAAGGTGACCCCCGAATATAAAAAAGTAATTGGTGCGGAGCCCAGGACCGAACCCGGTGTCATTGGATTCTAACTCGCACTAGTATAACGCTAGGCTACTATCGCTGAACCGTTAGGAAAAATATATGTCATTTGATTTTGATTTTTGAATAGGTGCTTTCGCAGTCGCAACTTTACACTTATAACACTATCACATTACACTTCACACTTATATTATAAATCAGAAAAGTGTAGCCACCGTCGTAAACAGGCCAACTAGACCTCAGAGCTCAAAATTAATACTCTCTTATCGAGCGGAAAACTTCGTATGTGCGATGCAGAACTCCATACATTAGAACTGACAGCCCATACAAAACCTCTTAAAATCATAAAAACCCGATTAGCGCCATCTATATTTTATCTTTCGAAGTGTGTATGTGTGTGTTGTATGTTTGTAACTCCTTTGCGCTCAAATGGCTAAACGGAATTGGATGAAAGTTGGTACCAGGATATCTTATATACTGGATACACCACAACACCTATGCTACTTTCATCATCATTCATGCTCATAATCCACGCGGGTAAAACCGCGAGGCGCAGCTAGTCTATATTTATTCTATACATAATTATAATACAACTGTAACTAAGGTGAAATCTGTATATGGAAGATAATTTATAAAAAAAACATTTTTATTTGATTAATTATAATGAAAGTAGTATAATCCAAAAACATAGTTTTTATAAAAAAAAACTGTCTTTATGTGACTGTCTGTCTGTATGTGACTTCATCACGCAAAAATCCCTTGAATTGATTTTAATGCCGTTTGCTAAAGTGTATTCCATGGAGTCTTGCGGAGGTTTTTATCTATGTTTCATCAAAATCGGTTAATCCATAAAGAAGTGACAGATATTTTTATATTTCTTTAAAGTGAATAAATGTCGTTGATTTGGTTAGATTTAAGAAAATTGGACACCGACTTCCTTAACGGTTTCCACCTTTTATATTTAAGTTTATTTAATTTCATTATTTTGAGTGGCGTGAACAATACATTGCTGTTATCCGTTGAGGAGTTCCTTTCTAACTCCGAAGGTCTTCATCAGATCTTCACCAAATTAATTTTAAGGGAACATACCAAATCCAATTCTATAAAAAAAGACCCACATTTGACGGAGATATCGCGTCATAAAATGGGTGAAAGTTAATAAAATTAAGTCATCACCTAATTTTCCAAAAAAATACATACGGGTCGAATTCAGAACCGCCTCTTGAAGTCGGTTAAAAATGAAACTAAATGGCGTGTTACTCGTATTTAGAAAATGACTTTATTGTCAATTTGTATTCTTTGGTCTTTGGGAAATTGGGAATTTTGGGAATTGGGAATGGAGATACCTTGGAATAACACATAGGATACTTTCATTATCATCATACTGAACGGCTGAACGAATTTTGATGAATTTAGAATAGAAATAGCTTGTACCATGGCTAATTGTTGTAAGTACTTTTCATCATCATCATCATCATCATCATCATCATCATCATCATCATCATCATCATCATCATCAGTCACACGGGTGGAACCGCGTGGTGCAGTTGTAACTTATAGTGCCGAAACATGGACGCTTACCAAGGAAACTATGCACAACATGTGAGTTGCACAACGGGTCGTGGAACGTTCCATGTTAGGCATAAAGTTGAGTGATAGGTTTTGAAATACGGAGATCTGAAGAAGAACCAAGGCAGAAGACATTGGTTTCCGTATATAAATAAATTCAAGTGGTGATGGACAGCACACTTGGCAAGATGAGATGATGTGTGTGACTTGGTGATGGCAGGTGGAGTAGGTATCTCACAGATTGGTGGCCAAGCTTTGGAAAGTGTAGCCGTGGAAGATCAGTGCTGCAACGATGAGTCAATGAAATCAATGTGTTTATAGGAAAGGCCTGGCATAGATTGGCTCAAGACAGATGATTGGCGTAAGAAGGAGGAAGTTTATGCCCTGCCGTGAGTGGATTGCGCTGCCAATGATGATGCTGATGATAGGTAGATACTGTACAGTACAGAGATCCACATAAGATATATTTATCCCGGAAAATGGAAAGTTCACACGGGAAATTGGGTAAATTTTGGTAGATTGGTTGTACTCGCTTTCACATCAAAACGGCTAAATTGATTACGATTACAGAATGCCACTTTTTACTAATCGCCGTCCCCAATAATATACAATGATTAACATTAAGTACCGTGGTGGGGTATTTTACACGTCATTCATTGCAAACAATGTTAGTTTTACGACTTTTGAGATTTGAAGTTTTTCAATCATGAATTTACTTATAAAAATCCTCTAAGGATGTTGCACTCTGAACCCTAGTAGCACAAAATAAATAATAGTAGGTACTGCCTAATAATCTGCTGGAAAAAAACAATAATCACCTTGACCTTGAATTTGTACTTGTCAAATTACCTCGCGCATTGAAGCATACTCCAAAGTGGTCAGTCGCATGTCAGTAGACGTCACAGTGAAAATCTGACCTTTAGAGTCAACTACTTTTTTTTTATTTATTTGTTAGAAGTGAATAAAATATAAGTAATTGTGTTAAATTTGCGCTCAGTTTCAAGTGTTACATGACATCGTCGTTTCCTAAGCTTTCAGCGGTTTCTTCAGCTATAAGTAACGTTGCTTACTCTAAATATATGCGTGCAGAGAGACAGTATGCTGGCTCATCCCACATTTGCTCGGACTGGTGATCAATCTCCACTAAAAGGGTTCTTTCCACCAGCGCTTAAGCGAAAAGAGGCTAAAATAATACTTTCTAATAGTTTTTACCAAATAATAGTTTTTAATCGATTGCTCGGCTTGTACTCATCGGTTTGAAATACCAAGTACACTAGTTTAAATCAAACCCTAAGTTATCAATCAGTGAAAACCAATCAAAAGTCGCAATCGGTCTAGAAGTTTTTTCGTGATGCGCGAATAAACAGACAAACAGTCAGACACTATTCAAACAAGACAAGTTCAAAAGCTAAAACCTGAGTACGGATGGGTAAAAAACCCCTATGATATTCTTGCAATGAAGTCGAATCGATTTATACTTCGCTTGTCAAAATCGGACTAAGTTTTAAGTTTGAACACATAACCCTTCCAATGTTTCGCCGTAGTCAGGTATAAATCAGGTAGGTTTTATGTTCCAAAGTAAGTCTCCATCACTGACCGGAATGTTTATTTTATATTCCTGTCCATCCAAAGGTTGCCTGTAAGAAATTGCAAATAGCGATAAGGCCGCCTATTGTACAACATTAGATTTTATGTATCATTACTGTTATGATGTTTTTTTATTGTAATGTGTTCAATAAAGAGTTATTGTATTGTATTGTAAAAAACACACTTTACAAATGAAGACGAATTGATTGATACCTCGCTTGTCGAAATCGGGCGAAGTTTTAAGTTTGAACAGATAACCCTTCCTATGCTACCCAGAAGTCGGGTAATTTGTATTTGTATACTTACATAAATACATGTACTCGTATACTGTTAAACTCATTTCATTACCCTTCCCTTGCTCTGCCGTAGTCGGGTAAAAACAAAAAACCCCACTACATGGTCGGGTAATATCTAGCCTATAAGCTAAATAAATAATAGTTTAAAAAAACTAAAAGTCACGCTTTATTTAGAAAACCAAATTAAAAAATAGAAAATAAATTTTAATAGTGTAAATAAGAAAAAAAAGTTTTATTTCAAATAAAATCGTGAGGTGCATGGGTCAATAGTTATAAATATTTCATTGACAGATATGAGAAGAAGGATTATCATTTCGATAATATCTTAAAAAGCATCCCACGCTTTTTTTATACGCTTTATATTAGCTTCACTTGTATGTTTGTAACCGACTACTTGGGCGCTATTTTGACCCACTTTAAACGGTCAGATTTCATTCAAATTTTGCACACCTATCAGAGACGGATGACAATGCAATAATGCGAAAAAAATAAAAAAATACTAAAAAGTAAAAAATAAATAATAGTTTAAAAAAACTAAAAAACACGCTTTATATAGAAACCCAAACTAAAAAAATAGAAAATTAATTTTAATACTTTAAATAAGAAAAAAAAGTTTTATTTAAAAAAAAGCGTGGAGTGCTTTTTAAGATATTATCGAAATGATAATCCTTCTTCTCATATCTGTCAATGAAATATTTATAACTATTGACCCATGCACCCCACAATTTTTTTGAAATAAAACATTTTTTTCTTATTTACACTATTAAAATTTATTTTCTATTCTTTAGTTTGGTTTTCTATATAAAGCGAGTTTTTTAGTTTTTTTAAACTATTATTTATTTTCTACTTTTTAGTTTGGTTTATTTATAAGAGCGTTTTTTTTTTTTTTTTAAACTGTTATTTGATCTAATCTACTATCAATTCTGTGATTCGCGCACCTTACTCTCATGCAAAGGATCCGGAAAGAAATTGATGAATCCTGGCGAATCTAATCAGGATAATCGGATATTTTAATCGAATTATTGCATTGTCATCGGTCTTTGACAGGTGTGCAAAATTTGAATGAAATCTGATCGTTTAAAGTTGGTCAAAATAGCGTCCAAAGGAGTCAGTTACAAACATACAAGTGAAGCTAATATAAAGCGTGTAATAATATAAAGTGTGTAATAAAGCGTGTAAAAACACGCCTGCCCTGCCAAAAAAGAACTTATACCAAGATGATGATGATGATGACCAATAATACTGATGGCATTTGCTTATCAAGGCCTACAATTTGATACCCATATTGTAAAATTCAAAGTTTTTTTTTTCGCCCTTTTAAATGGAGCCCCTGACGCCATATTTAATTTAAAAAATAATGCCTATGGTACTCGGGTGATGTAAGGATTCTAACAATACCGCATACGTCTAAATCTGTTCAGGCATTTAAAAATTATGGTGGAATAAAGATACTCACATACATACATACATACAAAAATACCTGAATCCTAAAAATATTACACGTCTTTTTTTGGGCAGTCGTGTAAAAATAGTCTACGACACTCTTGAGATTCAAATTAATGGATTGATACCTCCATTATATAGGGGTATAAATTGTCATAGGCTGTTTTACCCGACTACGGCGAAGCAAAGGAAGGTTTATGTAATCAAACAAAAAAAAATGGCGCGATTATGACAAACGAGGTATATCAATCGATATGTCTTCATCGCAACATTGTCATTGGCTATTTTTTTTTTGACTAGTGCAAAGCAAATTATGGGTATGTGCTCAAATTATAAATTTGGTTCGATTTTGACATCGTTTCGTCTTTATTGCAAGAGTGTCAAAGGTTATTTTTTACGTAGTCGTAGTCGAGTTTTAGTTATCTGAACTTATGTTTTGTTCTCAGGAACGCGTGGAGGTATCAAGTTGAAATTAATATCAAATACTCAGGTCAGCTCTAAGCTGAGAAAAAAAACAAGTTTCTAATGGCCGGTTCCTATATTTTAAAATGAACCGTTTTCGCTTACTGTCCGTCAGCTTTTGACATAAACGCCATACAAAAAACGTCAAAAAGTAACGAGACGTTGGAAAAACGACTCGTATCATTTTTATAGTAATGGGGGGCTAGTCAACGCAATCAAAAGATACGGCCGTTTATGCCGTATATTTTGACGCTCGCGAGGGAATCAAGGCCTAGGCACCGAATAAATAATAGTACGCCTAGGTAGGGTACTTCTCATTGACCTACAATCATGAAATTTAGCAAAACGCATTTTTTATAGCACAAGTAAAGGGAAAAATCCAGAAATTTGTAGTTACATAACTTATTTTTTTATTAATTATTTGAGTTGGTAAACTGACCTCGACCCTTGTAGATGTATGGTGACAACAGTTTTCCAACGGTAAAGTTAAGATTGCACGGAACCCTCAGTGCGCGAACCCGACTCGCCCTTGGCCGGTTTTTCAGGGCGGTCGCACTCCGCAACAAGTACATATATTACAGCTAAACTTCAGGGCCGCAATATTAGGGTTCATTCAGTAGAGTCATATCTCTACCTAGTCTGTGAGTAGTGTCAAGCGTGCGCTCGATGAGTCGCGCGCCATGTGCTTAACGATAAAGTACCTACTTACGTAAACTTACGTAAAGTTTTGTGAAATTTTATTATTTTCTTAATTATGAATACCAAGGAGAAACCTAGAAGGTACTGCATAGCATTTGGTCTGACCAATCTCGTAAAATACCTACATACCGACATTTTATTACGTAGGTAGCCATTTCTTTTTCATTCATTATTGAGCATCGAAGTCAGACAGGCACCTTTTATTCATCAAAGTGTAACCTATATATTATGATATAATCAAATAATGAGGTACTAGGTCTATTCTGATAAGAATGTCATTATGTGTAGTTAATCGAACTATCAACATTTATAACAATAAGTAACAAAATAATTCATTTTTACATAATTGTTTATTCGGTTACAATATCTAAGTCATATTATATCACAGAATAATTACTAGTACAAGTACCTAGTCATATCTTGATACAACCCTACCGAGCGAAAAAGTGACAGAGCGATTCTGAAACGGTTAGAGCAATGGAAGCTCTCGCGCGTTGTCATACGGTACATTCTAGCCTGCACGCGATGGTTGAGCGCCTTTTACGTAATTATAATTGAAAGATCGCAGCGCTGTGCGAGTTAAATTGCACTTTATTGCGTTGTAGCGAGAGTTGCTATGTATTTAAATGACTTTACTCAGTTATTCTCTTCTCTACTTGTAGTATTATTTATTCTGTGATTGTGTACAGACATATTTTTTACTTACTGCTTTATTATAAGTAAGTATAGATATAGATTGACAGTTCGCTTGACTGAATTGCGATCTTCAAATACTACTTGAACCCTTTGAATTAGTTTTTATTAAACACACTCAGCACATCATGCAAGACTGATAGGCTGATAGACTATAGGGTGCTCGATAATGTACAGTATAACATACTCGTATCGTATTTTGGAAACGAAATCGATGACATACTGGTTTTTTAAACACTAGATGAACCAAGCTATCCGTTAACATTAAAACATCAACACAGTTTAGTACAAAAAGTGACCAGAATATTTTCGTGAAAACCGACAAAAATTTCAAAAATTTACGGCTTGCGGAGAAAGGCCGTGGTTTTATTAAAATAAAAAAAACCTCTATAGTGTTTTTACGTATAATATATATATCCTTTTAAAGACAGAAACACACTAATTCGATAATATATGTGAGATTACATTTAAATCGATTTTAGTAGATCAAACCGTTACAATTAACTTCCATGTTTTTTTTTGGTTGCTCTAGCGACCAACGGGGATTTGCCGTTTTGGATCTTGGTTGCTACAGCGCCAAAGGGGATTCAGCGGTTAGGGATATTTAACTGCGAGTGAATGGAAAGTTTTTAAGAGCAGACAAAGATATATATATACTTTTCAATGTTTATGGTTCTAGTTTTTGTGACTATGTCGGTTTTAAGACCATATAAAACAGTAAGATTAAATAACTGTTATATAAGAATAATCAAGAATAATAATTTAAAGATACCCGTAACCTTCGATAACCTCAGGGTAACCTAAGTTATTAACTTGGCAGTCAGTTGTCAGGGTCGCTGGGCGATCAATAAGTTCACCACCAGTCAAGTTACCATTACTTGATTAAAACGCTATACAAGCTAGCACTTGAGTGCAGGGTAGTCAAATTAAGTTATAGAAGAACGCGTTTACTGTGAAGAAACCATTAAGCTGATGGGTACATCATTTTTATCGGTGAAAATAGGTATGAGTGATTAATTTTTAGTTTTAATTTTATAATGGCATTGTCCGCGGCTTTGCCCACGTGTTCATTTCTCTGGGTTACAACTCACCTATCTATATGTTTTCCAGTACCCAAAAGTTACCTTTAAAGTAGGTATATTTCATCAAAATTTGTTCATGAGTCAAATAGTATTTTTCGATTGCTCGGCTTCTACAGCTTCTACTGATCAGATTGAGAAACAAAGTGCACCAATTTTTAAGTCAAAATCTAAACTATCCAACATTTAAAACCGCATCGCAATCAGTTCAGTAGTTTTACGTGATGCGCTAACAGACAAACAGACAGACATGATTTTTAAACAAGTTATACTTGTTCAGAAACTTATTTTAAGTCACTACCATATTTTTTAAATCTTTTTTGTACTCTGGTCTTTTTATACTTGCTGCAATATTTACACTATATTATAATAATATTATAAAGAGGAGACATTTGATTTTTTGTATGTGTGTTTGTAATGGATGAACTCAAAAAAATAATGAACGGATTTATTAAAAGCTAAATTATCAGCAAGTATCTAACATGAGCTGGATTTTATTTTTCATCAAATTAGAGATCCCTACAAAAATTTAAATAATGTAACCCAAGGTATAACTAATTTGCCTAGAAATATGTCAATTACTCTTTTTAAGGACTGGAATAACATGTTGCCGTGGAACGCAACGTCAAAAAGCACCACGAGCTCACCTGCCAAAGATTTTGAATTCCGCGTATTGGCGTGTTGCTGTTATACTTTTGCATTGGTTTTTAATATTTTAAATATGATACATTAAAGAATATACTTACTTGTTTACAGTACTCATCATTACCCACAGAAAATACCGCGAGGCTTCAAATTAATCAATCAAAACACGGGTAGAATCTTATACAAATAAAAAGAAACCCACGAAACCCTTAGCTACCCGTGCGAAGCCGGGGCGAGTCACTGCCTACTTGGATGGAAAATTGTTTATAATATGTAACCTGTGTACAGGTCGTTATGTAACTTTAACATCAGCTGAGAGTAAGAAAAGTGTCAACTAGTCGGGTAAACAATAGCCTATGACACTCTTGCGATGAAGACGAATCAATTGATACCTCGCTTGTCAAAATCGACCCAAGTTTTTAGTTTGAACACATAATCCTTCCTTTGATTCACCGTAGTCGGATAAAAATCCTATGACACCATAAATAAAAAAAATAAGTTCAAAAACTAAAACCCGACTACGGTTTGGACTAAAAAGTTACAAATAAGAATATTCAAACGTTTTAGAAATTTAAAACATTAGAGCCGGGGGAGTGCGCTTTACCCCTCCGTAGACGCCCTAGAGACATCTTGAGCGATCCGGACGATGAAATCGCTGCCGCAGTGCAGCCAGCGATAGATTCGTCCAACCCGTCTTCACCATCTTTCAACACAATTAGACACAGACACTGACCTCGCGGTCCCGTAATTAATGTCGATTTTATTCGCCTTCGAGTTTCTTGCCGATTCTACTCGAAGGTGTATTCCGAATCGGTGGTCAGTTATGCAATTCATTCTAAGGGCTCCAGCCATTTCATCTGGGCCCCCTCGAACACTACCTAACAGTAGAGATCCAGGGGTGTTTAGTTCAATACTCCCCGTAATCAATGGCAACTGTTCAAGCCGAGGTTCGTACCCCCTGAGCAAGTGGCCAAAACTTAACTTTGGTGTGCGCCTTCTGCGTCACACATTGCGGCGGAGCGCTTTTGCGGTCCGGTGACGCTGTAGAGGTCAGTTGTAGACCAACAACACATAACCTAGTCAAAAAAAAAATATTGTGCGCTTTACCTACTTGGTTACATACTGATAAATTCATATCGCACTCCTACGGCCCTATAGTTTTAAATTTCTAAAACGTTTGAATATTCTTGTTTGAGACTTTTTAGTCCACTAAGACCGTAGTCGGGTTTTAGTTTTTGACTTTATATTTATATTTAAATTTAAATTATTTTGGAGTTATAATGTAATCTATTTTCGAAATGTGCTAAATAAGCCCTTTCATTTAATACCAAACAAGGCTACATAGAAACAAAAAACACGACTTTATGTCCTCTAGAGGGCGCTATATTCAATTTAATGTGACGTTACGTAGCCTATAACCAGCGGACAATGAAGATGTACATGGCATGGCTTGAACTTTGTACACAGGTGCTTAGTTGCTTGTTTTTGGTTAAGTTTCTCTGTTGATTTATGTGTTGCTGTGTACAGTTTGTGAGAATAAATTGTTTCTTATCTTATCTTATACCCACCCACAATCATACGTACCGATTAAAATCATAACCCTCCTGTTTGCTTCACCGTAGTGGGTCAAATTGATTGATACCTCACTTGTCTAAATCGGACCAATAGGAGATACGCTATGTTGGAATATCTACATATCCACATACATATATACATACATATACATACATAAATACATACATACGTACATACATAGTACATACATACATACATACATACATACATACATACATACATACATACATACATACATACATACATACATACATACATACATACATACATACATACATACATACATACATACATACATACATACATACATACATACATACATACATACATACATACATACATACATACATACATACATACACACATACATACCCACATACATACATACATACATACATACATACATACAAACATACATATACTGTTAAACTCATTACCCTTTTCCTTGCTTCCTTATAATCTAATTCAAGGCTAATCAAACATAATCTTCATTATTTTACTACCGTACGTACGCAACGTCTTATAAGTCACCTATTTACAAACTATTGAAAAAAATTTAGAAAAAAATAAATAGTAAACTGCTACTATTACGTGCAGTATGCAACGACCTTACTGCAACAATCTTGCCCCTTATATACTAACAATTGAAATAATTCCAAGGGAAATGAGCTCAAACAAAACAATTTACAGAACCCAGCATTATAAAAATTACTCATAACTTCCTGTGGGTCCAACTATTCATTCAACTCACATAACTGCTCTATCTTTATATGCCTACCTAGGTGTAATAGCAGAAAAGAAATTATGAAAATTATTACTATAATGAAAGGAAGTTCTTAAATATTTGTTCTCGTAATTATTGTTATTTGTTTATTCCCGGCAATTTATCAGCTTTAATTTAAATACAAAGTACTAAACACAGTAGTACCTAAGGTGTACCAAGTACCTAGTTTAAGAATAGTAGAACAGGTAAGACCAATTTTATAATAAGTACATGAATGTGCATTTAATTTTATTCTCAGTTAAATTAAACGGTAGCTGTTTAAAAGCTTCTTTCAAATATTCCCATTACTGCTGCCATATTTTCATTAATTTAAATTGTTATTACAGACTTTAGCAATAACCGCGCCCGCTGCGCCATAAGACCTAATTCCGATGGTTACTTAAATGTGCAATAACATTCCCCATAACTGCCGTAACGATGCCAATTGGTACACTGAACCCTCTTGAATTGTATTTAGAACCAAACGAATAATAGAGGGTAGCAAAAACGATAACGAAATGAAAATACAGAATCTAAAATTAGTTATTCCTTATCAGAGTTATTTATAATAGCGCCATCTGTGGTTGAAGCACAGAAACTTTTGCTCACTTGGTTCCACCATTGTCCACTAGCACTACGATAGTATAGTAGGTAAAAATTATGGTACCGGGTTAGTTAATACGCGTGTAAAATGCAAATACACCATGCCCATTGGAATTGGTTTAAAATTTATCACCGCGATCAGACATAGATAGGTACCGTTTAAAAATAAATAGGGAATTCTTTCCATAACTTGTAGAGCAGTTTGTGTTCTAGTTCAACTGTTTTAAAATAGGCAAATATTGTATTTACATAATCCATACCAACATATAAAACTGAAACGTTGTCTGTTTGTTTGTTTATTTGTTTGTTCGTTTGTTTGTTTGGGGAGTCTTCACGCGATAACGGCTGGACGGATTTTGATAAAATTTGGAATAGAGATAGCTTATACACTGGAATAAAACATGGGAACTTTTTATCCCAGAAAATTGTAAGTTTCCACGGGAAAACTGGAAAAAGTTGATTACTCGCTGTAAGGTCGCTGGTTTCCATGCAAACAAACTAACAAGTCTGTCATATTGTTTCAGAGCGTTGGTGCTATACCTACTTTTGCATTGGTTTTTAATGTCCTAAAAGAACATAGGATGCTTTTTTCGCGATAAAAATTAGTCCGCGTGGACGAAGTCGCGGGCGGGAAAACTAGTATAATATAAATATAATGTCACAAGCTATCAGATCCGTAATACGACACAATTCTAAACTTTCCAGGGAACATTTGCTTTATTTCCCGTATGCTGTACTTTATGTTAGTCCCGAGTCAAATAATAAAAAATCTCTGACAACCAGAGTCAAAGAGAGCTGACAGCATACTGGAAGAACCTGTTTTAGTTTCGGATAATTGTTCGGCCTCTAATCAAAATTCTAATTATTTCGTGAAACCCGTCGCTACCTTCAGGATTGTGGAAAGCAAACTCAGGGACGGAGATATACGTGGATATACGCTGCTCGTATTTTATTTTCTAGTGACACAAGAGCACCTTCTACTCCTGAAACCCTCTCGGCCTTGAAAGGAAAACATCCACCTCCCGCAGCCACTCTCCAACTGCCTGTTGCCCCTTTAGAATCGGATATCGCCGTTGAGGTTAGCGCCTTGGATGTTTCTGCGGTCGTCTTTCAGAAAGGCTCCGCTGGTGGTTTGGGTGCCCTCACGCCACAGCATAAGACCTTTTGTGCGGTGGGCCTAATGGCGAAACAGGCGAAGCTCTTCTGAGGGATCCGACGGCTCTGATCAATCTTATATTGTCGGGGCGAGTCAATGGCGATATTACTGAGGTTTTATACGATGCAAATCTTTGTGCTTTAAAAAAAGGATGGTGGCATCAGACCAATAGCTGTTGGTACTACTTATCGTCGCCTTGCAGGCAAAATTTGCTGCAGAAAAATGTTCTTTGGCTATGTTACGGTTCTTCTTCTAAATTAACTTTGCCAGCAAGGCGATCCTCTCGGCCCCCCTGTATTTAGCGTAGATCTACCCCATCGTCCAACGTCTTAAATCCAAGCTTAACGTTTGGTACTTGGATGATGGGACTTTGGGTGGTGAAGTAAATACAGTCTTTGTCGATCTTTCCGTATTAACCGGCGAGTTTCGCACCATTGGCCTTGAACTAAATTTCTCCAAATGCGAACTTTTTGTTTCGGACGCATACCCCGCAAAAGAATTAGTTATTGAAAAATTCAACTGTTTGGCCCCCAACATAACAATCATTGTCAAAAATTCGCTACGTTTATTGGGTTAACACGTACATAAGCTCCGCTGATCGAGCCCGTCTCCTTGCCGTGGGTGAGTGGGAATCGGGTTTGTAGCTGCAGGCTCTCTCTCCCATCGCCAAACACTGGAATTTTGATGGATTCGTCAGCTTTTCGCATTGTAGCGTCACTCTACTTGGGAGCATCGTACTGTGCTCCTCACCGCTGCTAGTGTGGCTCTGCTGTTGACCGGCTTGGTCACCACGGCTTATCTTGTTGCAGAAGCGCAGGAAAAAATCCTCGCCACTCCAGCTTTAATGATATCATCCATCGGGCTTTTCCCAGCGCCTACTGTGCTGCTATTTTAGAACCTAATAATGGCTTCATACGCGACGATGGTAAAAGACCTGACGGAATGACTTTTATTCCATGGAAGGGAAGAAGGAACGGCCTTTGGTGTGGAACGCTACTTGTGTGCCGTACCCTTGAGCCGTCTCATCTTCAAGGAACTCAAAATAAGGCTGGAGCGGCGGCTGAATCAGCTGAGAGCCTCAAAAGGCGCAAATATAGTACCTACGCTGTCAAGGGTCTCTTACCCTTGACAGCGTAGGTACTATATAGGTAGGTATATATATTTGAGCCTTTTAGGGTAGAGACCTTAGGGCCATGGGGACCAGAAGCTCATCAAATATACAAAGATCTATCGGGGCGTCTGGTCGAAGCAACACGTGACCAAAATGCTGGCCTTTACTTTGCCCAAAGACTAAGCATTGCCATACAACGTGGCAATGTTGCCAGCATTTTGGGAACGTTGCCCACTGGTAGCGGATTGTTAGACTAGTTTTAGTATTAATTTGTTTTAGGTTAGCATAGTAAATGTTTTTTAAAGACATTATATTTCTTTTTTATAAATAAAAAAAACAATATATATTAAACTGCACTGTATTTTTTTGTACATTTTGAAATAATAAGAGTAATTAAAATAAAAAAATATAAACAGTGGATTGTTACCTATCGTGGAACTCAATACAAAATACCAAATGAATTCAATACAAAGTAGGCTCGTCGATAGCTTGCCCGCCACGCGGAATGTTACTCATATCTACCGATGTATTACTTAGAACACAGCAATTATTAACAATAAGTATGTACCTACAACGAAGATTGTAAAAAAATTGTCAAGGGGACTTAAACAAAACTACAGACTGAACAAGAATATAACATTTTGAAAAATCATATCTGTCTGTTTGTGTTTGTTCGCGCTTCACATAACAACTACTGTACCGGTTGCGATGCGGGTTTCACTGTCGGATAGCTTACATTTTATCTTATAAACTGAGGTTCTTGGTATCTTAATCCAATGATTAAAATCCAAGCAATCGATCAAAAACTATCTAACAGCTGAACGAAAGTAGGTATTTTGAACACTAAAGTTGCTTTTAACCCAAATAAATGACCAAGCGGGCCAAGCTGCGGGCACAGCTAGTATTCAATAAGTAGGTACATAGTGTTTAATTGCGCAGCGAGGTTCCGCAGGTATTCCCGGAGGTACCTATTCCTCCGGAGTGGCAGGGACTTGGTGGGCTTTATAGGATACAAAATAATAACAAGGAGTGCTTAGAGTTATTTACTTCTACACTTTTTTGGCCTCCACTTCATCGTCCGGGCGTTTCGAGTGTGGGGCGTACACCTGTATGACCTTCAACGAATACCGTTCGGTAATTCTGAGTATAAGGTATACCACCCTGCTCGAAGCGCTTTCGATCTTCACAATGATGTTGATGAGGGACTTGTGGACGAGAAACCCGACACCATTTTGGGACTGCTGGACTGCTGGTCGGTAATAGAGTAAGTTTCCGGAATTGAGGGTCACCGTATCCTCTCCCTCTCTTCGGACGTCTGATAACCCTATAATACCCCAGCGCAACTTACTTACTACTTCTTCCAGCTCTATCAACTTCTCATCGCCTCAAGGTGCGTGCGTTATAAGTTGTCATGTCCAGAGATCGTGGGGTTTGGTAGCTGGGTCTCTGCCAGGGATTCTTACCACCCCCAGCTCCGCCGTTACCATGGCTGCTACCGGGACCAGGAATAACGGAGCCGCCGGGGACTGGGGGCCGTCTTTGTGTTGTGTCTATCACAAAGACGGCCCCCAGTCCAGCGGATTGGTGACCGCAGTGTAGCAAATATGTGTTCGGAGGACGCTGCTGCCCATTTTCCGGTGTGTAATCCCTTGGTCGCCTCTTACGACATCCACGGGAGGATTGGGAGGGGTCTTGTTCTAAGCCGAGACCGCCACTGCATAATAAATATAATTATATAATTTAAATAATAATAAAGAAATTAAATTAAATTTAAATAAAATTAAAATTTACCCGTAAATTAACAGTGTGTAGTAATGTTCAAACCTAACCTACCCTAGTCTTTGCGGCCATACATAACATCTTCAAATTACTTACTGGCGAAAGCAGCGGAAAAAAACACATTCTACTAATTAATAATTTTATATACGTCGACCAAACAGCCGATTTTTAATAAACATAAAACTGAAATATCTCTAAAACTAAGCATCTCCGCGGGAGGGGAAGGGTACTAGGGTATAGCTCTTCACACACCCCACCACCCACTACTACCCCCCCAGTCAACCCTATCTTAGAAACTAAGCGTGTCCTGGCAAGGCGGAGGGGGTCGTGGGGGACTTCCCCCTTACCCCTTTCATTCCCCTCCACTCCCCTCGCTCTACGCCGGTACCGCATGTCTATAGCCAACCCCAGAGATCATCATAGAACACATTTATCCCGGAATTTGGAAAGTTCACGCTGGAAATCGGAAAAATGTTGGTATTGGTTGTATTCGCTTTCACAACAAAACAGCTAGACTGATTACGATTACAGAATGCCACGTGCTTCTAATACCCGTCCCCAATAATATAATTATACCTAAAGTGAAACGTTGTTTGTTTGTTTGGGGCGCTTTCCGCGATAATTGCTGGATCAAATTTTATGACATTTTGAACGTAGATGCTGTATACCATAATAGAGACCAACTCAGAATAGTTTTTATCCCGGAAAATTTTAAACGCGGGCATAGTCCCGGGACGCAGCTAGTGTTTTAATAAACTTTGACACACTGGACTAAGACCAAATATTGTCTTCCAACCTTCCAAATTACTTTAAACTTTCCATCCGGTTCCACACAACAAAAACGCGGACAAACGAACATAAATCTCCATAGATATGCGTAATGGCGGCTAATTCTAGGGTCTCACGAACCTCGGGCGGTGTCCAAATTGGGGTCCGACAGGTAACAGAACTGGTTCACAATTGGGCTGACACGGAGTTGGAGATTGTATTGAGATGGCGATGAATCTGTCATTTTTGGTTACAATTAATTCAAACTTATAATATGCAAGTCTCATGGGCAAGCATGCTCCAATTAGACTGCATAGTCAATTAGTCACTTACCATCAGGTTTGTTTGTTTGTCGTATGACGTAGTGCTGGCCTATGGCGTCAGAGTTTGTCAGGCCGCCCAAGGGCCTCTGACATAACCTAACGACTGCTATTGATCAATAACAGCTGGGACCGACAGCTTAACGTGCCCTCTGAAGTACGGAGCGATGGAAATCGCACATAATTTAGAAAAGTCATTAGTGTATATCCAGAGAAATACTAGGCATGAGAAAATTAATGACATCAAGAAAAACTGTAGATATGGCTTAAAAAATTGAGCTGAATTTAATAAAACTTTAGATGTACAGCTAAAAAATTACTAGCATATTAATAATACATGACGAAAGAACCGCCTTTAAGACCACCAATTTTAACAAAGACAGGTATCACCAAATCTAATTTCATATAACCCCTAATCTAAAGGTTACAGAATCACCATTTGCTTTACGTTTGAAATGTAATAAGAAAGCCATTAAAATTAAATTAATGTTCATTGAAAAAAACAGTTGTTACGTCAACGGTACACCGTCTTTTGTGGAGTAAATCACGTGTGGCGACAACCATGGTGAATCTTTGATGAATGGTTATCAGACACCATTAACAGAACTTGCTGTTCGATAATGAATTTTATCGTTAGGATATACATCACAAAATTACTTGTGAAATTTTAAATGAATGGTTTTGTTATAAAACTTTATTTTGAGTTGTCGTGATGTTTAAAATCAAAATTATCTGTCTAGCTTTTCATGCCCGTCTTGAAACCATATGGCACAGTATAAATTTCATATTTTTTAGAGATTGCCGCCGATATTATCTTGTATATTCTTTATAGTAGCAAATAATACTCACTGCTTTACAAAATATACACTTCTTTTATTAGACTCTTGTTAAAAGACATATTTTTCAAAATTCCCATCTCTACCGCCTCACTCATTTTTTCCACAGACTAGCTAATTCTTTACACTCGTTTATAAATACCAAAAAACACATAAGCCTGTAAAAAATTGATAATTACTAACAAATCTCCTTCGTTCATACATACACTCACACTCACTCACATGAACACCTTCGCAAACATTTTACACAATTACGAGTACATACCTAATATTTAAAATCATAAATTTCTCAATATCTTCTATCTTGCTGAAGGTATTTAATGCACTGCAGATGGTTGTTAGCTATACTTTTTAACCTCCGAACAAAGAGACAGGTGTTATAAGTTTAGGGTGTGTATCACTGTGTATTTGTGTGTGTCTGTCTGTGGCATCGTAGCTCCCAAACGAATGGACCGATTTTGATGCGTTTTTTCTGTTTGAAAGCTGATGTGATCGAAATGGTTCTTACATATAAAGGGGATGGGGGGAGGTGAGAAAAGGGGGGTGAGAATCGTAGCTTCCTAACGAATTTCATTTTATTTTATTAATTTATTATTAATATTACAGCTTGCACTAACAGTAAAAACCTAACATGCAAGTACTTAAATAATTTACTTAATTTATTATGTAAGTGTAAACTGCCACAGTTGTAGGTGCAACAATAGACTCCTGGTAGTTGCCGGACGGGGCTAAGAATTTTGGTTCCGTGAGAAAGAAGATATCACCAGAGTAATCACTAGTGATTATGTTTAAAAGGGTTAGGGGCTCTGTACAGAGGCGTGC
This sequence comes from Alsophila aescularia, assembly GCA_946251855.1. Lineage (NCBI taxonomy): Eukaryota > Metazoa > Arthropoda > Insecta > Lepidoptera > Geometridae > Alsophila > Alsophila aescularia. The sequence goes on from OX276382.1 coordinate 29,956,265, forward strand.
GTGCATTGACAGCAGCAGGAACGTGAAATAGAGAGGGAATCTGCGTCGTCGTCGGTTATGTTTCGGTACCCGCGGAATATAGAAGGGAATCTGTGCGAGTAGAGATGGGTTGGACGTATCACCACGCAACAGCCTGAAAAAGTATTATATGAGGAAAATATTTCGCCTCACCTCAAGAGATACTCAACCATACCCAAGATAAAAGAAGTTGGGTACAGATACGGGTAGTATCCAAACACTACTAAAAATAATTTTAGTTAGAAGTTATTTTTTTTTGAACTTTATTATTATTATAAGATGCTTCTTAGCTAATAATGGGGGTCGGGGGTTATATACATTTTTAATTTTTGCTTGTTATTTCGGTTCTTAGCTTAGCTTTTAATTAATTGTATTTATAAACTGAAAAGACTCACACAGGTTATCCTAGTGTGAGTTAGGCAAGAGATCCAAAAACTACTGGACCGATTGCGATGTGGTTTGCACTGTTGGATAGCTTATATTTTGACTTGAAACTGGGGTATTTAATATCTCAAGATCAAGATCAAGATAAAAGAAGTTGGGTACAGATACGGGTAGTATCCAAACACTACTAAAAATAATTTTAGTTAGAAGTTATTTTTTTTAGAACTTTATTATTATTATAAGATGCTTCTTAGCTAATAATGGGGGTCGGGGGTTATATACATTTTTAATTTTTGCTTGTTATTTCGGTTCTTAGCTTAGCTTTTAATTAATTGTATTTATAAACTGAAAAGACTCACACAGGTTATCCTAGTGTGAGTTAGGCAAGAGATCCAAAAACTACTGGACCGATTGCGATGTGGTTTGCACTGTTGGATAGCTTATATTTTGACTTGAAACTGGGGTATTTAATATCTCAATCCGATGAGTAAAAGCCGAGCAATCTTAAAAAATATTTTTGAAGGCTGAAGGAATTTAGATCAAATGTTGGTATATTGGTATTTTAGGTCCTGGAATAGCACAAAGAGTACTTTAACGTACAGAAATGAACACGCGTGCGAAGCCGCGGGCATCAGCTAGTTACTTATAAAACGTCTGAATCATTTTTAATGAAATTATCTGTGACTTCACTGAAAATCTGTCAATTAATAATAAGTAAGAAATCTCTTTTTATTCTGCCTTTTACAAGCCATCACCAGTAATTACCACGTAAGAGCTGAGAACTTTTCAATACCAATCAAATAAGCATTAACTCGATTTTATTTGATTGTTGTGTAATGGGTTCCTGTGACTACCTTTCAGATCCATCATCAGGCCCTGGTTACCACATAAACCCAGAGAACTCATCAAGGCAAACCAAAAGAGCCCAAATTCGAAGGGGTTCCATCATTTGATTGTAGAGTTCCTGTGGTTACCTTCCGGCTCCATCATCAGACCCTGAATACTACATAAACACAGAGAACTCAGCAATACAAACCAAATGAGCCCAAACTTGAAGGGGTTCCATCATTTTGTTGTTGAGTTCCTGTGGTCACCTTCCGGCTCCATCATCAGACCCTGTATACTACATAAACCCATAGAACTCAGCAGGACAAAGCAAATGAGCCCAAATTTGAAGGGGTTCCATCATTTTGTTATTAAGTTTATTTGACTACCTTCCGGCTCCATGATCAGACTAGTTCAATAGTACCATAATATTGTTTTGTCATCAGAAATACACCGAATTTTTTGAAAAACTACTGGACCAATTTTAATAAGAAAAAAATGGGACCTTATGTGGGACATATAAATTCAATCAAAAAAATAATTAAACACTTGAGAACCTCCCCCTTTTAGGAGTCGATTAAAAGCAATAGACAAATAGTCAATAGCAATAGTCGAGCATAGTGCAGACGCGCAAGATTTTGCAACCACAGTTCCGGGTGGTACTGCAACTGTTATAGACAGGCGTGACGCTTACCATCAGGCGAGCGACATGCTCGTCTCGTCACAGAATCCAATAAAATATAAATTTGTAATTCCGTCGGAGAACTAAAGTCAACATCTCCAAGCCAAGCGTCTTTCGCTGTTCTTTTTAAAGACCTTGAGACCGAGTTTTATTCTAACATCTTCGAGACACCGTCACTTATCAAACCTTAGCTCCATCATCATCAAAAGCGTGCATTGGTCCACTGCTAGACATAGGGCCTCTCCCAAGGCCCTATGTCTGCCAGTTTCCAGAATAAGCAAGTTGAAGTGGCAGTGGGCTAGTCACATTTCCCGAAGAACCGCGAACTGTTGGGGTAGTTTTCTAGTGGATACCGTGCTGAGACAAACGTAATGTAGGATGCCCTGTGGCCAGGTGGAGCGATGACCTGCGAATAGCGTCTGGCAGATAATGTATGCAGTCAGCTGGAGACCGAGCTCAGTGGCGTGCATTAGGAGAGACCTTTGTCCAGCAGTGGACAAGTATAGGCTGCTAACGATGACTGCCAGCTTGTCAACACTAACTAGGGTAATCAAAGCCAACCATGACTTTAGAATTCGTGCAAAAACTGTAAGAAAATGGAAACCACTTCGCACGGATGCTCGCTGTTTGCCTAAATATTCAAATTCAAATACATTTATTGTAAAGCACAGGTAATATTCTGGTGTTAGTAATTAAAGAATGTTAAGTGCACTGTGTTTTGCTACAATGTTATTATGAGCACATGAAAAATTACATTGTAAATTATTTATACATTTTTATAGTAAATTAGTGAAATCAATAAAATCGAAAATAAAATGATAATTAAAACTAAAGATATCAAAAATTATATATTAGTGTTACATGTAATTACATTATTATAGTATATAGGTCAATAAGGTGAGTGATACTATTTTAATCTACCAACAAGAAACTTTTGAATTGTATAATACACCTTTCCAGCTAGGAACACAAACAGTTTGCTTTCAAAGGTGTGTAGTGGGTCATCTGCGTTCAATATAGACTTAGGCAGCTTGTTGTAAATTCTAGGAGCCATTCTTAACAAGTTGTTCGAGGCTAACGCGGTCTTATTCAGAGCTGCAATTTTGTTCTTGTGTCATAGTGATCGTAGCAGTCTAAACACGGCCCTATTCATCCTACCCGGTTTGCATTTTTCAGGTATGCGGATGTTACTAATGGCCCGGACGCATTTCTTTTGGACCCTGAATGTTTTTTTGGTAAAATTACCCCTAAACATTATACGATTCGCGCAGCGTGCAATGGAGAGAGCTATTCTCTGAGTTTCACTACGTGATAAGATCCGTATCGAAGAAATCTGTAGAAGAACCAAGGTTATCGACATAGCTCACAGAATTTACAAGTTTGAAGTGGCAATGGGCAGGCCATATAGTTCGCAAAGCCGACAACCGCTGGGGAATAAAGGTTCTCGAATGGCGACCACGAACAAGCAAGCGAAGTGTACCCCCCACACGTTCGACGGACGACATTGTAGCCATCGCGGGGAGTCAGTGGATGGAGGCGGCACAATACCGTTCATCGTGGCGCTCTTTGGAAAAGGCCTATGTTTAGCAATGGACTTCTAAAGGTTGAAATGATGATGATGATGATGATGATGATTGTACCATTATCCTATTTGTGGGATATTACATTAATTGGAACACGGAGTGCAACTCTTTAATGGATACCACATGACTGCCGTGTCAAAAATATCACTAAGACTCAAAGTTTATAATTTATTTATTTCTAGTTTTCCTAACTGGATACCGGCGTACACATTCAGTTTCAGAGTCATCTTTAGGAAGGTGAAGCATCCAAAAATTCATCTTCTGAACTATTCTCCTCCCCCTCTGGAGATTGAGGGCGCAGCGCGGAAGTAGTTGGCGAGGACGGCACGTTTACCGCGCTCGGCTCCAGGGCGCACGCATCAGTCAGGCTCGCAGCCGGTGGACCAACCCTCGCCTGGAACTCCGGAGCCGTTACCGAATCTGTGCACACCTCAAAACTGCAGCAGCTTATATCATCGCCTCGGCTGACGAACGTCCTTTGTACGCTAGTGTTGATCTACATGGTTCTTGACAACAGTATTTAATTCCGGTATATAGACAGCCGATTTTAAACATTGGAGATACGAGAGCCTATAAGGCTTTTCACTTCTCCATTTTCCATGAATATTTATTACCATTGTTATAATAATGTTAAACTAGAACTTTGTCTTCAATTGCAAAATTGACATTCCTCTGTCCTCCGTAGTGCTTACTGTAAGAAACCTGTTTTTAATAACATTATTATAGGTCGCGGTTGACGATGACGAATGCGCTACTTCCGGTGCTTGCAATAAGTTGAGCCAACATCGTAGTGGTCGTCCCAACATCAATTGGGCAGGCGAAAAGCTTGTAGTTGTAGTTAAATGGACGGAGTTTCTATAGTCAAACGAAAAATTTGTCAAGCTTTGAAACTATAATTTTTGGGTTATTACCTCCAGCCAATATTACTTTGAGACACTTTCTAACAGTTTTGACGTTATTTCCGCCTGACCATTTGATTATGGAAGATAAGGAGTGCTTGTTAAATGTTGAATGCCCTTTACCCGGCAAAATTTTGCAAATTCCAATGACTGGTTAAATATTGTTTACCGCCTAACATGAACATGTCTAAACACTCTTGGAGTATGGCCACGGTGCAAGCGTGGCAGCGTGGCGGGTTGTTCCGCATCGTGTTACACGCGCTACATGAAACTACTCTGAAATTAGAACTATGCAATTCGTCTAATAGCATTTCCCTAAACTGTGATGGAATAAAGACTTTATGTCCGCGTAAAATACAGTTGTTTTCTACAAAAAGATCATTACGACAAAGAAAAAACTGTTTTAATAGGGTATTGTTCATCTATGAAGGCCAACCCTTTGCTATAAATTCACTCACATTGTGTAATTGCGGGTCATGTCGGGTTTCTATTCGTATGTCATCAATAGTGATTGGGGGCAAAATTGTTTCCCCAATGAAATTTATATACAAACTCTTGTGTTAATATCCTCGGCATCATTCACTATTTGTAAAATCGGCTACGTTATCTTCGCTTTTCACAAATTCTAGTTCAAAATTATAAGCCGTCAGAAATAATACGTACTTTTGCAACCTATTAGCTGCTAAAATAGGCACAAGCCTTTCTTGTTTCCGAAAATGGATAATAGTGTTTTGTGGTCGGTGCGTAAAATGAATGGAAGTGTCCGGCCATACAAGTAATTGTGTTTTTTTTTTAAAAGCATACACGATAGAGGTAGCTTCGTTTTGAATCTGCGCATAATTGGTGTCGGCTTTGGAAAGAGAACGCGATGCGTAAGCTACGACGCACTACTGCCATCTGGCTGACGCTGAGCCAGCACGGCGCGGGCGCCTAGGCCAGTCGGGCCCACGTCGCACGTCACCATAGTGGGATAATTGGGGCAATAATGAGCTAATACGTGATCAGAAGCAAATTATTTCTTAATTTTGTTAAAAACATTTTCATGCTCCCTAATCCAAACCCATTTAATCCCTTTTTTTAAAAGACTATGCAAAGGGTTCAAATCCGATGATGTCTGAGGTACAAAACATCTATAGTAATTCAACATTCCTAAAAATTCCGTTCATTTTAATTCAGTGGCATTTTTTCAGTGGATTACATTTCAAGTAGGCTTCTACTTTTTGTTGCGATTTATGAAGTCTATTCTTATATGAAGCCTAGGTACTCCACTAATTTCTTGAACAGTTCACATTTATCTTGCCTCAACCGTAAACCAGCCTCTTGCAACCTGTTTAACACTAGATTTAACCACTGTGTATGAGTTGCCTTATCCGGAGCTGTCACTAATATATCATCGACATATATACATACACCATCAATATCTCCGTGTAACTGTTCCATTGTACGCTCAAAAATGAATGGCGCGTTGGACAAATCAAATACAAGTCTATTGTAACGGAATAAACCTTTATGTGTGTTTATACACGTCCATTTTTTTTCGATTTTTCCATCTCAAGTTGTCAGTAAGCTCGTGATAAATCTATCCTTGAATAAGCTACTCCTCCGTAAAGCTTAGCAAATAAGTCTTCAATTCGTGGCAGAGTATACTTGTCAAGGTATAAAACTTTGTTGAGCGTCACGGTTTTATTTTATTGATATGATCTTTTATAATATTTTATGTATTTCTCCTTGTTCGTGAGATGTTAATTTTGACTTGTAAAAGTGCTATTATTTTGCCTATTTACAATAAAATCTTTGATTTTGACGGGAAAATCTACAAAAATTCTAACATTTCCGTCTGGCCGCAAAATCGGACCAATAGACGTAGCCACATCAGAATGGTCAACTTTCTGTAAAATACCTATTATTCATTCATCACCATATCTATCATTCTTCTCAATTCCTTATTCAACATATCCTTATTTCCTTATTTAACTTTGGGTTTTAGGGTAATTGAAACAGGACGCAGTTTAAAAAAAAACAATTGAGTGTCCGGCTCAATTTTGAGACTTACTTTAAGTTTATAAAATGTACCTAAGTAACTCATCACTAAAAAGCTGAGAGTATTTTTCCATCAAAAGCTCACTTTTGTTCTTTTTAATGCTCATGTTGTTGTAATCTAATCTACAAATATGTAAATCGAATAACTTCATAAAACCACGACCAGGGGTGAACCTGTCACATTCGTTGCAATAAGAAAAAACTTAATTGGCTTAGTGCGTCCCTCAAAAGTTACTGGCGACGTCAAATAACCCTCTGATGATATTTTAACCCCTGTACATGAATTAAACACTTCATCACAAGAATGCAAACGATAGCTCTTCTCATTAAAATATGTGTCATAAACTGTTGTGGGTAAAACAGATACGGGTCCTACCGCAGTCTATCTCACATATAACTTGGTTATTTTCCTTACAAAACACACCGCAATATCGGCTTGTCCTTGCTAGGTTCCTCAATATTACACAAATTATAAATACCTTCTAACATCCATACAAATATATAAAAGTGAAAAGTTGTGTATTTGTTTGTTTGTTTAATTGTTTGGGCAGCTTTCACGCGATAGCAGCTGGATGGATTTTGATGAAATTTAGAATGAAAACAGCTTATACCCTAGAATAAAACATAGGATACTTATAATCCCGGAAAATTTAAAGATTCCACGGGAAAATGGAAAATATTGATTACTCACTGTAAGGAACTGTTGCCATCACAGAATGGTCTGTGGTTTCCATGGAAACGAAATAACAAGTCTGTCAAAAACGTCAAGAGCATTGATGCTATACCTACTTTTGCATTGGTTTTTAATATCCTAGAAGAAAATTGGATGCTTTTTTGCGATAAGCTGTAGTCTGCGCGTACGAAGTCGCGGGCGGGAAAACTAGTATTAAATACAAATAAAACGGCTAAAACTCACAAAATAGAAAATTGGAAATACTCCGACCAGTTTCGGACTATTTTGAATTCCTTCGTCTGGGAGAAGTCGCGCTTTTGGTCGGAGTATTTCCGATTTTCTATTTCGTGAGTTTTTAGCCATTTTATTTATATTTAATATGAATTTCACTCGCGTTAGTTTTCAAAATCAAACCTTCTAACATGTTATCGTCATCCGTGCCCAAATAATTGCAATTATTCACTTTAGCTTTACACTTCTCCTTTGACTGATTTTTTATAACCGCACACTTCAACATTTTGAAATTAGTGACGTATTCATATTAGGGTTGGTGGCGCTGTCGGCGGCCCGCATCGCAAACACAGGCTGCACTGAGCCGAGCGCCTCCGAAGCGCCAGACGTGGCGGCTCGTGCCGATTCCAGCGCCATTCGCGCACTGTGGATGCTTTGCGCTAACTCCAATGCCTACGAAAAGTTAATATGTCGATGTTTTCAGCAAGCAGCTTCTCTTTCTCTTTTGCATTTTCCAATCCTAAAACAAAACGATCGCGAAGGGCTGTCTCCATCTCCGATTTAAATCCACAAAACTGGGCTAAATGGCGCACTCGCGCATACACTAAATCTTTAGCCAAGCGATAGGTTTCCTCCACCAATGTTAGCAATAATATGGCTCGTCGTTTTAATCCAGACTTATCACTTTCGTCATCAATATCGTTCGCCCTGCAGTACTGGGTAAAACGACTACAAAAAATGCTCCATTCTTGTGAGCGGTGGTCAAAGGCGAGATGGCCACCAAAGATCATCGTTGCACCTCCTGCCATTATTACGCACTTGCACCAGATTACGCAAGTAAATATAAACACCAATAACAACATAAGTCATAACACCGCGTGAAGTTAATCTCGTCGCCAAAATAACCGATTTGTGGGATATTACAATAATTAAAACACGGAGTTCAACGTTATCCTTTAATGGCGACCACATGACTGCCTTGTCATTTTACAGATCTCTATTTTAAGGTTATAGCCAAGGATAGTAGTAGATACACACCTTATTAACTCTATGGGCTTAGCTATATAACTAGGTATATGCATACATCATAACCATAATCTATGATACGTATGCATTGTATGCTGTGAGGACTGCCGATTGATTCATAGGAGGGTTCCGCCGCCACGCCGTGACTACCACGCTTGGCGCGGCTTGGTGATCGCAGTCGTTGGTATAGCTCACAGCTACATGCAGCCGCCCTTTCCCTGAATCCCTCACTGGTACCCACAGCAGCCGCGGGCTGAGATGGGGTGGTCCTATTGTTATGCCGGGCACCACACGGTGCTAATTGCCTCACTTCCAACTAGCTGTGACCGCGGCGTTGCCCGCGTGGTAATTTATTCCAGAACAAAATGTACCATTATCATCAAACTTCGTTCAGATGTCAAATAGTATTTTAACGAATGCTCGATTTCTGATCATTGGATTGAGATACCGCATAGAAATTGGTCGAGTAGTTTTTTACGTGATGCGCGCACAACAATACAAATAGACAGACATATAGGCAGAGAAAATTAAAACTCTTTTTCAGTAGCATATTTTACGTATCAAGTACCTTAGACCAATTTTTACCAATTATCTTCATTGTACAGACTTTTGGTACTTACTGCTTTATTATATGTATAGATAATTAAAGTACTTACCTAATTTATAAAAGCTCTCAATCTTAAATCGATTTCTGAAATCACATTGCGCGGTTCCCGGCCGGAAGCTGCCCGCGCATTCCTGCGATTCGCACGCGAACATACAACAGCACATAAGCACAGAAAGGCTGCGCACACGCAAGCGCGCCGATACTATCGGGAGTGGAACCTGCACGCCTAATTAGCGGCCCGGGCCCCGGGGGACGCTACTGAGCGTGTACGCCTTTATTTAGCCGGGATAATTGCATGGCTCTACTGTGGGGGAATCCGCACTAAGCTTGTATACACTTAGTACTCGTAACCTGAGTAAGTTTCGGCTTGGATCATAAAACAAAACATAAGGTCAAAACTAAAACCCTATGGTCTATGACTATGACTATGGTCGGGTAAAAAATCTATGACACTCTTGCGATGAAGACGAATCGATTGATATCTCGCTTGTCAAAATCGAACCAATAGGGCTACGCTATGGTGAAACATCCACATAGATAGATAGATAACTTTTATTGAAACACACAAATAAGAATCTTACAACTAAAAAAACAAAATTAATAATAAAGTGTCACAATGGGCGGTCTTATCGCTCAGAGCACATACCCACATACATATATTGTTAAACTCATTACCCTTCCTTTGCTTCGCCGTAGTCGAGTAATAATTAGGAATAAACTACTCGTATACCATCATTGCAGAAACAGCTCATTCCGAATCCTCCAAAATTTATTTTTCTAGAAAAATAAAACTTCATACAACTGCTTATAGGCACAGAATAAATAATAGTACAAATATAGGTTTTTTGCCATAAGCCGGCCATATGTATGTATATGGATGTTCCACCATAGCGTCTCGCCTCTATTCGTCCTATTTTGACAAGCGTGCTATCACTCGATTGGTCTGCATTGCAAGAGTGTCCTAAGCTATGAGTATATTTGAACCGACCGTAGATTAGTTATATGTCATGTTTTTAATTTGCTGTCGCCCGAGCAGTAACATAACAAATTATTTCCTTAGATACCTCCTATACGGAATATGTTTCAAAGTAGGCTAGGCATTATAGATTCCCCCACGGTACCTGCATGCTCGTATATGGGTATTGGGATTAAAGTTTCGTGTTCAAGTTCTTACAAATAAAAGATAATTATCGTGGCTCGTGTACCCGTTGTAGCACGCGGCGGCGCTTGTGTCGATACCAGACTGAATTCGCTTCTTTATGTGTGTAGTTTCAAATTTAATACTTACTTACACTGATATTGGAAACATCAGAATGGAGTATAAAGCTGTTTCTTGTTGAAATTTTTGATTTTAATGCTTATTAATTGGATTATGAATATACCTACTAGATATGCCCGCGGCTTTGCCCACGTGATCATTTTTCTGGGTCAAAAGTAACCTACGTGTTTTTCCAGGACCAAAAGTACCTATTATATAAAGTACAATAAAACTAAATTTCAACGAAATTATTTCAGTCCTCAAATACAAGCATTAGATAAGAAACTAGTTCGTATCTAATGCTTGGATTCAGAATGAAATATAGAGTACAGCAGATTTTAGGTCAAAATCGTTGAGAAGTTTTAAGGTGATGCACGAACATACATACATTATACCATCATCATTAATACATCAGTACATCATCAATACATCAGTATAAATTGAAGTCTTCTCTGTCTGTTTGGCCACTAACTCCTCCTAAAACACGCAACGGATTTTGATGCGGTTTTCACCATCAGATAATTTTTCACGAAAGGTATATATATAAAATACGAGTATATAGTTATAATATATGCGAAAGTAGCTGTCCCTATGTCTATTTGTTAAATTTTCACAGTCGATCTTGATGAAATGAATACAAAGGCTGAGTTTTTAATTTTCATTCCGAAATATCCATGCGAGCAAAGCCGTGGGCGCAGCTAGATATCTATAGTTTTAGAGTTATTAGACATATTGACGCTGTCTTCCCTAAATCTATGTCGCATGGACACCACGTAAACCAGTAATTTCGCGAAACGTCCATCGCATCTTATCATTTCCATACGTAATTGGGAAGCGACACATCCGGTCAATAACGGCTAACTTCATACGTGTGGTCTGCCATTAAGTTGAAGCGTGATGATATGTATGCCGCAATTGAATCAATTACTTGGATATTAAATCATAGAGCGCGTCAAATATGGCGTCTGGGAATTAATGCAATATGTAATTTATTGCCTGCAAAATGAAGTCCACAAATCAATTGCTGCTGTGCATATTTTGTAAATAAATAAAATTTATAGAAAGTACGATGTGGGGTCGCCGCCAGTCGCTCGTGGATATATCTGGTACAGGGAGATGACTTGAAATAAGCAAAAAAAAAACATATATTTGTAGTTCAATGCTGAATAAGTACGTATCTGTTTTTTTTTCACTTAATTATACAACACATACAACATTATACAACTATTATTATTAATATTGTGTCCAATCTTTAATTTATTTATTTATTTATCTGTTTCCACATGTAAATCTTGGTCTTAAATATAACAGTATAGTATCTTAAAAACATGGAACCACGGTGGGCACTACAGAATATTTGTAAGAGGAATACAAGCATTAAATATTATAATTATAAAATATAATGAAAGGAGTGGCCTTAAAATAAAAACATTTATATTGTATTTTTATCACCAAAGAAGTCTTGTAGAGAATAACCGCGCATGTATGCGCTCAGTACTGCGCAATGTTAGCTATTGCGCCACCCGATGATCATGTACTTAAGTTTGTTAAAACATATAGATTATTTTTCTATTTCTTTTAAATATTGAGGTATGTGATTATATATTTTAATTTTACATGTTTATGTAAAAATAAATGAAGTAAGATCAAACAATATACATGTGCAGCGGCATTTATCGCTGGCTGTACATTTTGCCCATATTTAATTAAAAGCCAATGAACATAATTTACAAATCAATACAATAGGTAATTAAAATATAAATAATAATTTGGCATTGAAAACAAATGTAACGTTAAGAAGATTCACATGAGAAACTATTGTTCTTATGAGCATTGTTAGGCCGTCAGATACCGATCTGATGTGAGCCGAATATGGCGCACAAGTTTGATAAATCATCGTATCATTGGATACACTAAATCGTAGAACGTACTTGCTGGTCATCATGAGTACAGTTTAGTCTTCTTGCTAGATTTGAAAAAAGAGATACAAAGTTTAATCTGTTATTCAGCTTGTTAATATTTAGATTATACAGGCTGTCCCAAAAAATATGGTGGTAACCAATTTTTGGGATATTTTACGCAAATCTCCATATTTTATCACAAACATAGTTATTTTGACCAAAATAACAATAGTAATGTGTTATTTTTTATGTTGGTAGTCCTATAGTGAAACCCTCTTTGAAACCAAAACCATATTGTAATAATTAAACATTGTTAAGAAAAATAAAAGAAAGGATTGTCTCTGGAAATATCAAAAATCGCGGAACACACAGGAGGGTGAACACGGTAGTCTTTGGGATCCCCTACCTCGCATTTTCATTAATACCATATTTCTAGGGAAAACCGGTCTATAACAGAACATATGTTTTTGGTTTACGGTATAGGCAATCGTTTAATCACTCTTTCACCTGTTGGAAAGTGATGATGTGGTCGAAGGTGTAGCACGCTTGCCTAGTAGAATTAAATAAAATTGCTCAAGTTTACCTAATTACAGAAAAATATATGACAACAGAGACATATTGTATTTGGCAACAAAAATAACTGTTGACAAAAATGGTTCTTAATGTTTCTATGAACATATTTGTAAATTTGTCTAGAGTAATTTATGTCTAACTATATCCCATAACTACTTAACTCCCAACAGAATGTTTCTAATTATAATTCAGTAGTCATTGACATCTCTCTACTTCTTCTCCATGTTGTAACTAGCCGTTCGTATTCCTATTTGCATTTGAATCGACGACGTCCCAACAAACATAATTAAGTTTCATATCTGTTTGAACAAAAACTTATTCGATAACAGATTGAAGTTATATGTTAATGTATAATCCAGTTATCAACAAGATTTAGCCCATTGAATTGCAACTTGAAGGTATCGGATCATAGAGAGCTCTGATACGTCGATGCAGGAAAAAACGAAGTGTTTAATTTTTATAGCTTAGAAATAATGGTGCAAGTCATGAGAGACATCTTGTATGTTAAAATCAGATAGTAACTAAACATCAACAGAACTGAAGAATACTTTTAAGAGAATTGTAATCTGTACATACCTACCTACAATAAAATGTTGAACTAGTTTGTGCGGCTACAAATATGCATACAAATAATCAAACAATCAATTGTTAGAATATTAGTGTAGATCGAGCTTATCAAATATATAGAGATCAGCAGAAATGTTAAATTCAAAGTAAGTATTAGCTTTAGCCAAAAGGAAAAAACAAAAAAAAAAAAATATAAGGCCCATTTTTTTATTACCACGTTTTTATTGTCACTATCTAGTTTGTCGTTCTGGGTGGAATCCTAGAAGTCAAATATCAAGCTCTTCCCGATTAACTATCCGGTTGAAACTTTCAGGATAGCTCACAATACAATAACAATGCATTATGAAAAAGAAGCATTAAATAAAAACGTGGTTATGTTGTGCTTATATTGTGGTGGAATAGTTTTTTAATCTACATTTGCTGATTGTTTACAAATTGAAATATATTTTTTCACGAATGCCCAAAGAGGAGTGTAATGTTTTCAGGGTTCATGTATGTTTAAATGTATTGTATGTATGTATGTCCACCATAACTTTTAAATGTCTGAACAGATTTGGATGTATTGGGTATCGTTAGAATCATTACATTATCCCGAGTAACATAAGCTGTATTTAAAAATACAAAAAACTGTTTTGCGGCAGTCAAATAATTCAAAACCGAAAAAAATACTTTGAAGTTTTTTCAAAGTTTTCCATATTGTAATATGGATGTCAAATTGAAGGCCTTGATAAGCACATTCCAACAGTACAAATGTTTATTATAGTTTATTGGCATTAGTTATTTTTTGGCAGGGCAGGCGTGTTTTTTTAATTTATGGCTTTTAATCTACTATCCCAACCCATATAATGAGGTCAGCATAAAATCTTTGATTATTTCGAACTCCAATAAAATGAAATGTTTAAAGTGATTATGTACACAATTTGGTACACTTTTTTTAAGTTTCTATTAGAAAGATGGTGGCCGCCAGTGGCGCGGTCGCTGCGTTCCTGCGTTTCTATTGGAAATATGGCGGCCGCCAGTGGTGCGGTCACCGCTTTCCTGCGTTTCTATTGAAAAGAAGGAGGCTGCCAGTGGCGCGGTCACCGTTTTCCTGCGTTTCTATTGGAAAGATGGCGGCCGCCAGTAGCGCGGTCACCGCGTTCCTGCGTTTTTATTGAAAAGATGGAGGCCGCCAGCGGCGCGTTCACCGCTTTCCTGCGTTTCTATTGGAAAGATGGCGGCTGGCAGTAGCGTGGTCGCCGCGTTCCTGCGTTTTTATTGAAAAGAAGGAGGCCGCCAGTGGCGCGGTCACCGCTTTCCTGCGTTTCTATTGGAAAAATGGCGGCCGCCAGTGGCGCGGTCACCACGTTCCTGCGTTTCTATTAGGCGGTTCCACGCATCTTGAGGATAGTAAGAATCAAATGCATTTTAGTTGTATTTCTGGAGCTTGGGATTTGCAAGAAGGTGGGCCTTGTCACCCACCCAGCAGTGCCATTATTGCCGAAACTGAAATGTACACTTTCATACTCTATATAGGTACCTCATTACTTTTTTGCTAAAGATTGACTGAAGGGGATAGTTTTATTCACAGGTTTTACTACAAGTACTGGACCTTTGCAATTATTGTTATGTATTTTAATTCAACAAAAATGGAACACCAGCCTCCTTGAAAAGTGGTTGAAACACGTCGTCAGACTATAAATTACGTCGTTACTCCAACTTGGCCAGTAATGTATATACTAACAAGTTTTTATCCTCCCTAGCTTTTACAATCATACTCCACCAACCATCTGTTTCCTACATACATTGCCTCTTTTATTGTATCTAGTCCTTCATACTCTGGTTCCAACACGTCATTGTATTAGGTACATTGTCACAATCCAGTTTTGCTCCTCTTAATCAAGTTTTTTACAATAAAATTTAACTAGTTTTTACAAGACTCGTTTCTGAGGTATGCGTAACTACATAATGGAAGAATGTTTTTAATTACAATTATTATTGTTTTTCATTTGATTGGTTGTGAACGTGTCGTCTGTATTATTTTGTCATTTTTATTAGTAGTATATTTATATTATTAGTGTATTTAATGGGTTTTTTTTAGCTACAGGTAATGACCACACAGTTACAGAATTATTGTCGAGAGCGAAAAGCACACTGGTAAAGTATGATTTCTAAACAACGCTAAACTTAAATCTTATATTTGGACAATATCGGGACTATTCGTATCAAACAGCATTTTGATTGACCTTCTCGCGACCACGGTTAATGCAACTTGATTCTAATATAGAAGTTAATCAGAATGCTTTTATCTTAATATCTATTTATTCATTTAATAACGCCAACAAGTAGACAGACAGTTGTTACAAAAATACAATTTGCGCAAGTAGAGCCAAACAAGTGTTCCATGCGTTCTTGGTATTAGTAAACGCTTATATCTTCTGACATGTCTAAAAATATTAAATTCGCGAAAGTTTAAAAAGTACTTACTGATAGATAATCAAAAGAGACTAACTTTATCAATTTTTTAAAACAAGCAAATATAATGATTTTTCTTCTTCAGATATAAATATAGGTACTTGTATTTTCTACTTGTGACTTATATTCTACTTTAACATTTAGACTCCATCATTCCGCCGCTCAACTTGCTCAACACGGACACAGGCTCGCTCGCCTGTCGACACCGACCCCTCGTCACTACATGTACCCTTGCAATGGATCTGACAAACGTTGTTTTACTTTACATGCCAAATAAATCTACAAAAAATTACGAGAAAAACTGCGTTTTTACTTTTTTCATATATAAAAAAATGGCTGAGATATTTACGATCAATGTGCGTATTTCCAGCTGAAGGTTTTAAAAAACGCGGGCGGGCGCTCACTAGCCGATGATGTCACATCCCCGGTTATTCGACAGTCGCGTACGCCGCTACGCAATAAATATCAACATTATAAAGTTTTCTGTGGTAAAAATGGAAAATAAATACTGTATTGTGCCTCGGTGCTTCAATTCAACAGTGAAAACACCTGGTAAACTCTTTTTATATGAGCCTGAGGACCAAAAAATAAGGAAAAAGTGTATGATAGCCGTAAAAAGAGTTGATTCAATAGGCTCTAAAACTAAAGCGCACTGCTGTGAAGACCATTTCGATGTAAGTATTTGTTAATAATAAGTTTATCCTTCTTCTTCTCTACTTATCCTTACTACATTTGACCTACTTAACGTACCTACTTGTGGAGATGGAGGTGATGATCGTAGCTCCCAAACAAATAGACCGATTTTGATGAGGTTTTTTTATGTTTGAAAACTGATTTGATTGATATGGATCTTAGCTATATAGAGGGGGGGGGGGAGTTGAACAAAAGGAGGGTTAGAAATGTATCTTTTAAACAAATGGACCGATTTAGCTTTGGTTTTTTATATTTGAAAGCTGAGGTAAACGAGACGGTTCTTAGCTATAATGATTATTTTATGTGTTTTATTAGTTAAACTTAAAGAAAATGACACTATTTACCCATATACAGATGTAGGTAAGACCTAGTAGGTAATTATGTAGTTATCAGTTTTCTAAGTAGGCAAATACCTACCTAATATTATATTTATACGCAAACATTTTCAGTTAGGTTTAAGTTTGAACAAATACCTACCCAAGAGTAGGTAATGATTACTTAGAACATACATACCTTTTCATCTTTATTCCACGAATTTCAGCAGCCGTAAAATCTTGATTCTTGATGAAATATTGTGCCACCATCAAACTATCCACTCTTGGCAGATTGTCCGACTGACCTTTTAGAAAATTTTCTTCCATTCTACACACTACACGTTTCACTTTAGTTTCACGTGTAACTTTAGTATAATCGGATATAAAGGATAATTTATATTATTTCTTTGAAATACAGGCACACTATAGGTATGTAATAGGAAAACGAAGACGTTCGAAACATAATAAACCAGACGCGCGTAATTTAGTAGGATCAACGCACAGGACAGAGTGCCGCGCTGCCGCGCCGTGTCACGGTCGCGGGTTGAACGGGGGTGTGACGTCATAGTATGAGCGCGCGTAATCTCGGAAATTCAAAAAAGGCTTAAACTTCTCGTCGTTTAACTTCGGAAATACTGCATGTATTGAAGTGAAATAAAAACTAATGTAATGTACACGATCTACGCTCTGATTTGAGGTGTATTTAATAGTAATATTTTGACCCTTTTGTGTTCTCCATTGGCGCGAACTTCGTGAGACCACGTTTCCGGTAGCCATGCTTTCAGTAGTAATCAAATCTAAATTTAAACCCTTCATTTGAAGTATAAACATTAGCAATCACGACACAAACCTCACTTGGTAGGCACTTTGTTGCATATTATGTAGTAATAACAGAGATTGTACATAATTCCATTCCGTGCGGTACCATCATTCTGGGTAAAGCCAGTGACCAGTAAATGCCGCTAATAGATTCAGATAGTCTCCGCGCCGTCATTACCCGCACTTTGGCTAATGGCCACCTACCAGCCACGAACATGGTTTTTTGTTTCTTCCATTCAAAGGCACGCATAGAAAAGATTAGTTTATAGTTCCTATAATTGTTTTCTTTTTTTGTAGTTCTTGTTTCTTTATTCGCAACATGTAAAATAACTATTTTTATGAATTTTTATCCTTTGATTTGCATTCCAGTTCATAATTTAAACATTTGTTGTATGTAATATCTAAGTCAGAATATTATAAAAGGTTGCCTGGAAGATATTGCTTTAGCGATAAGACCACCCATTGTTACACTTTTATCTTTCTATCAACTGATTGTTATTTATGTTGTACATCTATGGATAAATAAATAAAAAACTTAGCTTATCAAGACATAAGTTCAAAAACTAAAACCCGACTATGGTCGGGTAAAAAAATGCCCATGACACTGTTACGATGAAGATGAATCGATTGATATCTCGCTTGTCAAAATCAGACCAAGTTTTTCGTTTAAACATATAACCCTTAGTTTTGACGCTGTTAGGTAAAAAAAAACTAAAAAGGAAGACGAATCGATTGATAACTCACTTGGCAAAAATCTGACTCATAGAAGCGACGCTAAGGTGGAACATCCACAGGCCCCTCTTTCCCACTGGGCACTCTGGGCACTTGCCCAGGGCCCCGCGATCTATAGGGGCCCCCTAGTTCCTGCCAGATCACCAAATGATAATCGATATTTATTACCGAAAAAATTACTGCCCAAAAAATAAGTGTAATGTTTTAAGGGTGCGTGTATGTAGGTATGTAAGTTTCTTTATACCACTATAACTTTTAAATGCCTGAACTGATATTGGTATTTATGGGGTATCGTTAGAATACTTACATCATCCCCATCTATGAGAGAAATAGACAATTAGTTTTTTGAACAGTTTTTTTTAGGGCATTCGTGTATTTTCTCATACTTTGACGATTTACTATTTATTACGAAAAAGCAAACGATAATGACTGACTACAATACCTACTTGCTTATTAGATTTTGGATGCGCGAAGCTACTCTATTCTCACCCGAAAATCAGGATTTCTGATATCAGCATGTTTGGATAAATTTAAATATATAAAAATACAATTTAATGGTATATTAAGAACACTGTTTTATAGAAACATTATCAGTGAACTAGAATTTCATAGTTTTTTTTTTACTTTCATCAAGTGTTACGGTTGAGACTCGCGCCAAATTTTAATTAAGCGAACGAAGCGAAGTGTGAAGCGTCAAGTTTGAAGTAGCCATTATAAATAAATAAATAAATATATTTGGGACAGTTCCACACCAATTACCTAGCCCCAAACTAGGATACCCTGTAATATGGGCACTAGATAACGGATAAACATACATAAATACGAATATCACATCCATGTTTCGTAAATAAACCTTTCTGCTCATCACACAAATGATTGCACCTTGCAGGATTCGAACCCGCATTTTTCCATTTGCATTTTTTCGATTGAGAAAGTACATATTAAATTGGCTCAAATGTTTTAAAAATTTTGTTTAAAATTTAGCATTTCATCAATTATTCGCATGTTTTATATTAAAAAAAACCTTTAAAACAAATGCAAAATTTAATTAAGAAAACAAAAAAATATATCATTAGAAATGTTATTGTGTACACACTTATCCATGGGAAATTTATGAAATAAGTATTATTTTACTACACCAATTTTTAATAACAGAATTAGTGCAATCTTTAATGAAACAATACTGAATTATGTATTGTATTTTTTTATAAACAAAATAAAATAACTTTGTTAATATATTTTTTCGGATTATTAATTGTTAACGGACTGAGGTTCTAGTTTTTTTTTCAGAGAGATTAACCAGTTTGTCGCTGATGTCCATAGATACTAATATGTTCAAAAACATAGATTTTGAAAAAAATATTAACTATTTTGTCCATCTCAAATCTTTTGTATTGTTTGTATATTTGTTTGTTTGTACGTTTTTTAGTCACATCCTGAACGGCTTGATGGATTTTGATAAATGAGGTATCTTTTAGTCATGAGACTGGTATAAGATATATGAGAAATCAAAAAAACTAATATGGCGACTTACAGCTGCCATATTGTATTTCCGACGGAACGACAAATTGCCCAAATCTATCGAGTGAGGTACCAAAATGAAGGTCTTTAAAAGACCACATCAAAAAAAACCTAAACAGTAGCAATTGTCTTTCAAGCTTCTTAAAACGTTTAAAATTTTATTCAATAGTTTTATCGGGTTTTTTGTTTTATTATAATAATTTATACTTGTTATTTCTTTAGTCACATTAAATGAACAGATACACACCTATTTATAAAAGTGAAACGTTGTCTGTTCGATTATTTGGGGAGCTTTCATGCTAAAAGGGGTCATCTGATTTTGATGAAACATTGTAAATAGGTACTGTACAATAAAGACACCAACATAGGATACTTTTTAGCCCGGAAAATGGTAAGTTGTCACGGGAAAACTGGGAAAGGTCAATAACTCGCTGTAAAGAACGAAATGGTATGTTACCGTGGAATCGAAATAATCACAAGACTGACAAAAAGATTCAATAGCGTTGGTGCTATACTTTTGCATTGGTTTTTAATATCCTAGATGAACATAGAATGCTTTTTTCGCGATGAACTGTAGTCCACGTGGATGAAGTAGCGGGAAAAAGCTAGTAATATAATATAATCCACAAAATTAACTCTTAGCATTCACAAGTTAGTGCTGAAAAATCTATGTTGATTGCAGAGGTGTACCTACCCCGTCCCTCACGATTATAATAAATCCTCTTCATCCAAAGGTTGCCTGCCTGGAAGAGATCGTTTTTAGCGATAAGGCCGCCCATTGTGACATTTATTCTACTATTGTTCCTTTATTTTGTTAATTTTCTTTGTGGTGTGTACAATAAAGAATTTATGTATCTATCTATCTATCTACTCTTCTAGCTTTGAGATGGACAAAATAGTTAATCACTTCTTCAAAATCTATGTTTTTGAGCATATAACATTATATGGACATCAGCGACAAACTAGTTAATCTCTCTTGAAGTATTGTATTTCTTAATTCATTTTTATTCTTTTCAATTTGGAAAAGGTGCGTTCTCCACTGCAGCTGGTAACCATAATGCTTAAAAAAAACTCAATGCGATTGCTACATTTGGAAATGTGTCTTCAATTATGTTTGCTTTTAAAAGATTATATAATTCCTATATACTATTCTTTCATTTCCACTATGAACAATTTTCAAGTATTCTGTTAAGTACGACAGATCTACTGTAATTAGTGTATCTGGCAAAGCTGAATACAGGGGAATTCCCAATCATCGGTCGATTTATTTAAGTCGGTCGGTCACCTATGAATCCTGCGAGCAGATCTTAGCATTGTTTGTTGTTGAAAACTAGAACCTCAGTCCGTTAACAATTAATAATCTGAAATCAAATATTAACAAAGTAATTTTATTGTATAAAAAAACGCAATACATAATTAATTATTGTTTCATTAAAGATTGCACTAATTCTGTTATTAAAAATTGGTGTAGTAAAATAATACTTATTTAATAAATTTCCCATGGAGAAGTGTGTGCACAATAACATTTCTAATGATTTTTTTTTTGTTTTCTTTAAAAATTGCCTATTTCTCTCATAGATGGAGATGATGTAAGTATTCTAACGATACCCCATAAATATCAATATCTGTTCAGTAATTTAAAAGTTATAGTGGAATAAAGAAACTTGAAAGACAATGGCTACTGTTTAGTTATTTTTTTGAAGTTGTCTTTTAAAGATCTTAATTTTAGTACCTCTCTCGATAGGTTTTGGCAATATTTTATTCCGTCGAAAATACAATATGGCAGCTGTAAGCCGCCATATTAATTTTCTTGACATTTCATATATTCTATAGCGGTCTCGTAACTAAGACAAATACAATGATACCTCATTTATCAAAATCTGTTATGCCGTTTAGGCTGTAGGATGCGCATAAGAAACGTACAAACAAACATACATGTATGTATACAACCCAAACTCATAACCCTCCTCAGTCGGGTAAAAATAAACCTAGAACTTTGTTTATCTACTTTCTTTTGCCGCATTCCACCTATAAATGCTATACCATTTGTGCTAATACGAATGACTAGCGCTCAATCAGCGTGTCTCTTACGAAAAACCAGCAATGCTAGCACAGTTGACATCTACAAGTGAAACGTGTTGCTGCTCAACACAACTGTGGCCGTATTACAGAACTTGGTTTCAATCAGATTGACACTTCTTCATAGCAATTTCGACTCTATCGCAACGCATTAGTGATAGTGATATTGAAAATCGGATTGAAACCAAGATAGATAATAGCACTACTGTTCTATTTACTTTTGTAGCACCATTCCCTCATCCCAATTAATTTAAAACTAGGAAATGAAAATAATTATCGAAAATCTTATAACACTTATACCGCAAGACCAAGCAAAACAATGTTTTTTTATTTAAAATTACATGCTCTGCCGCTAAATTTTGACACTTTCAAAAGTAGCATTTCGAACCCACAAAACAACATGGGTCTGACGATGCTAGTTTCCGAAGCTAGAAATGTTAACATTTTGCATTGTGGAACGTTTGACATTTGTTATTTGTGCTAGCATCGGAGGGCTTGTGGAACGTCATTGGGGCTAAAAAAGTTAATATTGCTAGCATTTTGCTCTAAGTGGAATGCGCCTTTTGTATATTCTAACAAAATAGTGCCGTATCAAGATCATAGGGGCCCCATTATCCTAATGTGCCCAGGGCCTCCAATAGGTTAAAGACGGCCCTGAACATCCACATACATACGTACTTACATACATAGACTGTTAAACCCTTCCCTTGATTAGTCGTACGCGCGTAATAAAACAAATTCAAAAACTACAAGTAAAAACTGACTAGGGTTGGGTAAAAAATAGCTTATGACTCTCTTGCGAAGAAGACGAAAGAATTGATACCTCGCTTGTCAAAATCGGATCAACAGGGGCGACGCTGTGGTGGAACATCTACACATATACATACTTATACTGTTAAACTCATTACTCTTCCCTTGCTTCGCCGTACTTAAGTAAAAAAGCACCGTCACAGCCTCACAATGAAACTTTTTTCCACAAGCGTCCGTCACGCTCGCTCCGGACTTTTACTTATTGTGCAGGCGCGTCGCGGAGATTGCTCCTAATCGTTCCTTTATTTCAATTCTTTTGTTGTTCTATCGAATTACATGTTGTGGTTATTGAAATCAATTTGATTGTAGACCACCGCTCAGGACGGGAATGAAAAAGCGTTTAAATCATTTTAAGGAAAAATGCCACAGGTTGAGTAATTTTGGTTAAGTTTTCGATTGTTTCATGTTTGTTTTATTTGCTAAATTGTTAGGTATAATATATATATGGCCCAGAGTGCCATTACGACATCAGAATGGGTCACACAAAACAAAAAACGGCGTCGCGGTAGACCAAGAAGGAGTTGGCGGGATGACCTTAACTCTTATTTGAAGGAGTGGCCATCCGTTGTACAGAGTCGTGAAAGAGAGAAAGTGGAGAGAGGGTAGGGAGGCCTTTGCCCTGCAGTGGGACACCGTAGGCTCTTAATAAAAATAATATATAATGAAATGAAAAGCAAAGTTTAAGTAATTTAAATAATTATTGTATACCTACTCATACAAATGAATATAAATATATTCAGGACACTTCACACCAATTACCTAGCCCCAAACTAGCATTCTATGTACTATGGGCACTAGATAACGGATAAACATACATAGATACAAATATTATATCCATGGCTCGGAAACTAACATTTAGGCTCATCACACAAATGATTGCACCTTGCGGGATTCGAAACCGCGACCGTTTCATTTCGTAGCTAGGGTCACTAGCCACATTACCAACCGGTCGTCGCCAATATAAAAATCACATTTAAAAGGACTAATACAAATAAAAAAACTCTACCAATTCTTATCTTTATATGGGACTTCACTGAAAGTCTATCATTTCAAATATGAAAAAAAACAAAACAAAAAAAAAAAAAACAGAATTCTCAGAGATATTAGTTATATCATAAATACTTTCGAATTGAGAACCCCTCCTTATGGAAGTCGATTTGAAACCCACTTTATGACAGAAACATGAATAGAAAGTCGTGAACAAGACGCGCGTCGGGAATAATCAACGTTCTAAGCAAGCAAACGAGCGTTGAACGCAAGTGTGCAACGTTTTAGGTAATCAGATCATAAAATATGGCTACACCACGCCCTGTGCGTTGTCCGCCTGGATAGCTCACCAGGCTTTACAAGGGGCATCACCTATTTTCCCAAATGCATATATCGTCCTAATCTTAATGTATAATGGGGGTTTCTTTGTTTCTGGTAGCTTTGTTTTCTTAAGAAAATCGTGATAATGTGATAGTTTTTCACATAGATCATATGAGCAATTAAGAGCGGTGGTAGCCTAGCGGTATGCAAGTGCGAGCAATAATCCAAAGATTCCTGATTCGATCCCAATGAATTTTATAGTGTCATGTGCGGAGTTCCATCGCTCTGTGCTTCGGAGGGTACGGTCCCGGCCGTTATTAAGTGATAGCAGTCTGGGATCAGGCGGCCTAAAAAACTCTGATACCAGAGGCCAGCACCACTTCATACGATAAGCAAACAAGCTACAAAAATACAACAAAGTAGTTATGAAAAAAAAACTCAGTTTTTCTTTTCAAAACCAAATAAGTACTTATGTAAACACCACCGTAAGCCAACTAGACCCTTTGCCCTCACGTTTCTGGTTCATTTTTTATCATCAGCAAGCACTAAGTCACAGATAAGGGGCAGACATCTTCACGACTCGATGTACAGGTTTACTAATGAACACATTAGTACCTTATCACATTATATGATGTAGAAAGTGCTTTCAAATCTCAAAGCTCTTAGAATCGTGTTAATGCCACATGGTACATAAATGCTTACGTGTTCCGAAGTTAGATTCATTGAAAGTATTAGCTAATGGGAAGATAGGAAGAAACATAAATAGTGTAGTTAAGTAGATAGATAAGAGATATACTCGTATAGGTAGAAATGTATAGTAAATATGTGTACCTAGATGCTACTTGTATGAGTTTATAACACCAATCATCGACTGAAAGCAGCTTATTGCAGTTGCTGGCCGTTTTTGGATTTGACTTACTGTGTGCTTCGGAGCCGTCACGGAGCGGAACTACTTATTCTGCGTCATTATTACACGAACTGCAGTTTGTACTGCGGCAAGTGCTTTCATTTACTGGCATGATTGGAGCCAAACAACAACATCAAATAGATTTACGAAACAAACTAATCAACCTATTTTCCTGAAAATATCCCTAAAGCTGCTTACACTTCCAAATAAAAAAGTATCATGGAAATTAGTTCAGAATTTCTGGAGATATGTGGTTAGGACAGAAACTGTCGTACTGAATGAAAACCTGTTTTTAAAGTTTAAAAACTACACTAGCATTGAGTCAAACATGAATAATAGCGATGCAGCCTGGCAGCCTAGCGCTATACTAGTGCAATTTAGAATCCAAAGATACAGGGTTCGGTCCTAGGCTGCGCACCAAAGTTATGTGCGGTTTTCCATAGCTCCGTACTTATGAGGTTCGGAGGGAACTTTAAGCTGTCGGTCCCGGCTGTTATTAATTTAAAGCAATCGTTAAGCCATGTCAGAGGCCCTCGGGCGGCCTGAAAAACTCTGCACCAGTGGCAAGCACTACCTCATACATACAGCAAAAAAAACATGATGATCTATCTGAACTGACCACATTTCACTGTAAACTAGAGAATTTTATGCATTCGAAATCAATAAAACGAAACAAACAAATTACATTTGATTTTCCAGATGTCACATCCTATACACCAAAACGGAGATGAAAAACTCGGTTGGCCTGAAAAACTCTGACACCAGAGGCCAGCACTACCTCATACGACAAACAAACAAAAACCAAAACGGACAGTTCAAAATAGAAGGTCAATATAAAACTGTCCGAGTGAAGCTATTTAATTATTTCCTGGGGGCATCAGAGCGGCCCAGAAGGGGCGGGGCGGGTTTTTATAGCAGGTGATGAAACCCGCCGCTGTGACTTAGTAGCCACTATTTGTTACTTTGTTAAATGTACTTAAGGCTCAAGTGGATTAAAACCTTGTATCTACTTAATATCATCGGCTTAACTTGTATCACTTTACCTTATCTTAAGCAATATAATGATGATAGATTGTAGCATTAAAACATATAAGAAGGGTTATGTTTAAGTCAGTTTAAACTAAATGAACCAGGATTCTTGAACTAGGATTAAAATTTTGCAGGATTCTTTTTAGACTTATTGTCTTCTTCTTATGAGTCGTGTTGATGGAACAAATATAACATTTTGTAAGACCCCTTTGGACCTGAGGAACATCTACTGTGTTGCCATTGCACTGGAGCAGTTCCTCCAATGTGTAGCAGTAATATAATATGATAGTGCAGGGGAATTGTTGGACACTCCAGCTGGTGCGACATGGTTTGTGCCGGCCTGTGAACACTATACCTCAGACGGGTCTAATATGAGGTATAATAGACCTGCACAATGTGTTTCTCCTGCAGCACCCGACCTAAATTCAGAGTCTTTCAGAGTTTACCATGCTGGGGATGTTTGTGGCCAGGTGGAAGCTCTTCAGCTAGTGTATTGGTGTCGGTGGGGTTATTCCTCATGTCTACAGGTTAAATCAATTAATTAAAAGCTATGATAATACCGAAAACTTTTTCTTCAACTATACGTAGTTGGTAGGTATATTCTGTGATTTTGAGCACAATATCGTTATTTGTCATGAAAAACACTATACAAAATACAAGAGATACAAGATAAGAGATCCTGTATTTTATCTACCACGTAGAGTCCTTTCGAAGTTGCGTGCATCACGATGGAATAAAATAAAGTTCATTGTAGAAGCGTACTTCCAAAGCAACGTTGATAGTACTCTTGTACTTTATCTATAACGTAGCATCGCAATTACAAAAATCGTAATTCAGAACTACTGTCACGTATTTTAGACACGCTTAAATTAAAAATAGGCAAATATGGTTCCATTAATGAAGACGTGCTGGCCAGTTAGACAACGGATGAGGAATCACGCTTCATTGGGGAGAGGAGAAAGCACGGCGCAGACGCACCCTCGCCCTCTCAACCTTGAAGGAATTTCCGGAGCGCAAGGAAATGGGGTCTTCAAGGGTTTTGAAAAATGTAAACTTGTATAAAGTTTATTTTAATAGAAGGCAAAGTAGTCGTAGATACAAGCAACTGGCAGACTTTATGAAAAAATACTTAATTATTTAGGATTAGTAAGCTGAAGTGGCAGTGGGCTGGTCATATCTGTCGAAGGACGGATAATCGTTGGCGTACTCGTGTTCTAGTGTGGAGACCGCGACTCGGTAAAAGTAGGGCGCCCTCCGGCTAGGTGGAGTGACGATATACGCAAAGTGGCTGGCAGCAGCTGGAAAAGAAGAGCTGGGCCCCAATTCTACTAAAACAATTGTAATGATAATTATCAACAATTTTCGCAAAGTTTTCGCTTTTAGCTCTTAATTGTGGTAGAAGAGTTTTTTTTTTAGAAAATGTTTACTTTAAGTGTTTTTTTATGGTAATTATTTTATTAAGTATTTTTCAAAAATTTTAGCTTCCACCATATTTAAGAGGTAAACGCGAAAATTTTGCGAAAATTATTAATAATTGTCATTACAATTGTTATAGTAGGATCTTCAGGGCCCCAGCCCTGAATATTGGGCTCCATGGCGTGCTTTGGGAGAGGCCTATGTCCAGCAAAGGACTGACAGAGGCTGATGATGATGATGAAAAAATAACATAAACTTACCAAAATCATAATTTGTGGTTGTTATTTGTTGTAAACTTCTAGCAAACAACCAATAACTCAGACTGGAGTTGGTTGTTTGCTCGTGAATGTCATTTAAGAAGAGAACTAGTGTTTGAGCCGCGAAAGTTTATAAGTTACAATATTATAGAAAGTCGAAAGTCGTAAAAATAATGTCGTCACGATCCTTAACAACGAAGGATGACTGAGGAGGAAGAGGATTATAATAATACTTAAGTTTAAGGGGTATTAGGACGGTTATTAAGGATAGTAGTATAATATTGTACTTAATATGTACTTTTGGTCCTAGAATCCTAGAATTTGGTCATAGAGCTACTCTACCATCGACCGCGTAGCCCTACTTGCCGGTGACTGCAGTCACATACTTGCCTCACCACACATAATCAGCCGTTAAACGCACACAGCTGAACATCAGCCTCGTAACGCCATAACGAGCATCATTTGGTGGCCGTCTTCCTATCAATGGTGTTGTCATAATCACCACGCTGGGCAGTGGGCAGGTGGATCGGGATCGCAGTAAATGATGAAGAGCATAATTATGTCCCTGTAGAGTTTCTTGGTGTTCTCTTCTCTAACGGGCGTATCTCCGAAGCACCGGTAGAGTCAAAAGGGTATTTTATATTCCTGTCCGAGATTCAACTCTAGTCGGCACATGAAAGGAACATTTCCTCAAAGCATACTTAGTTTGCCTAATTTTACTGGTTTGAACTATTTATAATAATTTATGTTTTCTCCTCATTCATGAGATATTAATTTTGACTTGTAACAGTACAGTTTGTATATCATCTCTATACTTATAATAAAGCAATAAGAACGAAAAGTCTGTACAAAGAACATAATTATAAAACTAAATGGTCTAGGGTACTTAAAATAAGCTACTGAACAAGAATATAACATTTTTAAAATTCATGTCTGTCTGTTTGTCTGTATGTTTGTTCGCACATCACGTGAAAACTACTAGACCAATTGCAATGCGGGTTTCTCTGTTAGATAGCTTGGTTTGACTTAAAAACTGGTGTACTTGGTATCTCAAGACCTTTTTATCATCTTTGTACAGACTTATTCGTACTTATTGCTTTATTATAAGTATCTATCGATACTCCTAGTTAACAATGAAATACTTTGATTTTGCAATGCTTGCCTATTGACCACAAAAAACTGCGTAACACACGATGTTAATGAATAGTTCTCGCGTCACGATGCGTGTATATAATGTGGAAGATATCCGAGTAACATTGATCATAACTAATCCTTATTGAAGGCCCATTAATAATCTCGAGCCGACCCTCTAAATCGAACGGTATAACATTGTTGTCGGAACTTTTCTAGTGGCAACAACCAACAACATCAACTATGCTACAACTTTCAGCAAACTAGCTAATTTCAATTCTATTTTTAGTATATTTAAAGTTTAATTTTGCTCGAGGAAGAGACGGGCAGAAATAAATTTCGAAATAGCGTTATAAATTCTTAGGTAGATAAGGTAAATTGAGCTGTAAATCAAAGAGTTAGAGTGGAAATTCGTGATGAGATGTTATCGGTGTAGCGTGCGGCGCGTGCGCTGGTGGATGCTACTTTTGATATCAACTTTCATAGAAAAATAATTTACATATTGATTTGTAAAAACT
Organism: Alsophila aescularia; assembly: GCA_946251855.1. Lineage (NCBI taxonomy): Eukaryota > Metazoa > Arthropoda > Insecta > Lepidoptera > Geometridae > Alsophila > Alsophila aescularia. The sequence continues at coordinate 29,985,520 of OX276382.1, forward strand.
AGTAGATAGTGACATACTTTTAGACGATTGCCCATTGTTGATATAATAACAGACATGCCGAATTTTTGTTACTAACGTTTAATTCATGATATATGTCCTAAGTAAGATATTCACACTTCACGGTTGACACCTTCACATTTTCAAACACGATGATAGTATTTTCTCAAACTTTAGAGAAAATCCAAAATAGACCACGCGTTGAAGTCTTTTGTACGCGAGCTTTTTGCTACGCGGCGAGTTCACCGCTCTTATATTTTTTCGATTTTTAGTAACCTCGCTTCTTGTTCTTGTTTATTTGTGTACATTTGCCCTAGTATTCAATATCATATTTAAAAATGGTAAAAGACTTAAACCGCAAAGAGATAGATAGTGATACTGTCCATCCAAAGGTTGTCTGGAAGAGATCGCTTTAAGCGATAAGACCGCCAATTGTATTACCTTATTTATGTTTTAATATTGTTTGTTCTTTGTTTTGGTATACAATAAAGTATTTCGTATCGTATCGTATCGTATAGTGAAGGCGTTTACATAATTGTGTTTAACTTATTTTAATCTTGTTGTTTTTTCTTCCTATTTATTATAATTCACATGCGTTCTCCTGAGACGAGTGAGTGGACTCCTTTGAATGATTGCCTATCATCAAGTGTTTAAATCGAGTGTCACTAGTACCTCCCGGCAGGGAAGGCTGCCGTGTAGTTATTACGCTGATTGCTGGTGGCAAATGATACGCCGCTGATGCGGTCAGGCACCGAGGATCATAGCTATTTAGTTCTCGGAAACTGATTCGATCCTTTTCAAAGTTATATTTTATTTTTGAGCTCTTAAGTTCTTTTATAACATAAGGATTGCTTGATTTGGATTCTATTATTATATGTGTTGCTTAGATGATTTGCCACTTATGAAAATGTTAGCAGCTTAATATTTAAGGGTATTTTTGTTTATTTGTTACTGTAAAATATTGATAGTCTAACAGATCTCCCAGAAAATTAACCTTTCTTCCAAATAGTAACAACGGAAACATAAAGAACCAAGAGTGAAAACAAATGCTTCTCAAACATACCAGCTTAATTAATAGTTCATTATAGTTTGTAATAAGCATGTGTAATGACAAAGTTACATCTTAATTATGCTTAACCCTATCTAAACTATCTTCTACAACCTTTATTACAACAACTGCGATAAAAATAAATCCATTAGAAAGCACTCTCCAATTACCTCTCTGGTAAGAACCACTCAACTCGATAATTAAAACTAGAAGTGCTTAATTGATTTATATTAATCAGAATAATTAATCTTCTGCATTCCTAGAGATGGTGAGCTGTGGCACAGAATAGCGGTTTACACAGAGCGAGCTAGCATGCTAGTTGCAATGGACAGCTGCTGCAGTAGTCATTGTGTAAACTGATACCTGGATATTTATACCCTGATTCATATTTAGAGGCCTAAAATATAAACTAAAAAAATGACATAAAAAATAAATTGTCAAAGTGACAGGTCAGGTGCGCTCCACCTGTTTTAAACAAAATATTATTTCCATTAAATAGGTAGGTACTTGTAAATACTGTCAACTATAAACCTTGTGTTTATTGGTGACATTTCTTTGTTTACAAAATAGATATCTAATTAAAAATCGGAGATTTTATATTTTCTTTGAATTGTTGGAACTGTCTTGTCTATCCCTGTCCGAAATTTGAACATCTACTGTTCTCTCCTTCTGCTCTGCTCACTATTCTGCCTCGCTGCTCTGCCCTTGTGTGAAACGGCCATTAGGAAGAATTATTAAGACTTTGTCAAACACACAGTGAATAGAACAGACAGAAAAACAAATTGACGGCGATTGCACTAAATGTTTCAAATCTCTGCTGTGTTCCCAGGCTAAGAAAAAAACTTCCTTTTATTGTAGTTTTGTTTAAAATAACAATTTTGCAAAAAAGAACAATTCAAATTTTTTAAATAGTTCAAGTGTATCATGTTATAATTTAAAATCAATTATTAACAATGTCTAACATAAAATTATGTCTAACTTATGTCTAACTTTTTCATTCAACAAAAAAGTGTCAACCCCTGTGTATACATTTTAGGTCTCTAATTATGAATCAGGGTATAGCATGTATCTCTGTTGGAAACAGTTGCTGTTGATGGAAGTCGTAATTGTAATTATTGTTGTCCCGTTTCTAATCTTGTAGGTATTTAGTGTTAGTGAGTTGTGTCATATTTTGCAAGTTGATAATATTTTGTTGACACACTTCCGGCTAGCGTACGAGTGAGAATAGCCCGCTAGGTACCGCACTAGGACGTAGTTCTGTAAACAGATAATTCATGATTGACATACTCGTAATTATACAAGTATAAGTAAGCAACTTCAAAGTATTTTGATGTCACTACCTCCAATTACATCAGTTGCTCGCACGTGTCGATCTAATGTAGCTCGAACACAAAATAAAATAATTGTATAGCTTAGTCAACTCCTGCAGTAAACAGTGGATCAAAGCTAATGCTACTGCTTTGTTGGTTTGTTTGTCGTTTGTGTTTGTGGTAGTATTGGCCTCTGGTGTCAGAGTTTGTACATTTATACAAGTTAGTCAGCAGCTGGCACCGTGTAAACAAGTCATAATATTACTAACGGCTATAGACAATCAAATTACCTTTTTTAATTTATCGCTGGCCAGTGACATAGATTTTTAAAACGCTTCCGATAAAGAAGCTGGTACCTGTTTTGATGGTAAGTAGGTTGTAATCTAACGGAAGTTTGATATATTAGTGTAATTAAGTTTGCTATAATTTGAATAATTAATAAATTATTAAAAGTAGAGCAATTCTTTGTTTAGTGTGAATTTACATAAAATCTGCTTGTGCCTCTATCATAAAGTCCATCAACCCGTCAATACCGTTTGCTGGTAGTCTCTTCTTATTTGATAATATTTCGAAAATGTCTTGATAAGTCGTATTGTCGCTTTGTTTTGTTTAACTTTATGGTTTTAATTTTATTCTGAATGCACAAACTGATACAGTGTACAGAGAAATACGACTACATCTCATTTGGTAAGCATCTACTTTTGTCAACCTCATGATATAGGTACCTATTCAAAAGAAATGCTAAGGTAGCATTTTCGTTAGTCATCCTGTTTTTTTTTTATAACTGTATAACAGTGTAAAATAAGCGTGCATCACAGTTTTTTGAGATATTAGACAATCTGTGCAGAAGTAGCTCTATCATCCTCATATAACTATTATATCAGTCCACTGAAGCCTTACAAAGCGCGTTGTTTTCTTTTCATCACTACCTACTTCATTTAAAAAAGCAAAGCGTATTTGCTGTAATCATCACCTCTATTACCAATCTACACTAAACTTGATACATGAGTACATGGGAAAACAGTTCAGGCTCATTAACACGAGGCGCCTAATCACGAAGGAAATGATCCCGAAATTGGTCTGTATTGCGCGGAAACAAGTATTTCGAAGGTCCAAGATCAAAGCCAAACCATCAATGTTAATTTAAACCTCATAAAACCTATTTATTACTCGCCCATTACGTACCTCATTTATCCCAGTTCCGACATTCTTCATCTCCATCCACTTTCTAGTTTTAATTAAAAATGAAACGCGTTTTTTATAAGTTTTATGACAAGACGTTTCGTAACTGTGCAGTGACATATTATTACTTGTCGGAAATCAACTCGATTATTTTAACATTCAACTGGTAGTAAGTAGGCAATTAAAAGCACATCAAAAATTGGCTATTTTTTCCCCACAGAACATACTATTTTAGGTACTTACTTACATCAAAATACTGTTCAAAAATAAAAACACCTAAATTTGCTCAGCTAATTAAGTTAAACTTAACGTCTATTTAATATGTTACGAACAATTAGTATTATAAATTTTAATCTAATATTATCTTTTTCACCATAACTAACCTACCTAGTTTTTTAGTTGTAGGAGCAATGCATTTTGTTGGCGCAAATCAAACATAGTGAAAATGAAAGTAATTAGTATTAGTATTTTGATGTGCAATATGTATTTTTAGTGTACATGTAGATTATTAGGTGTAAAGTATTTGATGTAACAATATTTTTCTGGTGTGCGGTTAATAATTCTCCGTATTAAACTAGTTAAAGGGATGGTTTATCTTCCATCTCTGTCTAATAAAAGGAAAATTATATGCTTGTCTCGTGTTCGGTGGCATCCACGGTTGGCTAGTAGATACGAGAATACTCTCGCGCCAGTAACGCATGCGCGGTCTCTTGAAGCGTTCGCGTTTGAATTTCGAATGTTTTTCGCGCGTTTATTCTCAGTGGCCAGTTATTCAGTGATGGATGCGATTTATAATCGAAATTTGAAAATTGATGTGTAAAGGCGTGGCCACAATGCCGGAGACACGCTGCGTGCACGCCGTGGCTCAGGGCGGATCTTGTGCGTTTTTTGTGCGGTGTGGAAAGTGAAGTCACAAAGGATTACAGTGTTATTGTTTGGAACACGTGAGAGCTACAGTTTATTGGCAATTAAGGTTCATTTATGGAAGATGAAAAATAATGAGCAGTAAAATAGTTTGTACGGCAAGTGTTAAATGCAACGAGCCAATGCGAAATTACGACACAAACAAAACATTCAAAAATTGCTGTTTGGTTTAATTTTGAGTTTTCAATAGAAATCTTGAGATAGCGTTGTTTAAATAAAATATTACTATTCACAAAAAACTTTACTCGAAACACATTTTTCCGCTGTCTTTCCAATTTAATATTTTTATTAGTGTCAAATTGCTTTCATCGGTTCAACAATCCAACAGAACATATGGCTATAAGATTTGTATCTTCTGCTTTTGTAGATAATTCAGCCTGTAAGGACCATAGTGGTCGTTAAAATCCCGTTTGGTCGTTAAAATCCCGTTTTATTTCTGAAAAGAACCGATTATGGGCTGAGTTATCGTTTGGGACGACTTTGTTGTGGGACGAGTCGTTGAACTATCCTATCGAATGAGGTAGCGCTGACGTTTGATGTTAAAGTTTGGCCGTTGGCCGCCCGAAGGCCTCTGACGTGGCGCGAATGAATTTTTTGCCGCCCGAGGGCGTCTGACGTGGCGCGAATGAATTTTTGGCCGCCCGAGGGCCTCTGACGTGGCACGAATGATTTTTTGGCCGCCCGTGCTTCGGAGGGACGTTAGTGCCTCCGAAGCACGGAGCGATGGCAAATCCGCACACAAGTTATTGAAGTGTGAGGCCGAGGATTGAACCCAGTGTAGTTGGACTGCAAATCACCTATTTACTGCACTATCTTAGTGGAATAGTGGAATTACTCACTGTACATGTAGCAGCCGGCCGCATTTGGCTTACCTAAAACACCGTTTGAGCCATATACTCTTTGTATGCAAAACTGTTTGACTGTCATTCACCTGATGGTAAGCGCCACTCGTTCCCGTACGTTTAATTACTCAGAACCTGAATTGCAAAGCAGCATGGCATTGTCACTGCGACATTGGCTCTGAAGACTTATACATTTCTATACCCAGTATTTTTGCAAGCTACTTATCGTTTCGTAGCGTCTTACTTCGTAGCAGGGACGTGAATTTGTACCTACTCCAAACTAGTCTCAAAAAGATCACAACATTTTCTACTAATCTGTCCTACCAAAAGGAAACTTTGTACGCATAAGAATTTCAAATAACCAGCAATGTTCATAGTCGATGCCAGTATCATCAAAACATTTTCTAACATTACTTATTAGTAATTTTTGAAATGGGTTTCCATCACTCCGTGCTTCGGAGGGCATGTTAAGCTGTCGGCTCCAGCTAATATTGATAGAGGCCCTCGGGTGGCCTGACAAACTTTGACAGCAGAGGTCAGCACTACCTCACATGACAAACAAACAAACAATAGAAACTACAGCGATAATTGTAACAAAACAGGCTCATTTAAATCTGCATGTAGATCGTAATCTCTTCAATGGAGAAACTCATTTTCACTATTTGAACAACAAACACTATACCGTGAGAATAACAGTTTTTAATTAATTAATTAATTAATTAATATTAATAAGTAACTTGGGTATTGGTAATTGGGTATGATCCGTATGATATAGGAGATAACTATGAGAGCTTTTAGTTTGTGTTGCTTTAGTTTGTGTTGCTTTAGTTTGTGTTGCTTTAGTTTGTTCGTGCAATTAGTCGTTTGCATAGAAAGCAGTAGGTACTTTAATTAAAACTACAAAGACTGCTTTTTAAGTGATCTCAAAACACATAAAATCGTATGAACTTGAAGTATGGTAATGAATATTAACTCGTACAATAAAAGTTTCTCCGGAAAACTGAAAGTATACCTTGGTGTAAAAAACTGCCTCTAAAACACACGGCCTCAATAAACACATAAAATGTTGTGTAAAGTTGGTCAAAGACTTCTTTTTTTATATATTTTTGTCCTCACTGTCACAAGAAAGCTACAAAATAAATATCAATTTTCATTTTGGCTTCTTCAGCCGTCAAGCGTCGTATAGTTGTGAAATGAATAAATTATTTTAAGTTCAAATTCAAGGGCCATTTTGAAAAAACATTCTAAAAATATATTTATGTTGTTTTACGTACAGCTATAAAAAGGGTTAACTGACAATAAAACCCAGCCACCTACCGTCCGCCGGCATGCGGCAGCAGACGTTATAACTTTCTACATTTGCATAGTTTTATAATGCACATGGACGGCTTAATATGACCGTTATTTCACCTAATTAACTTTATTATGATATATAATCTATAATGTTATTAGAAAATCAAGGCATATGCACTTCTTAAAAGTATAAAAAAACTCTACACGTAGAGCACGTGTAGTGTCTACCCGGCCACAGACCAACCTCGCGCGGTCCGAAAGTGCTGAATCAGCGTCTGCCCGGGAGAGTATAGATAAGCTGACGTGGAACAGACATATAGAGTAAACACTGGTAGCTTACAAAACTAAGGAACATGCAAATGTAGTAAATTGGCCTCTTATAAGTTTTTTGTTTTTTACCCTTTATACGTTAAATCACACTATTTTTAAGAGAGGATGATAAGGAAGATCTTGTCACTCAGATCGGAACTAACATATTCAACAATATTCGCAAATTACGCCAAAAAATTGGAAACGGAAAATGTTCACATTGCATGTTGGTACACTGGGAAGTCTGAGACCAGAATTAATAGCGCATTATCAAATAGTTCACAACAACGTGGTGAAACTATGTATTGGTAACTACGTGCCAGCTGTGGCTACTGTACAAAAACGTTGTTGAAAAATGCGCCATTGTTACGGAACTGTTGTCGAGTTGTTACATGGATAATAACATTAAAGATGTTGTAAAGTAGTAAAGTGAGCTTTCTGGTATCAAAAGACGATTAAAAACCTCAAGCTGAGGCGGGTTTCATGCATAAGACAACGTTTAGTACAAATGATAATCTTAATAATCCTAGCATGTCTGTGTTATTATTTACTACTTTGCTATGTTTTTGGTTATTAAATTAGAACAACGGTGCTACAGATAGATGTTCTGTGTACAAAACTAGATAGATAGATAGATAGAAAACTACAATAATATTGAACGAATATTCATTCTATATCTATGTGCGCCCTACAAGTTATGACCAACGGAGCTGAAACGTGGAAACTCACGGTCAAATCAGTCCACAAATTTAAAGACGCTCAGCGAGCTAAAGAGAGAGCTATGCTTGGAGTTTCTCTGAAGGACAAGATTCGTAAAGAAGATATCCGACTGAGAACCAAGGTAACCGACATAGCTCAAAAGATAAGCAAGCTAAAGTTACAGTGCGCTGGTCACATTTCCCGGAGAACCGATAACCGTTGGGGTAGACGAGTTCTTGAGTGGAGATCACATCTAGGCAAACGTAGTGTAGGATGCCCTGTGGACAGGTGGAGTGACGACCTGCGAAAAGCGGCTGGCATAAAATAGATGAGGAGAGCTGAAGACCGAGCTTAATGGCGTGCATTAAGAGAGGCCTACATCCAGCAGTGGACAGATACAGGCTGATGATGATGATGATGAATGTTCATTTATCATTTGTAAAGACAATCAAATTTAAGTATTTGTATAATTTTACGTCAAAATATAGTTGTATCCCGTATCCAAGAAACTCATTGAATAACAACAACGGAAAAAATAGAAACCTTATTACAGGGGCAGTGGCAGGTGCCGCGGGCGAAACCGGGAACCCAAGCTAATCGTACCTTTTAAACTGGAACTAATTATCGACTTTACTCCCTTGTACTTGAGCTGCAAATTGGTCGTACCTACTTTAAAACGTCAAACAGTAATAAAAATGAACATAATTATAAACTCTGCTACTTTGTAATACAGTTGCAAATCGTTTGTTTTATTTCAACAGCTCTAATGATAGCCTGGGGTTAGGTCCTGTTTAAATTGCAGCCCGGGTCCGCCCGGCGGAGTCCAAATGACGCGTACTATTGCTACTTTTGAGATATAATGCAAGTCGTCGGTGGTTACGATTGGTATTCACGCTATGAGGGCTAATAAAAATGTCAGATCTACGGGCGCAGATTTACACGAAATGGTTACATCGTATCTTTACATACGAATGTTGAATGACCTCGGCAGAATTGCCCTCTCCATCGTTTTAAAACAAATAGG